>CM045758.1:151461935-152041101 GCA_025200525.1 Camellia lanceoleosa
ATTCGATAAATTACACTTCACTTCTTCAGTCCTTTATATAGTTGCTTGTCAACACTATTGCCATGTGGTCGTATTATTTTTAAAAAGTCAGAAAGTCACATGCATCACTGCATCATTTCATAAAGTCACATGCATCACTGCACAAAATCACCTGCATCACTACATCATTGCATAAAGTCACATGCATCACATACATCACTACATCTGAGGAAAAAAGTTACATGCATTACTACATCGTTACACAAAGTCACATAGCAGCTAAGGAAAAAACAAAGCATACAATTTATTACGTATGTTAAAGTCACTGCATCACTGAGAAATGTTAGACGCATCACTGCGCGGAGCTATAATTTATTATCGTACCATAGCTACTGTGCCCATGTGGATTTCTGCAATTCATAATGGGATGAGGGGGTGTCAAAACAAAACAACAAAACAATTAGATCCTTTGTGTTTAAAAAGCCACCCTACGCAACTCCAAATAGATTCATAAACCTTGAAGATAAAATATTATAAAGTTAGAATGTATTGAAGATTAATTTGTAGTAGAGTTAGAATAAATAGGTTTTTCGATGTATAGAACTTGAAATTAACACATAGTTAACTTGAAATTAAATTGGTCAAATTTCTCCAATTAAATTAAATGAAATATATAAGGTGAAAAGTGAAATTAAATATATTGTCAAGGAAAAATAAATTGAATTATATTTGTAAGAGGAAAAATGAAATTAAATTTCTAAGCGGATTTGAACTTTGTTTAAACCCTTCAGATATGCACTGAGTAGTAAATAAAAGTCAAAGTGACAACTCCTATAAAGTTGATGCATAGTTGTTCAGGTCATGAAAGTTGACGTGACAACTCTGATGCATAATTGTTTACAATAATTTCAAACATACAGCTACCATGTGTATATGTGGTATGAATATCGCATCATACCATAACAAAAGTTTTATAGCTATTTCGAGCGATAGCATTATGAGATATATGATGGTTGATCTATATTCAGCAATGGGTCGCTATTGGATTGCAGATGGAGATGAATTTCAATACCCCTTAAATCCAAATTTGCGTTACTCACATGCCGCCGTCAATACCATGAGAGTTGAGTGAGAATTTCGCATAACTCGAGCAAACATTCTCGTTGAGCTATGTCGTGAAGTTAATATTAAATTTCCTTGCCGGTTAGCCATGCGTATGCCAACTGACACTCCACAGTTGTTGCAAAGGGCATTGCATCGTATCCGCGACGAAGTTAATCGCATGACCCAATGTTTGCAAAGGTCCGAACTAATGAAGACCGCAAATGAGCGTGCCAAAGATGGGTTAATGGATGATGCACACCAGTACTTCGCCTGGAGCATGGATGTTATGTATGAATATGATATTGAGATGTCAGATAATGATGATAATGAATGAAATTGTTTGGATGAATGACCAAACCATTTATGTTGTAATGGATTTGTAATGCTTATCCACGACTTATCAATGAAGGGAGAAATTTCAATAGTTTTTGAATAGTTCTTGTAATTCTATAAATAACAAATACCTTTGCTTTCTCTCCGTTATTGTTATTTTAAAGAATGCTAATTGAACTAGGCTTTCATGATTTCATGCATTATTGATGTCGAATATAATGATAATACTGAATGAACAATTATGAAATTATTTTCTTAGTCACAGACAGCACTGTGAAACACACCCACAGTGAAGTACGTAGATGTAGAACATGTACCTCAGTCAAAAACTTATGTTGCTTGGGGTTCTTCGAATATTGAGGGAAGTAAAGTTGAAATATAATCTCAAACCGGGCATGAGAATGAGTCACCCACAGTCAAGTAAGAAGATGTTGAGCATGTACCTCAGAATTTGGGTCTAATTGGAGGGTTAATCTATTCTATTATTAAAGGGCAACACCAATTTTGGTGTCATGAATCTGAAGCCTGGCTTACAAATTTTTTTCTATTTTTCTTAAAATAACCATAACTTGTTAAATAATCTATTATATTAAAACTTATATGAAATTGTAATTATGGGTAAAATCGTAACTTACCAACTCAGTAAATAACTTACGGGTTTTGTACGCACGTTGTAATTATGTGTGCACACGTTGTTTAAAAAAACCAATGTTCTTAAAATTTTTATTATATTATCAAGTTATGTACCTTTTTTTTTTGGATAGTCTTATGTAATCAGAAATTTGTGTGTGTGTGTGTGTGTGTGTGTGTGTGTGTGTGTTTCAAAAAAAAGTGTATAGTTTATTATTGTAAAACGAAAATCCACATGGTACCAAATACAACACAACTTCAATCTCTTATGCATATAATCACCCTATTTAAACCCATTGTGACATCATGATTTGAATATTTGAAGTATTTAGGAAATCATCAAAATAAGTAAGAATAAAAAATTATAAAATTCTATTTTCGAATAAATAAATATGGCACATTAATATCCTCTGTACAAATTTGATTTACAAAAACTATAAATAAAAAAAACTACACAGTCCATATCACACCCGCTAATGCCCTAACCTACCCCCAGTCCCACAACCACGACCGTGGACCTCCCTCCTCGGTCTCCTACCGTAGACTCTCTGAATATGTGGCTCCCTCAATCGTAAATGCGTATCCTGTGGCACTCCCTCCCCTACATGTGGCCTTCCACTGACTGCTAGTGGAGCCTGTGAGTGTGACCCTCCCTCTTCTGCCTTTGCTGCCCCTGATCCTGTCTCTAGCCAAAGATCAGATACTGCTGTGAGCTGTGAAACTCCCTCATCTGGTGCAACTGTATCACGATCTGCAGCTAGACCTCGACCTTAACCTCTAGCTCTACCCGCACCTCGACCTCGGCCGTGACGTCCGCCATGACCATAACCTTGGCCTCTCTCTCGCACTCTGGGAGGGCCCTCAACATGGGCCTCATCCTCAACGTAGGAGATGTTAGTGAGAACTGCATCATGTGTACTCATGGTCGCGGTCGAACTAGTCCCCACAAAAGTAGGTGTATGTAGTGTGGGACTATGTGATGTACATGTATCAACCCCAACACTACAAACACCTGAACTGTCTGGTAGTGGTAACTGGGTGGGTGGGGTAACAACGTCATGCATGTATCAGGGCAGTGTCCAATCAGGGTCAACTACATAAGGTATGCCAGTATGCTAGGTAGGATGTACGTGAAGGGAATCTGGAGATATGTATGGGGTAGCATGTGGTAGGGTGATTGATGTCCAAGGACCTGATATGGTCGGCGCTGAAGTGGAAGGCACTGACATGGACAACACTGATGTGTCTGGAGCAGCTGCTGCACTGTGTACACCATAATGGCCAAAATGCAGACGATCTCCCCGATGGGCATGCTAGATCGCCTCGTACAATAAGTCTCGGATCTCTACAACGGCCTACAAGGCATGTTGTCCATCACGTCTGAAATGGGCGTCCTCAGCCAAGTGATATGACCTTCCAGCTTCAACCACCTGAACAAAAATGCAGACGTATTAGGCTACAGTTGATTAAAAGTAAATCAATTATGATCTTAATAATTATCTGACACATACTATGATACTCACCAATGCCTCAAGATAAGGCCCAACTCCCTGATATCCGGACTCAGATAGGTGGCTCAGATTACCGACTAGTAGGCGTGTATGTCGCCGATACCATAACATGTAAGGGTCGGAAGAGGGGAGCACCACATCGCTCCAGTCAACCTATACAATACTATCCCGACAAGCATCCCACAACTGTATATATCGCATATAAAACAGGCTCTAGTTAGTGCTAGATCGGCCATGCCTATCAGTCACATGCAACCTCCACTCGATATCGAACCGATCCCAAGATTTAATTGGACCCGACCAAACTGTCGGAGGACACTATGGGGGAGATGCCACTCAATCACGTCAAAACAAATAAGTGGCACTCTTATCATCCATATCTTCTGACCTAGTCGGCAGTAGTCGAGAAGCGTACTAAGGACCCACCATAAGGCTGCCAAATAAACTACAATAACGACAAGTATATTAAAATTCACTCGTGAACTCAAAACATATACAATGAACAAGACAACTAAAATTGAGAGCAAAATTTCATACCTCGCCCTCGATCATCCGGTCAAGCTGGTCTCTATAAACAACGATGACGTAGGTCAATACGATCTCGTGGACAAAGTTAACCCTCCACTGGCTACCTCGAGGTTCGGGTGGCAACTGTATGTCTCCTTGGTCCATGGGAAGCTCACTAGAAGCAACCACTTGCTGCCTAGACGGGGCAGTGCGAATCAATCTCTCTCACGCCCAAATCTGTAATAGTTTGAACGCAATTACAATACTGATATATGTCATACAATATGAATTGACATGTAATAAAATTCTTACTAACCTGTAGCAAAACAAGTGGTCATCCGATCTCCTTCGCCCCCACCTATGCTGCTCGACATAGCATCCTATACAAGCATGCCAAAGTCGCGCCACCCCCATTGTACTGGCCGATCTCGTCAATGTCTCTCAGCAATGGCAAGTACATCAGCTTGAGCAGGTTCTGTGGCTCATCAGGGAGAAGTACCCCCCAATAAGCCACAGAATATATGCTCGGACATGCTGTTGTACCAACTCATCTGGAGCCTGATCTGGAAGAGGACCAAACTACTCGGCCAGCCACCTGACCCTCAGTCTACCTGCCTGTAAGTCTACAGGTGTAGGTGCTACTCCCAATAGCTCAGCATATAGGGTTATCCACTGTTCCCTCGTCAATGATGGGTAAACTCCAGTAACTGCTCGCCCATCAATCCGCAGACCATATAGGACAAATATGTCCTGCAATGTGACGGTGGCCTCCCTGATCGGGAAATGGAATGTATGAGTCTCTGTGCACCACCTCTCGACGAGAGTAGTGATGAGTGGGTGGTCAAGTCTAATATGCCCGATACGGTAGACACCATAGAATCCCGCGTGTAGTATATACTGAAGACTCTATGGTCTAACGGATGGTCCCACAAGCCAGAATCTGCCCGGCGACATGTCAATATGGTGCATGCCTCGTCCTATATAACAGAATGACTAGTTTAAATAATAGCATTATCACATAATATAAAACAAAATGCTGGGTATTTTAATTGTTTGCATACCGGATGCTCCCATATATTGTCAGCCCGATGTGGATGACTGAAAAGTGGGACCTCATCAGGTAGATGTGCCATGAAGTCTGTACAAGTGAAATACTAGATCATAACAATAAAAATTTCATTTAATCATAACAGAAAAACTGTAATTATTCCATAAATTACGATTTGTAAAAGAAAAGTATGCTCAGCTATTTCAAAATTTAAATTTCTGTGATACTATATATGGAAGCAATTCAGTAAAATGTAATTAATTTTTATTTCAAAAACCTCTATTGGTTAACTGTAATTTAACTATAACAATTAAACTTTAATTAATTCCATACATGACGACTTGAAAAAAAAAATGTGCTCGGTTATTTTAAAATTATAAATTTGTATGCCACTAACATGGAAGCAATTCACTAAAATCTAATTATAATAATAATAAAAAAAAACTCTAATTATTCCATAATTTATGATTTTTAAATATATATGTATATATATATATATTTGTACTTTAAGATTTAAAATTATGTGTCATTAAATATGATAAAAATTCAACAAAACCTACTGTTATGTATGCTATAACTAATATAGAAATCTTTTCCAAAATAATTTTAGGGTCTTAGTTACATAAGCTTAATAATGACCATGAACATAGTGCAGTAACATGTGAATAGTTTTCCTACATAAATATTTGCCAAAAAACTGAATGAGAAATTTTTTTTTTTCCAATAATAGGTTGATGATTACATTTATGGCATATTTGATAAAACTTAATTATTGATTTTGTAATGCTAAAAGTTTGAATAAATTATAAAATTTTTAAATTACATAAATTTATTCATAAATTGTAAATGTGAACAATGGTTGCAGCCAGTGGCGGAGCCAGGAATTTAATATAGGGGGCACCCATTAATTACAATCTCAAATTTTTTCTTCCCCAATCAATAACAATAACATAATAATAATTTTTCGAACTAATGTTAAACATTAAAAATTAATATCCATTACAAAAAGTTTTAAATTTTAAACTTTTACAATTGACCCCGACAAGTTTTCATCTTTTGAAATCTTTCCATAATAGTATCATTGTCAATGCCATCAAAAATATCTCTCTCAATATAGACAATCAAGCTATCATTTATCCATTCATCACCTATTCGGTTCTACAACTGATTCTTCATAATATTGATAGCTGAAAATACCCTCTCAACAGTAGCAGTTGCAACATGTAAGATTAATGCTAAGGTCAAGAGCAAATACACCAATGGATATACTTTATCTCTTCCAGTCTCTACCATTTTCTTAGCAAGATCGGCAATTCCATTCAACATTGAGAACTCACTACTGGATAACATGTTGATAATAAATGTATCAAGTTGATCATTAAGTACCATGAGCTCCACTGAAGAAAATTCTTTGGGATAAAATTCAGCAAGATGAATTAACCTTTTCCTATCAAAACTAGAGAAGGAGTTAGATAGATTCAAACATGCCACACAAAGTAACAACTCAATGTTCGACTCAGTGAAACGAGCATTTAGTTCTTGAATTTGCATATCCAAAACAGTGTAGAATAACTCAGCTCAATAGTAATGTAAGTTTGTAATTTCTTGAGCATTGCGCATTTTTCTCCCTCGAGCTACAAACATATCTTCCATTTGGGGAACATCAATTTCATGCTTTTCACAAAAAGACAAAATATCATCAAGTAAAGATGTCCACCCACTCTCTCTCATCTTTTGGAGTCGTATTTTAGAAATTTGAACTAAATTCATGGCATTAATAATATCTTGATCTTTCCTTTGTAGTGCTTGCGATAACTCACTTGTAATAGCCAATATCGTTTTCATCAAATAAAGGTTGAATACAAACTCAAATGATTGAATTGAGTCCAACAATATATTTGCTTCTGCTCGGTGTTCTGAATTTGAACCATCCTCCGAAATCATTTCAAGCACATCAATCACTGTTGAAAACATACTAGCCAAGCTAACTAAAGTACCATAGTATGAACCCCAACGTGTATCACCAGCATGTTTAAGATTAGTTTCTTGATTTAAGCCTTGCCCACTAGATAGCTCTCCAGTATTAAGTGCCTCAAAGAACTTTTACTTTTGTTTTTCCCTAACAATATTTTTGCGTTTACATGATGCTCCAACAACATTCACCACATTAGAAACCAAAGTGAAAAATAAAACAATTTGATTATGATTCTTTGCCACGGCTACAAGTGCCAATTGTAATTGATGAGCAAAACAATGAACATAATATGCACAAGGATTCTCTTTCAGTATAAGTGTTTTAAGACCATTGAACTCACCTTGCATATTACTAGCTCCATCATATCCTTGACCCCGCAATCTGAAAATACTCAATCCAAGCTTGGAGAATAAATTTTTCATAGCTTGTTTAAGCGAGAGAGCATTCGTATTAGTAACATGCTCAATACCCAAAAAGCGCTCAATCACTTGGCCTTTTTTGTCAACATATCGTATTACAACTGCCATTTGCTCCTTGATTGATATGTCACGGGCTTCATCAATCAAAATAGAAAAAAGTGCATCACCAAGATCTCTAATAATTACATTGATAGTTTCAAATGCGGCCACATTTACAATGTCTTTTTGAATATCAGGAGATGTCAACTTGAGATTTTGTGGAGCATTGCTCAATGCAACCATTTTGACATCTTCATTATGATCAGCAAGAAACTTAAGAAGTTCAAGAAAATTTCCTTGGTTACTTGAATTTTTAGATTCATCATGCCCACGAAACGCAAGTCCTTGTCTTAGAAGAAATTTAACACAATCAACCGATGAATTCAAACGGGTTCGATACTCAATTCGAGCTTGATCAGATTGTTTGAAAAAAATCTTTTCAATATGTTGGTTTTGGTTTAACAAGTCTTGACAGTTACTCGAAGCTTGATTATGAGCACTATTGGGACCTCCAACATGAGTCTGAAGTTTTTCTTTTTTCTTCCAATTTGAGAAACCCTCACCAACAAAACAATCACCACCAGCTTGATCTCTAATATTAGGTTTGAAAAGATAACAACATAAACAAAATGCTGCATTTTTTGCTACACTATACTCCAACCAATTAGGAAATTCACTAAACCAAGGTTAATTAAATCACCGAAGTTTTGTCCAAATGATTTTTGTGAAAAATTATGATCACGAGGTTGATAAGGACCTTTTTGTAGATATGCCCTACGAATTCGGTCTCGATCATTAGCATTATAGTCTATAATCCGATGTCGTAGTCCTGGATTTGCAGGAAGGTCTACTAAGTTGATTTCTATATGACTTTGTTTTGCGGAAGAATAATTTTCATTTTTTTCTTGAGAAAGAGTTGATTCCCACTTTGATTTTCTTTTGAAATATTTCTCCATGACTGTTTGAAAAAACTAAAAATCAAAATAAAAATTCATAATCAAAATCTCAAACCCCCCACAAATCAAAATCTTCAATTTTGATACAAATCAAAAAAATTAAATTAACACAAATCACAACAAATCAAAATTTTTAATTTTAGCACAAATTATAACAAATCAACTCCCTAATTTTAGTACAAACAACAACAAACCAAAATCCCTAATTTTAATATAAATCACCACCAATTAAGATTCATAATTTTAGCATATCAAAGTCTCTTATTTTAACATAAATAATAACAAATAAAAAAAATTTACAAATCACAACTTAACAAATAATTATAAATTAATACTCATAATTTTTATTTAAAAGTTAAAAAAATAATAATAAAGTTATCTGAAAACAATGAAGAGAAGATACCAAGGTTGTAGTGTGTTCCCAAATCTGTGTTGTGTGATCCTAATTTGGTGAATTGCGAGTCGGTAAATTGCAAAACAACAAAGGGAGACAAAGAAGACAAAGAAAATATGAAGATACTTCATAAGTACTGTGAATAAATAAAAAAATAATGAATTTTATACATTTATAGGGTTTTAGAGTTTTAATCTTATTGTAATTAGAGTTGTTTCTACTCACTTAAAAAAAGTTGTGTATCGATATTTGATTGGGATTGGGATTCCCAAAAATAATAAATAAATAAATAAAAATACAAACGTACATGCACTACTACAAAAATGGTTAAAGATCACACTTTGACAAAAAAAAAGATCACACTTTTATTGGAAGTGTGATAAAAAAAATTAGATTGATATTTTAATCACACTTAATTTGATTGAGTGTGATAATATTTATTTTTTATGTCACTTTTCACTTATATATATATTTTTTAATCACACCTTCTAATTAAAGTGTGATTATATATACACTACTACTTTTTAATCACACTTTTTAAATAAGTGTGATTATATATATATTTTTTAATCACATTCTAATCAAAGTGTGATTATATATATACTTTTTAATCACACCTTTTAATTAAAGTGTGATTATATATACACTACTACTTTTTAATCACACTTTTTAAATAAGTGTGATTATATATATATATTTTTAATCACACATTCTAATTAAAGTGTGATTATTTATATACTTTTTAATCACACCTTTTAATTAAAGTGTGATTATATATACACTACTACTTTTTAATCACACTTTTTAAGTAAGTGTGATTATTTATATATATTTTTAATCACACTTTCTAATTAAAGTGTGATTATATCACTATTACAAAAGATCACACTTTGATAAATGAAAATATCTCACTTTTATTAGAAGTGTGATAAAAAAAATTAAATTGATATTTTAATCACACTTAATTTAATTGAGTGTGATAATATTTATTTTTTATGTCACTTTTTAATTAAGTGTGATTATATATATATATATATATTAACCACACTTTTTAATTAAATGTGATTATATATATATATTTAATTAAGTGTGATTATATTTAGTATTTATTTATATATATATCACTATTATAAAAATAGTTAAAAATCACAATTTAGCAAATAAAAATGTCTCACTTTTATTAAAAGTGTGATAAAAAAAATTAGATTGATATTTTAAGGAAAATTTACTCATAAATCCTATTTTTTGAAAAGTTAAACCATTTAGTCCTAAAAGTTTTCTTATGCACCATTTAGTCCCATTTTATTTTGGTAATGTTTTATTGAATTTTTATTATTTTACAAATTACAATAATATCCTTTGTAAAATATTTGTTTTATAAAAATTTGTAACATCATAAAAACTATTCTTTTTTTATATTACAATATCATCAAACATCTGGACCCTGACCAACATCATCAACATTAGTTTGCTCATCAACATCAACGACATCCACGCACGGACTTGCACGAGCACGTTGTCATTTCGACACCCCCACCCATTTTCTTTCCAACTTTCTCTCGAACCAAACACCTACCGCCCATGGCATCCACCGCCAAATCCCTAATCCAAACCCTAAGACGTTACATGAAGAAGCCATGGGAGATCACCGGATCCTGCGTTCACACAGAGTACAAGGACGCCGTCCCCAAAGCCACCGAGTACCGCTTCTTCTGCCCCGCCACCGTCCCCGTCAAGGCCATCATCCCAACCTCCGATCCGGAAGCATCTCGACATCAAGTATTTCTCTCGCGATCAATACTGAACCGCCTCCGATTCGACGGCAGTCTTGAAGAAATCGATATCGAGAAGATGATGAAGGAGAGGACTTTCGATGTCAATAACTTTCCGGGCCTTATTTGACTTCTACGATTGAGGAAGATTTGGATGCCATTGGCGGAGGTTACCGTAAAATGAGATTAGTCATTTGATTTTTTCATATAATTGTTTTTGTTTAGGGCTTGTGTGATGATGTTGAATTGCTTCTGTACACATTATTTAATATATCAAGGAATATTTGCCCATTAAATCCTATTTTTTGGAAAATGGGAATTTGAAGAACAATATTTGATGTACGATTGGGCCCAAATATTTGATGTTTGATAGTGGAGATGTTCAATGTTTGAAGAATAATGTTTGATGTTCGATTAGGTCCTGAAATTCAATTTTTTTGTTGATGTTGTTGGTTGGAATGTTTGATGTTCATATGATGATGATTAATGTTGGTGATGTTTCATGATGTTTTGTTAATGTTTGACGTTGATGTTTTTGTTTGATGTTGTTAATGTTTTGTTGTTGATGTTGTTGGTCCGGAATGTCTGATGTTCATATATTGATGATTAATGTTGGTGATGTTTGATGTTTGATGATATTTTGTTAATGTTGGTGATGTTTGATGATGATTAATGTTGTTGATGTTGTTGATGTTTTTGTCAATGTTTGAAGAACAATGTTTGATGTTCGATTAGGTCCTTAAATTCATTTTTTTTGTTGATGTTGTTGGTCCAGAATGTTTGATGTTCATATGTTGATGATTAATGTTGTTGATGTTTTTGTTTGATGTATATGTCCTCTATGGTCAATTTCCCTATAATGGGACCTTTCAGTCTATAAGAAAACTTTTAGGACTAAATAGTGTATAAGTTGTTGATTTAGGATTTATTGGTGCATCACCCATATTTTAATCACATTTGATTTAATTAAGTGTGATAATATTTATTTTTTATGTTACTTTTTAATTAAGTGTGATTATATATATATATATATATATATTTTTAATCACACATTCTAATTAACATGGGATTAAAGATCACATAAGAAGAATTAAAAATATCTCCTTTTTATTAAAAGTGTGATTAAAAAATTAAATAATTTTTTAATCACACTTAATTTAATGAGTAAAATAATATTTTTTTAATCACATATTTTAAATAAGTGTGATTATATATATTTATTTTCATCAGGTGTGATCACTACAAGAAAAGGGGGTATATGAGACGGAACTATTTATGACGACACACTTGCCGTCTCAAAAGTCACTTTTTATGACGGAGAAAATGCCGCCTAAAAAAACGAGTTTTTGTAACGGCACCATTTGCCGCCTCTCAAAAGCATAGCATTTGGCGACGCACAACTTGTCGTCTCAAAAATGAGAGCATTTGCACGGTATTTTCTACCGTCTCAAATACTGCTTTTTGAGACGGCATTTTCCGTCATAAAAAGTGACTTTTGTGTTTTTTTTTTTTTTAGTGAATATTTTTAAAATTTTAAATATTTTTTTTAGATGCACCTTACTTAGATGTATCTAAAAAAAAAATTATGAAAAAATATTTTAAAAATTAATAAATACATAAAAATACAAAAAAAAATGTATTGAATTATTGTATTTTTGGTATTTAGTGAATTTTTAAAAGATTTTTTTTACAATTTTTTAAAATTTTTAGGTCTATTTATGTTAGGTGTGTCTAAAAATTAAAAAAAAATACTTAAAATATTAAAAAAATTCAATAAAAAAATATAACATGGAAAACAAGAAAGTATAATTTTCTCAAAAGAGTTTTTGGAAAACTCTAACCTAGCATAGTGATTGTGGTTTTGAGACAGCTTCATATATATACAGTCACAAAATGGTTTGAATAAATTCTAGTACTTTTTTCTGTCGGAAAAAAATTTTAAAAAAACAATGTCTTCTTACTCTTTTGATATAACATTTCTCTTTTCATTCATTTTTTCATCTTCATGTCTCTCTGTCTCTATCTCTCTCTTCTCTTTATCTCTTTCGCTCATCATTTTTCTTTCTTTGTCTGTCTGTTTCTCTCTCTCATTTTCTCTCTGTCTCTCGCCTATCTCTCTTATCTCTATCTCTCTTATCTGTTTTCTCTCTCGGTCTCTCTCGCTCATCTCTCTTCTCTCTATCTCTCTCATTTCTTTTCTCTCTCTCTTATCTTTCTTTCTCTGTCTGTCTGTCTGTCTCTCTTTCTCTGTGTCTCTCGTCCATCTCTCTTCTCTCTATCTCTTTCATCTATCTTCTCTCTCTGTCTCTCTTCTCTCTCTTCTTTTTTTCTCTCTCGCTTTCTTACTCATCTCTTTCTGTTTCTCTCTCGTTTAGCTCTTTTCGCTCTTTTTTTTTCTCTCTCTGTCTCTCTCTTTGTCTATATCTTTTCACTCATTTTTTCATCTTTTTCTCTCTCTTTTCTTTCTCTCTCTCATTCATCACTCTTCTTTCTCTGACTATCTATTTGTCTCTCTCTCTGTCTCTCATTGATCTATCTCTTCTCTCATCTCTTTTCTCTCTCTCTCTCTGTGCCTCTCACTCATCTCTCTCTCTCACCACTCATCTCCTCTACCACCTTAACCACTACTGCAAACGCCATTTTACTACCCCCACTACTACCACGGTCGCCATTTCTCCCCTCCGCTTACCATTACTACTACCATCATCACTCCACTACCACCACTACCACTATTGCCACTACTACTACTACCATTACCTCTCTTTTACCCCTGCTATTCCATCTACTCTACTACTACCACAACTTCACCACTAATCTCCTTCGCCATCACCACCATCATCTTTTATCCACCACCTTCACCACTACTGTCGGTTCCTCTTCTCTACCACAAAATATTACCTCTTTTCTCTCTCTCACTCATCACTCTTCTCTATCCTGTCTTTTGTCTTTGTCTCTTTCTCTTTCTCTCTTTGTCTCTCTCTTTTTCTATGTCTTCCTCTTGATCATCTCTTTTCGCTCTCTTTCTCTCTCTCTTTGTCTATCTCTCGCTCATCTCTTGTTTCTCTGTATTTTTCTATATATATATATCTCTCTCTCATCCTGCTTTCTCTCTCTCCCCTGTCTCTCTATATCTCTTTCTCTCTTTGTCTCTCTCTCACTTATCACTCTTCTCTTTCTTTCTCTCTCTCTGCTTTGTTTGTCTCTCGCTCTTCTCTCTATGTATGCATTCTGCTTGTCTCTCTCCCCATTATGTTCACCTTGCTCACTCTCTCCCTCATCTCTTCTCTATTTACCGAGCTCTCCACTACAAGAAAATGCACTTTTAGTGACCACTTTGTCTCTCTCTCGCTCATCACTTTGTCTATGTCTGTCTGTCTGTCTGTCTCTTTCTTTCTCTTTCTCTCTCTCTCTCTCTCTCTTCTCTATCTGTCTCTCACTCATCTCCCTCTCACAACCCATCTTTTCTACCATATTTACCACTACTGCAAATGCCATTCCATTATTACCACTACTACCACTGCAAATGCCACACTAACCACAAAAAATTAACTTTATTTTAATGGAAAATATTATCCCTACTTCTACCAAATAAAATAATAATAATTTTTATTCATTAAAATAAATATGAAACAAATAATAATAATTTTTATCTTTCGCTCATCTCTTGTTTCTCTATCTTTTTCTGTCTCTCTCTCTCTATCTCTTTCTCTCTTTGTCTGTTTGGTTCTCTCTCTCTCCGCTCTCTCTCTCACTCATCACTCTTAGGTCAAGTCTGGGAAGGTCAAGAAAAGTTAAAAGCCAAAAATTTACCTAAAAGTTAAAAAGTTATCAGTGTTCACCAAAAATCAAAAATTACTACCGCACAACTCCCAATTCTAATTTTCCTTGCACACTAATTTATACAATTTTTTAATACATATTTTTCCATAAAAGTCAAATAGTTAACCCAAACAACTATATTTTTTTCTTAACTTTTAGTCTAAAAAGACAAAAAATACACTTATTTAAGACACTCCAAACAACCCCTTAATAGAAAATAAATCAAATTAAAATATTATCCTTACTTCTACCAAATAAAAAATAATGATAATAATTTTTCATTCATTAAATATCTATTTATGATAAAAATAAAAATTATTATTTAATTTTTTTGTTATTTGAATATTTATTTATGATGAAAATTATTATTATTATTATTATTATTTTTTCCAATCCCGCCCCCTCGATTCCCCTATTTTTTTCCATTCCCGCGCCCCCCAAAAACCCCAATCTCTTTAGAACCAAAATCCCTAATCAAACTCACTCAACTCATCAGAACTGTATCTCCTCTCCTCCTCTCGGTCTCTCTCTCACTCTCACTCGCGATTTTCATCTGCGCACTCAGTGATCGAATCTCTCTCTCACAAGATCAACCGATCGATCGACCTCATCGCACACAGGTACTGCCTCTCTCTCGATCTCGTCTATGTCTCTCTCTCACAGATCTTTGGTTTTTTTTCGAACATATGAGATCTGCTCTCTCGATCTGTCTCCTCACTATTTCATCTCCTCACTCTCTCATCTCACAGTGGTCTTCACCGCTTCTTCTTGTTCTTGCCACCTGTAACTGCTCATTCCTGTGAATATATATATATATATATATATGAGTAGAAAGAAATTTTGCATTGTTGTTTTAGTCTTGGATGATGCATACTTTGTGGAACGTTGGATGATTATTGGAATTCTTTAGATAGCCTTTGTCAAAATAGATGGTTCCATATTTGGGTTTCTCTTTGATTTTCCTTTATACCATTCTACATACAGTTTGTTCCTAATATTACAAAAGTTCCATTTCAAATTTGTCATTGATTTTCAGAACTTATTAATCAGTTTTACTAGACATTCAAAACTAGAAGAATGAATATTTTGAATCCAAAGGCCCAATTTACACTATTCTCTATCTACAGATGTTATGTGTATGTTTAGAGATGGTGGTTGGAAGGCCCACTAAGTTACATGGACACCTTAAAATAAATCAAATACTCTTATCGGACACCCGACGTTTGGATAAGGGTGTAAGATATGTATAGGATTATTCTATCAGATCGGTTACAAAGAAGATTCGCTTCGTCAGAGCTCGCTTCGATTCATCTCATGGTTCAAGGGATTATTCTATCCAGTTCTTGCAAGAGTTCAACATGTAGCTTCGAAATTTGAATAATCCAAGGGATTCTCAAGCATCCGACAAGCGTTGTTCGTCATTTTGAGTTCTGGGCAATGTAATCTCGATTCTCATTACCACAACAAGACATTGACTTCCCGGAGCAGATGGTAACTCAAGACTTACTTCCCCGATTTCTTTAAATTATATGGTATCTTAGTTAGTATCGAAACTTAGTTTAGTACAAAAACTTGGTAGGATGTTAAAGACATTTGATTTATTGTTGTTTCGTGGACTGTTGAAGGGCTTTGTTCTTTATATGCCGATTAGTTTAAGATGTATCTTCGACCTTGCTTTGTTTTGTAAACAAAAGCTGTTCAATAAGTTTATGGTTCCTATTTAGTATTTCTTCGCAATTTATAGCTGATTAATGTGTTTAAATAGTGTAAATCATCAGCTTTTATTTATTTTTATTTTGATGGAATTTTATCTACTCTACATTTGATGTCTTTAGTTTCACTGTTAAAGATAAAATAGGACAATTGTTCTTTTCAACTTGGATAATCAATTATAAAATCTGTTATCTGGTACTTTCTAACTGATGTACAGGCTCAGGAGAACTCAAGAGATGATCTTGTCTCGTTAGCGTGGAAACCCACCATCCTCGCCGAGCTCCAAACGTCAAAGGGTAATTTGCTTTCTTTTGTTTTTACTACGTATATGTTGTGTATGCAGATGAACAGAAGTTCCTATGGTTTCTTTCAATTTTTACCAAAAAAATGGTATCATTGTTTTGGTGATCATTCTATTTCTAAAATACTTATATGAAACGCTTACAAGCTTTGGCATAAGTAGTAATTTCTCATAATTCAGAGTCTTCCATATTATCTGAAACAAAAAATAAATAGTCTTGCATATCCTCCATGCTCTCACAAATTTCTTTCTGCAAAATAACTACTGACTTAAGAAACTATTTAGTGGGGGGCATGTAACTCCGTTTATCTATTATGTTGAATTTTTTTTGTAGAGGCAACAAAATTCTGGGCTTGCCAAAGATGAGTTATTACTTGTGGTGGCATATGGTGAAGTTATTAGTAAACTACAGATGCCACAGTAAGAGTAAGGCATCTGTGAGTTCTCTAGTCTAATTCTTATGGTGAATGTTATTAGCCAAAAATGGACCTCTCAGAGAAGTGATAGAATGAGGTGCAACTGGATACTTCAAACCCCGTAAAACATACATCTAATTTGAAATTTCCTAAGGCTGATGATGAGCAGTGCTGCAGGGAAGACACCTGCACAAGGTCAGGCCGTATACTCTACTTCTAAATTTGCTCTAATTGGGTACTTTCACACTCTGCGTTTTGAGGTATGATTTCAATTTCTATAGTAATTACTGTGGTGCAAAATGCAAATTGCACATTGTCCATTCTACAAATTTTTACCTTTTTGTGTATCTCTATAGTGATGGCTTCCTTTTTGGTCCCTTGTGATTTAAGATGATTTGATAATGGCTTTGGTTGAGAGAGTTCATGGTGGGACTGTAAGCAATGGTGGCCACATGAGGAGGAAGGTGGTTACGGGAGGAGAAGCATTGGGTTGAGGGAGGAGCATAAGTGGCTGAGGGAGAGAAGCAATGATTGTCTGATGATAGAGTCTCTTCTTTGCGAAATCTCGTTATTCTCAGCGACAATTGGAGGTGTTGGTATGGTTGATCATGGTGAGGCGCTGGTGAATAAAAAGGTCTATGGTTTTCGAGGTAATGATGGTACAAAGGGGGAAGCTGTTTTGGGGGTTTGATGGCAACAAGAGGTAGTTTGGGGTGGGTTATTTTGGGCCATTATATGCTGGAATAGGCAATTAGCTTTCTGTTGGGGTAGCCAAGGCCATATAGTTTCAGAGGTGAAGGAATTTAAATGGACTGTTGGGCCAACAATAAGGTCATGGGCTTGAGGAGGTTTTGGAGGAAAGACTATTATTAAGCCAATTAATTCTTTCTGTTAATTTTGTGGTTTCTGTTAACTAAGAAATTTTGGTCGGGTTTTGCTAATGGTGGGAAAATATATTCAGGAATTAGGTGGGGATGCCCTTTGTTGATTGTGTTTAATTTGATTTCTTGGTATTATTGTATTTTCTTCTGATGACTACTTTTTGTGTTTGGTTTCGGGAAACTCTATTTTGTCGGTGAAACACCTGACCACCGTGTGTTGTTAGTATTTATATATTTTTTTGTAGCAAATTAATGACATATGGTATACAGTGGTAGGAAGGGAAAGACCTATATAATTTTTTGAACGGTTGTACATTTTTTTTTTTTTATGTCTTTTGTGTTTTGTTTTCTCTGTTTGTCTTTTTATTAGTGGGGTGCATTTATTAAATCTGTTTCTGTGAATTTATCTCACGATGAAGATTTGCAATTAATGACATAAATTCTTGAGATTGTTGAAAAATATTCTACTGTAGTTAAATATGTTGTTATTTGGACACATTTATCTTCATTCCATGCATCATGTAAAGCAGTTGAACTGTCGTATTCTCATTTAATTTTTATGTTGATTCTGTGTACTACTTTGGCCAATATGTTTTACCAATTTTTAGGTTGCATGATTATTTGAATGTTGAGATTTATCTTCTTTGAAACTTAACTTTTTTCCATTTTGATTTTGTGTTTAGTGTGTTTGTGATTGGGATGTGCGATAAGATGTTCATTGAAGTTGAAGGATACTGGAGGCGATAAAGGTTTCAGTATCTGTTTATTTATTCTCCTTTTAAAAGATGATATCTAATATTGTTTGTTGTTATTATTGTTTATCGACCGTAATATTTAATACCTCTTTTCAGATGTCTGTTATTCCAAGTGTGCACCATTCCATGCCATAGCCTATCCCCTTGATCCAAAGGTTGCATTGGAAATTAGGTGATTATCAAGTTTGGTAGATATGACATTAAGAGTGACTTTTATATAATATCTTAGTTGTTTCCTTTGTTCTGTAGTCGTAAATATGCTTCACATTGCTCGTGATTGCGCCTGCTACTCACTTCCTTCATTCAATCATCCTTCACCATTACCCATAAAAGGTGGGGGTAGGAATGGCCGGTTAAGGATTGGGTAAATTTTTGAAACCCTATTTTTTCACTTATAATTTTAATTACTGAATGAAAATTAAGGACTTATGTTAACTGTTTCCTTGTTTCAGATATGTCAAGTGACTTCGGTAACCATCCGTTATCGATCTTATGGGCTCAAGATTTGGCATGCATAATAGAGAAAATGTTGAGGTTTGCAAATTCAGACTGGTTTTCTCTTGAAGCTATTATTCTACTTAAAAACTTTAAAATCTGTCTCTTTGGTGTTTTATGCACACAGGAAGTAACAAAATGTGTTGTAGGTGTTCTGCTATGCTTTGAGTCCAAATGATGGCACTGAGTGGAGGCTACATATCCAAATGAGGCGAGCACTTTGTAGATGTGTCTTCTATGTCATCTGATATGATTGCTAGGATGATTAATGACGATCAAATACAAATCCTTGTGAACCTTAATGGTTATACCAAGGTATTTTATTATGTCCTAATTTGTCTGTTTTTTTTTGTTTTTGTTTTTGTTTTGCTGGGGTAACAATTTGCCTATCTTATTATGTAGTAATTGTTCAGTTTTCTTGCATTATATTTAATTTGGTTAAAGTAAATTATAAGTTTGTTTTTGACCCACTGTATTTCTCAGTTTAAATGTTGGATTAGCTTTTGTGTGGACAAATTTTATTGTGGTTCTTGTGTTCTGCCTCTTACCAAAATATATATATATATATATATATTTACAAATCCTTGTGTTCTGCCCCTTATCCAAATTATGGATTAATCTTGTGGCACTCATTTGTTAATTGTGCAGGGGGCTAGAAATGAAATATTTGCCAAGATTTAAGTATTTCTTTTTTACTATGGAATGGAGAACAAATGCATGTAAATGAATGAGCTTTTCCCCTCGCCATATTTATTTATTTATTTATTTTTATTTTTATTTTTAATTTTTTGCGACGGTAACAAGATGGTCGCGAAAGATCATGTTAGTGTTTTTCTTTGTTTTTTGCGACGGGAAAATAGCGTCGCCATAAGTAGTTTAGGTGGTCGCAAATAATTTATGCATCGTTGTGCCGTCATAAAAAGTATTTGCTACCCCCATATTTGCGACCCCCATTTGCCGTCGCATGAGCCGTCACAAAAAGTCTTTTTGCGACTGTTTTTTATTATTTGCGACGGTTTATAGCGGTCGCAAAAAGTGTTTTTTTTAGTAGTGTATTCACAATATTTCTTTAATTTCATTACAGCTCCCAGAAACATGAGTGTATGTGTTATATTATATGTACACACACAGATATATAGATAAATATTTATATATAAAAAAATGTTATATAAATGTATAAGTGATGTGATTGAATCATTTTATGTTGAAGCAGAAGCACCTTAGTTGAAATGTATTATTTTTGTCCAAGGTTATCTGCAATATTCTTAGTTTTCATGGACTACTCAATGTTACTAACAAGAGGTCTGGAGAATTAAGGGAATAGAAGCAGCTTAGAGATGCAAGGATGAAGACACTCTTAAGAAACCGAGGTAAATTGGGCACACACAGTTTTTTTGTTGTCTTAATCTTTAATTATTTATTCATTATTATTTTTTAACATAATAATTTGAGTAAAATTCATACTATTAGGGATATTTCCTACCTCAATTTGTATTTTATATCATCTGCAGCTTTAATTGTCTATGCTTTTTGTTCTTTCCCTCCCCACTTGTGTATTTCTCGATTTTCAGACTGCTTTCTTCAATTCACTTTCTCGCTTTTAACCGCCAGTCACAAAAGCCATTAAATGAGAGAAGTTTGAGGAATCCTCTTGGGGTAGACAGAGATGCTACCAAAAGGCAAAAACTAGAGAATGGTTATTTGTGTAAGGTAAATTTGATGTATTTACCCATATTTTGGTGGACTTGAGTCTTGATGTATGCATTATGAATGTAGAATCTGTATGTAGAATTTGTGGGTTTTTTTTGTTTGTTTTGTTTTTGGTGTTTACATTAATGTGAATGACTCTGTTTAATGTTATGATCTTGACCAGAAGTTTCAAGGTCGAGTCAAATGAGTTCTATATGCATATAATCGTTATATTTAATGGTGGATATAGTGGTAACAGGAATATCATAATGACGGATCATATATATCTCTTCTTATTCAGGCTATGTGGTTTCTACTTTTAAGACCAATAAGCTTTATTGATCCTTATTTATTTTATAGTTTTTAGTGGGTTATATGTTGATATCATATGATTTTGATTGTCCATATAATATTCCATTTTATCATTTATGTGATCCTTAATGCATTGTTGCATATTGTCTTTTTTTGTGGTGCTGTTTTACTGATGTTTGTGTAGAGAATCAAAATAATTATGTCATTTTTGGTAGCTGTGGGAAAAGTATTGGGGGCAGTTTAACAACTGGATAAATTACATTATTTTTGGTGTGATCTAAATGTAAGTTTATAAATTAATTAGTAAGTTTATTCATATACTTTTAGCAGTTTTTAAATTAATTTGTTTTTTTTATTTTTCAGGTCAGAAATTTCTTGGAGAGATGCAAAATATGGTCAAAGAATTCAAGAACTTAGAATTTTCAAGTTTTTTTTTTTTTTTTTTTTTTTTTTTTTTTTTTTTTAATGTATGTAATCACAGTTAAATTTTTTTTTTATTAATTTCTTTGTATATACTTTTAAACATTTAATTTTCATTTATGAAATATATGATGTTATTTCATTCAATATATGGTTGTGATTCAAAATATAGTATATAGTGTGTATTACATTCTTCAAATGCGCGTGCAAAAATAATATTGATTATTCTTTAAATATTTTAATTTTTTTATTACAGGTTTTATTAGTTATTAATCACACTTAAAAGGTGTGATCTAAATGTTTTTAATCACACTTAAAAGGTGTGATCTAATGTTTTTAATCACACTTAAAAAGTGTGATCTAAAGTTTTTAATCGCACTTAAAAGGTGTAATCTAATGTTTTTAATCACATTTAAAAAGTGTGATCTAAAGTTTTTAATCATATTTAAAATGTGTGATCTAATGTTTTTAATCACACTTAAAAAGTGTGATCTAAAAGTTTTTAATTACACTTAAAAGGTGTGATCTAATATTTTTAATCACACTTAAAAAGTGTGATCTAAAGTTTTTAATCACACTTAAAAGGTGTGATTTAATGTTTTTAATCACACTTAAAAAGTGTGATCTAAAGTTTTTAATCACACTTAAAAGGTGTGATTTAATGTTTTTAATCACACTTAAAAAGTGTGATCTAAATGTTTTTAATCACACTTAAAAGATGTGATGAAAGTATTTTTTAATGACACTTAAAAAGTGTGATTAAAAATGACCATTTTTAATCACACTCTCAAAGACCACACTTTAGTAAAACTTAAAAGGTGTGATTAAAAAACATACATCACACCAAAAAAGTGTGATCTTTATCTATATTTGTAGTAGTGATGGGTGCATTAGTGTGTGGTGTGTGTGTGTGTGTCAGTGGTCAGTGGCTTTGAATGTGTGTGTGTGTGAAAGTGAAAGGTAGACCACACTTTTTTTCTTTTTTTTTTTTAAATTTCAAAAGTCAGGGGAGGCACGTAACCCCCCTGAGCCCAAGCTCTCTCCATCCCTGGTTGCAGCATTCGAAAATATTAAATTTATTCATAAATATTAAATTTTCAAATGGTAGATGAACTATTTGATTAAGTATAAAATTTTGTAATACACATTTTCAATCAAGTACACAATAAAAAACTTAGGCCTATCTGCTACAGTTAAATGTTTTTGCATACATTTTTAATTTAATTTATTTTCTTAGTATGTTAGTTGTAAATTTTTTTGTAATATAAAACAATTCAATTACAATATATAAAAAATTAAAAATTAAAAATTAAAAATGATCTATTACAAATAAAAAATGATCTATTTAAAGAATTAACAATTACAATATACTTTAACATGGGGTCATTTGCGTTACAAGCTCAAAATTCACATGGGCTGTCCAATTATAAACTCAAAATTAAAAATCGCAACCATTTTACAATTTCACAATTCACGAAACTCATGTAAGCATTGCATAGTCTTCATCGACCAAGCCGCGTCGAACATGTTCACCTATCATGACCTGTCTGCTGGCACTCACTGCAACGAGCGGTCAAACGCCTATCTAATATATCTATCTCATTCAGAATACGAGACATAGATTTACGACCCTGTTTTACTTCTCGCGGATGAAGTACATTAGGCATTAAGGTCCACTGCGGATCATCCCAATAATCTTCATACAGTATTGGATTGAATTTAGTTTCCCAAACCTTCATGTATACAGGAAACCTATATACTGGATCAACGTACTTGAATGGATTGTCACCGCATTCAGACATAACAGCGAGCATATGAGAACATGGATAGTGTCTTATCTCGTATTTGCCACAACTGCACGTGGGTTGATTCATGCGCACAATCTATGTATTACGACCTTGTCCATGGCGAAAAGATATTCGCACCTCAAATACGCGGCAGGGGCTATCAGACAATAGTGATACAAACTAATCAAGTTCATGTTTTTAGGTTTAATTAACTTCACAACATAATAATAACAATTTAGTTTACATTACAAACTAACCTGTCATACGATATTAACTGGAAAGTATTCCCCCTTGCGATGCCCTCCTCGATAATTTTTTGCATCTCTCTACGGTATTAGAACTCATTCCGTACATCTATTTCTGCTTGGGCTCTCATCTCGTTGAAATATTTTACCAGCTGTCGAAATGTAAACTCAACCATAGCTGCGATAGGTAAGTTCCTTGCACCTTTCAAGACACTGTTGAAGCACTCTGCGTCATTGCTGGTCAATACCCCCCACCGATATCCACCATCATACGCAAGGGCCCACTCCACAAGATTCATCTTGCGGACCCAATCGATGGCATCTTGGTCAATAGCCTGTATTTGTTCTAAGTAAGCATTACATTTTCGTCATTGATGAGCAGTCCCTGCTTTCTATAGAAGTTGTTTTAGGTCCTTATTTTTAAACTTTGTATTAAAGTTACTACAAATATGTCGAAGGCAGTGCCAATGATATCCAACAAATTGGAGCGACAGATTCAGCCAATGCCGCCTCACAGCGGCTAAAATACTCTCAGCTCGATCAGATATCAAAGTCACTCCCTGTCAATCCATGACAATATGTTCCTTGATATTTGAAATGAAGAACGACCAAGACTCCAAACTCTCCTTGTCGACAACAGCGAATGCAAGTGGTAATACTTTGCCATTGGTAGTGACGATGGTTGCTATAAGCAACACACTGGTGTATTTGCCGTATAAGAATGTACCATCTATGGTAATAACAGACCTACAATATCTGAATCCATCGATGACGGGTTTGAAAGACCAGAAAACAAAGTGAAAGACGGGCATAATGGTTGTACCTCCGATATATCTATGCTTCCATTGAACGATGGTGCCAGGATTAGATGTCTATAATACATGCATGAATTTAGGCAACTGCCTATATGATTCATCCCAATCCCCGAATACCATTATAATTGCCTTTATCCTTGCATACCACGCCTTCTTGTATGATATACTGTAGTTCATGGTCTTTTTGATATCTTTGATGACATTCTTAATTGGCATATCAAGTTCATTCTACATACGACAATCAAATATAAGTTAGATTATTTGGGTGTGAACACTATAAACAAACAAATATATATATATATATATATATGTAAACATTTATTTTTTATACTCACAACAACTTGTCTCAAAAGATGAAAAGCAATGTAACTGGAGCTAATATTAATATGGTCCCTGTTCATTTGTGGGTGTAAACAATGGTGAGGACCCCTGTACTGCTTTATTTCAAAAAGACCATGTTTCGTACTAAGAGATGCACGCAACCACCATCTGCACTCGTGCTTGCAAGCAAACACCCAAAGGTCTTGCTTGGAGGTTACGACCTTATACTCTCAATTATTTGTTGCATGGTATAATTTCACAGCATGTACAAGTTGCTTCTTATCAACAAAAACCATCCCTTTGTCCAACTCTGGATTTTCAGGATTCCAGATCCGGTTACGGGAAACGACATCACGACTACACATGTCAAAATCACCACTCATGTGAATGTTCTTATAGAAAGGAATTTCAGGTCTAGGTAGAATGGGGGCATTTTCAGGGTCAATGAGAGTGTCAGCATCATCTGATCCGCCCAATAAATTTTCTTCATCACACATTTTATTCTCATCATTGTCTAGGGTGACATTAGGACCGTACATGTCATTGTCAGCAAACTGTACATAGTTCACCGTTTCAGCCATATTACCAGCAACTTCAACTGGAGTGGTATGATGGCTGCAGGTAGGCACATCTTCTGTGTTATTGTGAAATTCATAATCATATCCACAACGTGAACTTGATTCCACACCATGGCCCTCAAATGTCTGTTGTGTGTAGCCCACTGCATAACATTGATCTGATTCATACATAGGAGACCGAAACGCTGTCGTGTCAATCCCATGTATCAGCAATGTGATGAACGGACGAGAATCTATCTGTGTCATATTTGGGACATTGTGTACAACCTCTTTATCAATGTACACTTCCAAACAATTTAGTGGTTGAAAACTTGCACCGATACTTAATATGGTGTTCAACACCTCATCGTTATTGATCGGTAATATCTTGTATTTGTTGATTGCTTGCCACTGGCGATAAGGATATCTACATTTAGGCCTCGTTTGGGAACATGCTAATTTAGTAACTTTTTAGTTATTTGGCTAAAATATGAGCTAAAAAAAACTAGTATGTTTGGGATGACTTTTTGACTTTTTACGAAAAGATGTGCAAAAAGTATAGAGAAAAGAGAATCTTTGACTTTTTGGTATGGGTTGTTGGCTTTTTGGCTTTTTTAGTAACTTTTTGACTTTTTGGCTAAACCGGCCTGTTGCCAAACGAGGCCTTAAAGTTCAATCGAACACTTTCCCCGTAACTTGCCACCTTGGACATGAACATCTCCTCCAAATTGCTAAGCGTAGTGCCAAGTTGCACCCCATATATCCCTTTCGACTCAGCATCATATGACACACCTTCATCGGGATCCCGAATTATGTTTCCCTCCCAGTAGAAGATAATTAGAACAGTCTCCATATACTTGCTTCAATGAAACAAAAAACATTAAAATATCAACAATATACTTATATTGGATTTTATTTCTAAAAGAATTATATGAATTTTAACTCATTTAATTACAATTGCTTATCATTATTGATTTTTTAATTAAAATATGAGTTAAAATAATTATTATGTTTTGGGTTTTTTAGCTTTTTAACTAAAAAGCTTACAACACATAAAGAATGTTGGTTTATTTTGACATAACTATCTATGGAACTCTTGTGTTCTGCTTTTTTCATTATTTATCGCGATTAACATCATACACTTGTGCACGGTAAATGTAAATTTTTCTTTTTTCATGTTTCTTCTTCTTTGTTTTGGTAATATTTAAGTGTTGATTCGATTTTATTAAATTAACCTACTTTTATTTTTGTGTTGGTTATTTGAATTTGTTTAGGCGGACACTTGGTGAAAGGAAGTTGTGGGAGTCAAAAGACAATTTATATTTTCCTATAAGTGACATTTATATTATAAGTGACATTTTCCTATAAAAATCAGCCCTCTCATTTTTGTCAATTTATATTTTCTAGGGAAGAAGGAACTGTAGAGGTGAAACATTATTTCAACACAACTAAACATTACTTCAATTTATATTTTCTTCCATTTTTATTTTTCTCTCTATTTGTTTATTATTGTTTATTTTCTCATTTTTGTTCACTTATTTTTATTCATATAAAACAACGACTGAGGTTTCATTTAGGAACTAAACGTGGAGTTTTTTTTACTCCCTATGTGGAGACTCGTATCTTTTATGCTTGAAGATTATTTTTCTCCATTTAGGATTTATTTTATATTTTGTACTCAGATTTATTTTATTACATGAGTTATTGTTAGATGTATAATATATTAAATCTTGTGTTTTGTCATAAAAAAATAAATATAAAAATAAAAATAAACAATTAAGACTTGTACTAAAATTTAAATTTCATATTGTCATTTTGACACAAATAGACATGCAATGCATTGTATTATATAAATGAAGGATGTCACATTTCAAAATAAAAGCAAAAAAAGAAAAAAAAAGAACGCTCCCTGCATACAAGCACTATCACATTTAATATTTGCTTAAGGATTCATCAGAAACTATCTACAAATTTAAATATGAAATTATAAATTCATAACATTTGCACCTACTTCTGAGTTATATGAATTAGGTATATTTTACATTTGTTACAAAACTGGTATACCACCCAAAAAAAAAACTCTCTTTTTGTCCACTTCAAGAACTTTTATGGTAAGAGCTCATCATAGGTCCACGTAAAAGAAAAATCTCAATCAAACCCATAGGAACACACTACACTATTCAAATATAATAACTTAATTGAGTTTTGAATAGAGATGGTAATTTTTCCCAATATCACTTCAATGAGAAAATAGGGTAGGGACGGGGATATTATATTTTCACACACTTAATAACTAAACAACTCTTACATCATAATCAAAATAATGTCATAATTGACCTCATAATATGTTATAACTAATCACATTATGTCATAATTCAGCTAAGTTTTTGTTCTGAAGATCTTTTATTAATTTTGGATAAATTTTACAAGAGATTTCTAATTTTTTATGATAAAATTAGAATTATTAAAAGTGTATTATGCTATTCTATGATACAAATACAATGACAAATCTATGGTGTGTGATAAAAACAAACATAATTTTTTCCGGCAACTTTTTCAACATCATCAACAATTTTAACCTTGTCCTTATTACCAAACAAGATTTTACCTTGGATCTAATACTTTATACCCCTTTGAAATAAACTTTTCACCAATTGTCTCTACTATTTAAAAATGAAATTAGACATTTGGTAATGAATTACTATCCTGTCAAGACCAAAATTTTATTTTAAAAAGGATATACCATTTAGCATGAAATTATTTGGTTCTTAAAAATACATTTATTAGTGGCATGAAATTTTTACATTACAGTGTATACTAAATATATTTTTATTTTCATTTTTGCCAACAAATGAACATAAACATGGTTAAAATATTGGGCAAATTACAAAAAAAAACTCCAAAGTTTTACGTATTTTTTAACTTCATTATGTGTCACAACCTACACTCATGTCAATCTCAATTACTTTGTTTAACAATTTTTTTTTTTAAATACTAGTGGCAATATATTATTTACTCTTTTAACTTCTTGTAAAACCACTTTTAAACTTGACCATACTAGATCACAAACTATCCTAACCATCCATTTAAATATTACCATGCACCTGACACAGTGGATAAACTCTCTCTCCTTCCCCATCTCTTTCGCCATTGAAACGTACCTGTTTCCTGCTATAGCCTAATGCCATCAAAACCCACGATGCCTCTACAATCATCCTCCCCTTCCCCTTGCCCCACAACCCATCGCCACCCTCTAAATACACTGTTACAGTTTGAAAACCTGGTTCCATTTCTTTTGGTAAAAATACTTCACTCAAAAAATAACTTTTGGAAAGTTTCTTTCATTTAAGACTACTCATCTAGATAGTCTTTTTCTCTTCACATGGAAACTTGGGAATAATCATCAATTATCTTCAATAAGATAGTCAATTTGATGGGCAAAACCTTTCCCATTGGATTAAGCATCCTTGTAATAATAAATTTTTTTTAAAATGCATCAAACAAGTGGAGCCATCCAAGCACTACCATTAATTTAATTTTATTTATTTTAAAAAAGCCCTAATTAATTTTATAATATGGTAACTTTTGTATATGATTAAGTCAGTCTATGCAATAGCAAAACATTTCTTTTGTTAAAAAATAAACTCATGCAAATTGTTGTCTAAGTGCTTGAACCTTGTACCAACTACCAAAGTATAGAAGAAAATTTGAAGACCAGATCAAATTTAGGCAATTTGTGTTGTTTTTAAGACATACAAAATAGTTCTAGAACTTTTCTCATTTTACAGTTGTATATGAATTGAAAACATAAAAATAACTATACTTCTTGTTTTAATTAATTGTTGTCATTGCTCTTTTTTTTCTCATTCTTTTTGAGGTTGGATATGCTTTGTTCAGATGATCTTTTTTGAATTCATAAACATGTAAAGATGTCCTATACAAAAATGTTTATTGAATTTGAAACAAAAAGAAATTTTGAATCACATAAATTTTGAATCACACTGTGTTATTGAGTGACATATAATCACATTGTGTTTTCAGAATACTAAATAATTTCTCGTTTACTATAGCAAGAGCATCTCTGTCATGCCCCGAAATATTGCAATAAAGATAACTCATATGCGGAATAAATATAAGAAACAATATAAATTCATATATCAGAATTCACTGTTTAGCAAGCAATTAAATGCCATATAGGCTTTCATCTTTCCAAGACATTGCTTGGTTACACAAATAGAGTCTCGCTCATTACACATTAAGCCCTTGGCTTTACAAATAACACTCATGCACACATAAAGCATAATTAGGAAACTATTGCTTCCCGAGAGTCCATCCACGCTATGGCCTTGGAAGTAACATCTCACCTGCACCTGAAAATGATATTCCCGTATAGGGTGAGCTAACAGCCCAATAGAAATACACTAAACCAGCTATGAACAATGACTAAAAGATTAGTAGTTGATAGATGGTCAACACTGATACATCCATTTATATCACATTACAGTTTTATGACATACAAGTCCATATTACTTTTCATTTTCCATTTCTTATTCATTTCTCAATTCATAACCATGGCTCAGAACCTGGCCAAGCAACTTATGTGAGACAGTAACTCATATTAGACATTTTCCTATTTCACATTAGATAAGCATATTAGCTATATCAACACATCAACAGATAAGCACAAGAGCTATATCACACTTCCAAAGATAAGCATATGAGCTGTATCAACATATCAATAGATAAGCATATGAGCTGTATCTACGGAGTCCATCCCCTATCTTCTCCCAAACAACATCCGGTTTAGAGGTCCATCCCCTATCTTCCCCTAAACCGTGGAGTACATCCCTTATCTCCTCCAACACAACACATTGCATATAAACAATTATTATACACACCATCAATCGATACATAAAGTTAATGTATTCTTTCAACCATCATACTTAATGACACATTCCATTGATTAGTTTTCGTTTGCCTAATCATCATGTATTGTCTACACCAATCAAGACTATCCTCCACCGATAGCCCAAAGCAGTTATTTTTAAACAGAAAATAAATGCACCAAATGGATATAAAATCAACATTTCAACTAGGTGAGCGGTATATTGTTCCCACTACACCCTTTAGCCCCGTACAACCCAAATTCCAACAATTTCAATTTCCTTTCTCGTTTCTCAAATTAATTTCTCAAATTAATTTATCAATGTAATTAAGGCATTATTCCCATAAATTACATAACAACCCTAAGGTTCCATTTTTCATCAATGTTTCAACGTTAATCCCATTTCTCCAAGCCAAACATGCATATAGGTTTTATGTATAAAACCCTAACTTTTGTAAAATTACATAAAGGCCCAAACTTTCTAAAAATTACACAACAACTTCCAACGTATCAAAATACCAAAATTTAAAGACAAAGCTCATAAAGAGGAGTAGGATATCCCTACCTAAAATTCGGAGCTCAAATGGAGAAGATGAAAAGAGATGAAACTCGATCTCCACCATACACCACAAAGCCCTCGAGAAATTACACAACTTTGGCGAATGAACTATGGCCAAAATCCCAATGGAACTATGGCCAAAATCCAGCTCGGCACAACTAAAATTTATAACTTGAGCTCGACTCGTAATGGCTCATTAAACCAAGAAAGAACCATAGAAGCTGATAAGCTAACTCTCTGCACTTGCACTTATATAGAAGTTTGTCCACCTTAAAATGTTTCTTGTAATCGATGTGGGACTTCCAACAAACACACCAAACGATGTCGTTTGGCACAACACTTTCGTCCACTCTTTGAGTCCCACATCGCTGAGAGAGAAAACATTTTGTATCCAAATGCTTATAAAGTAGTGAATTTTTGGCACAAGTCAAGTAACTTCGAATGCATTTTGAGTTTTTGTTTTGAGGGGCGCTGCCCCTCAACCCCGCCAAAGCGCTACCCTTGAACTTCATGAGTTGACGCAACTCGACCCCTTGGCCGCCCTTGGACATGAGGCGCTATCCCCTCGACTCCCGACCGGCCCAGTCGAAGTGGCAAAACATAAAATAAAGATTGAAACCGGGATTGCTACAATCTCCATAAATTTAATTAAACTTTTAGTTATATTTTTAACTCTCCCAAAATTTGAATCTTTTTACTTGCTAATAAGCCTTGTTCTATTAAATTTATTTGAGATTTTTTTTTCTCTAAAATATTTTGTACAAAAACATTAACATTTAAATCAGAAAAAAATGATTTATTTCTCTAATTTTGCTCCTCCCAATTCCATCATAATGATGTGAAATTAGAGAGACTAAATTGAATAAGAGAGAGAGAGAGAGAGAGAGAGAGAGGAAAAAAAGGAATATAAAACTATTTCACATGAGTCTTAATCACATTATTGAGATGAAATTAAAAGCCTCAATTAGAAGAATATAGCCTATCTCTGTAGACCATCCCGAACTCCGATCTACGCGCGAGGACGCGAATCGTTGTTCTTAGCTACTACAGTTCAGACTCCTGTCATGGTTCTGAATCTAATCTCACAAAGAGTAATGTAAGACTGATAAATCACCAAAGAGTCCAAATCCGGCAAATCGTTTTGGAAAATCGATTTTAATCAAAAAGCACCAAACATGGACTGCTTTGCCAGATTTCAAGGTCGCCACCTAAATGTTTTGTTTTGGGGAAATTTAGGAAACCCTGACTCGTGCTTAAAGCCACGTGTCCGTCATCACCAAAGTTTCCTCGGCTTGGGAACTTGGGTACAAGAGGGGAAGGTCATGCAATGAGCACCCCGCTCGCCCAATCAAAGGATCGTCCTTTACTAACATGATATGTTGTTTTTGAAAACACATGTGTTCTTATTCCAGTTTATTAACTAATCTTACTACGTGATGCGCACAGCATACAAGTATAGACTAGATCGCCTAAATTGGAACAAAATATCTCATGTGTGTGTTTCGAAAATGGTTTGAAGTTGCTACTCACAAGTAGGCTAAGATGCGGATTTTGCCACCCTCAAGTGGGCTTAGAAAACATGGTTTTGCCACTTCAAGTGGGCTTAAAACTCACAATCATCGAGTTGTTTCAATCCAGGCAATCAAGCCTTCATCCACAGGCATTCAAGTAGTTAAACACATAAGCATATAGCCTCATGGCAAACATGCTATACATGGCAACATACACATCTCATGCAATATGCTAAAGCATAAAAGCTTACCTAGTACTCCAAGTCAAAACAAAAGCTAGTTAGTAATCAATGCATGATCCTTGCTATGTTAACAATGCCTAATGCAACACATGCAAAAATGCAGCTACAATAGGCTCGGCAATTCTAAGATGTCATGTGAATGCAACTAGATAACATGTATTCAAATTGGTATTGAAATACAATGCAGTTTGTATGATGCACCAAGCCCGGTGTATACAAGACAGGTGAATGGATGAACGCATGCAAGCATAAGGATGCTAATTGAAATATGCCCTAAAACTAACCATCAAAAGCTAGTAAATAAAAGGGAGAAAGACGTGGGGTTGGAAGACATGCATCACACACATGTACGCTTATTACAGCAGTTGTGCCCTCTCGACGGAGGGTCCGAATAATAAGCTAACTAGCTAAGCTAAGCTAATTAAACTAATTATTACAAAACAAAACTAATTAACTAACAAGTTAACTAATTAGTTATTATAACACAAATGAATAGCTAAGTATATTAACTACTTAAGTACAAAACCATCAAATTAGCTAACTAAACAAAGCAGCTAAGTAAAGCAGTAAGAAGAGGTCCTCAGGGCGAGAAGTGCATGCATGCTCGGTCGCCTCGTTCGGAAATCCATTGCGATGCCCCAACTTGCCTCTGTTTGTATTTGATCTTAGAACACTGCATAAGCCTCCAGAGAGCTTCTACTCCATCATGGAGACCTCCAAGAAGGCTGCCGACCAGAAAAGGGTGGTGTAGACCACTTGCCGACCATTTACATTTGCTACAGACCAGAAAAAGTGGTCGGCCAGCTACTTTTTCTGGTCTGCCAACCAGAAAATTCTGCACAACTCTATTTTGCTACAACAGAGAACAAGAAAGGGCATGGCAGTGTACTTGCAAGGTATGTGTGCACAACCACCTTCCCTATCATTTCTTAGGCTCAAGGGATTGTAGTTCTTGACTCCCGGGCCACCAACCGAGCATCACAATGCACGATGGCCAAGAAGCCAAGTTTGCACGAATCAATGTGAATGAATGCACACATAACACATAAGGGCCTTAACCTCTATCATGCATGATCAAAAGGGTCAGTGACCGAGAAATGAGGCACGTTTCACCACTTCAAGTATGAAACGTCTCTCGTTTCTTGTGTTTGGATTAACACTCAACCCAAACATATGCAATGCAACATGATCAACTTAGCAAAGCTAATGGCATGCAAACAAAATGCAATGCATTCATATGCAAACAATATGCAATGTAACAAAATGCAAACAAAATGCAATGTAACAACATGCAAACAACATGCTCAATGGACTTAAACCGAATATGGACAGACCTCAATTATGCCCAAAATGTTGAAATAATGGCATGAAATGCAAGAAAACGCATGCACATGCAATGGCTTATCAACTAAGCATAAGAGCATAACTCTCAAACATGATTAAGAAATGACAAATATGGAAGTGTGACAACACTATATGCTTTGAAATTAGGTATGAAATGATGCCAAATCATCTAAATGACACAAGCATAGCATGCAAGGGGGCCTAAGGCACAAGGCCACCAAGAGGGACTACACAAAAGGCATGTAATACATGGCACAAATGACTAAACCAGCCATGGAAAGAGCTCAATTAGGTCAAAAAAAAGACCAAAACATGCTGAGATGGGAGCTCAAAAGCCTAGGCATGCATGCATACAAGTTAGGCCACAAACAAGGTAATAATGCACAACCTTTAAAAGCACTCAAAGAGTGAAAGAAGTGAGAATATGGCAATGCTATATGCTCTGAAATAACATGGCAGATAATGCCAAATCATGCACATGTCACAAATGAAGCATGCTAGGAGGCTCAAAGCTTGAAACTAGCATAGGCACTTGCACTATAGCTATGCAATACATGAACCATATGGCCAAGAAAACCCAAAACAGTCCTAGAGCATGACAAAACAATGCTAAAATGTGTATGGAGTATAGCCAAAACAAGCTAGCATGAAGGCATGAAGCATGGAGCATGCAAGGCCAATAAGGAGAATTACACTACACCTACCAAAACCAAGCATGAGATGACTTCACCAACAAAAATCAGAGTTGTATCATGGCAAAACAAGACCAAAAACACACTGATATGGTAGCCCAAAAGCTTAGGCAAGATGGCATACATAATGGCTCATATTTAAAGCATAGAGCACAACCCTTCCAGAGCATTGAAAGAGTGACACATGTGAGTTTATGACCACACTACATGCACTGAAATCACATATCAAATGATGCCAAATGATGTGAATAGCCCAAGAAATGCATGCTAGTGACATGGAAACTCAAGGCTAGTGAGCTAAAATGCACTATGGCTATACAAAGCAAGGCGTGCATGACCAAAACAACATAAAACAGAGCTTAAGCATGGTAAAACATGAGTAAAAGCTTGCTGAAGTTGAGCCAAAATCATGCTAGAATGATGGTCCAAAGCATGATGCATGTTAGGCTAGTGAATGGAATTGCACTACAAGTGCAAGGAGCATGCAAGAGGCAATCAAACCAACCCAAAATAGAGCTAAAGCATGCTGAAATAAGGTCCAAGACATGCTAAGATGGAGCCAAAACATGTTAGAAAGACATGCTACTTTGATGAGCCACAAGTAGGATTACACTACACATACAAGAAGCATGAAAGGGGTGACCAAGACAACCAAAAATAGAGTCATGGCAGGTCTAAAAGGTCACAAAAAAGTGCTCAAACAAAGCTTCAAGAAGATAGAAATACATGCTCTTTTGATGAGCCATCAACACAAGCATACAAAAGGAGAGGAGAGGGGACAACCCCCTCCTATTTGAGGCCTCAAAATCAAGTTTCCACTATTGAAATTCCCCTAGAATTCAGTGGTAGAAAGGCCAAATAAAGGTGATCACAAGGGTCTAAAGTGATGGCACAAAACAAAGCCAAACAAGGCATGCAAGGAAGTAGACCACCCCTAACACCAAAGAAGCCTTAAACAAACATGTTGAGCACTAAAAATTAGAACTTTTTGTAGTTTCAAGTTAGTCCTAAAACATCATGCAAATGGGGCCAAAAGCTTAATCAAAACAAAGCTTTAAAGGGGTTAGAGACTTACCCTTGTAGAACAACTTCAAAGAAGCTGCTCCAGTAGCCTTTTTAGTTCAAAAGCAGTCCAAAAAACACAAAAACCTGTTTCAAGATGCCTCAGCAACAAGAGTATGGTGTTTCACTATGTGTTTGTGTAAAAGTGTGAAGAAAATGCACTTTCAAGCACAAATATGAGACAAAGGCAAAAATATAGAGATAGAAGTGTATGTATATCTCAATGCAATTTTTCTGAACCTAAGGCAAGAGAGAGGAGGCTCCCTCTTATAGAAAATCAAGCATCAAGCTTGTTGAGGAAGCTAAGAGCTCCAAGCAATCCCTCCATACACATGTATGGAGGATGCCTTTTGTGCTCAACAGCTAGCAAGAAAATATCTCAGAGGAAAGCTGCAGGAAAGTCACGACCGACCTTGAAGTGGTCGACCACCAAAAATGGTTTGCAAGAAGACCAAGTGGTCGGCACCAAGAAAACAAGGTGGTGGCATGGCCGCCGACCACTTTTGGTGGTCCAAAGACCACTAAGACCAGTTGGCCGCCCAGAAAACTGGCTGGCAGGCAGGAAAAGTGGTTTTCAGGGAGAGAAACTGGTTTACAACCCCTATTCCACCTTCCAAGCAAGGAAAACAAGGTTTGTGCCAAAAACAAACCAAAAATGATGCAAGACAAGAGTTTGCAGGTCAAGGTACGCAGCCGAAAACCTCGAAAACTAGTCTACGGGCACCAAAAGTGGTCTACGGAAGGAAAAAGTCGTCTACGGCCACAAAAAGTGGTCTACAAGACCTCTGCGTCCCTCTAGACCAAGACAACAAGGCATGGTCCAAAAACCAAGCCAAGAGGAGAACGATAAGAGGTCCCGAGATAAGGCGCGCGGTCGAAGGCTCCGGAAACCGGTAACTAGTCTACAAGAGAGAAAAGTGGTCTATAGACCTCTCTCTCCCTCTAGGCAAGGTCAACAAGGCTTGGTCCACAAACCGAGCCAAAACACAAAGAGTTCAGAGGCCTGGAGGCAAGGCACTCAGCCGAAAACTCTGGAAACTCGAAACGAGCACAAACATACGCGATCACCGCGTGTTCAAACGATGACGTCTAAGTCTTAAGGTCGGTAAAAAATGGGGTGTCTACAATCTCTTAAACCAACTAGTCAATTCTTTGTATAATCACTTTACCTCACAGTTCAAACAACCTCTTTAGTGGATAAGGTAAACTATGGGTATGGATTATTAGAACTATTTTGGAAAGCCATCATTTTCTTGGAAAATAATGATCCCACACATCTTTCTAACCCCTTTAATTCCAATTTCCACTAGTCCTTATCATAGGATTGATGCGATGAAGATTATTTTCACATTTGAAATATAACATGGTTAGAATTGTCATTTCCCTCCAATCCCATCAAAATAATAATGAAAAAGTCTGTAAATACCTTCATTAAATTTCTTTCGCACAATTATAAACAAAAAACAAAAAATCAAATTTTAAGTTTTGTAACAAATTAAATTTTTAATTTTTAATTTTGTTAATTTAAATACTAAACTTTTGATTTATTTTTAAATTAAACAAATTGTCTATTCTCATAAAATAAAATCGATGAAAAAATAGATATTTTAGTTATTAAAGTCAATAAAAATGATATTTTAAATATTTTATGTGTATTTACACTGAATTTAATGATTAAAATACTCATTTTTCATTAGTTTTATTTAATAAAAATAGACTAATGATTTGGATTGAAAACAAATCAAAATATGATAGTTTAAATTGATAAAATTTAAAATTCAGAGTTTATTTTGTTATAAGGTTAAAACTTTTATTAAAAAAATTATAATTATCCAATTTCTTTTTACATATATTACATGCATTATAAATCTTTTGTACCTTACAAACAAGCCTCTATACCTTAGAAAAAATGTGTAAAGAATATTTGATGAGTGTTTTTAGAAGCTCTCAATAAATATACTATAGTAATTAAATTTAAATATCATTTGATATATCATCAAAATATTAGTATAAGATATAAAAAGTGATACATATTTAATCAATGCATTAATCACATATTGTATGGCATTCAAAATTTGATTTTGTACAAAATTATTTATAATAAAATATACATATGTAATTATTTTAAGTCATCTGTAGACCACCCGAGAACTCCCGACTCCACGCGCGAGGGTGCGAATCGTTTGTTCCTTAGCTACTATAGTTCGGACTCGTGTCACGGTTCTGAATCTAATATCACAAAGTGCAATGTGAGACCGATAAATCACCAAAGAGTCCAAATCCGACAAATCATTTTGGAAAACTGATTTTAATAAATAAGTGCCAAACATGGACTGTTTTGCCAGATACAGAGTCACCACCTAAATATTTTATTTTGGGGGAATTTAGGAAACCCTCACTCGTGCCTAAGGCCATGTGTCCGTCATCACCAAAGTTGCCTCAACTAGGGAACTTGGGTACGAGGGGGGAAGGTCATGCAATGAGCACCCCCGCTCGTCCGATCAAAAGATCGGCCTTTACTAAGCATGATATGTTGTTTTTGAAAACACATGTGTTCTAATTCCGGTTTATTAGCTAGCTTACTATGTGATGCGCATAGCATACAAGTATAGACTAAATCACCTAAGTCGGAACAAAACATTTCATGTTTATTTGTGAAAATGATTTTGAAACTGCTACTCACAAGTAGGCTAAGACGCGGATTTTTCCACCCTCAAGTGAGCTTAGAAAACATGATTTGCCACTCTCAAGTGGGCTTAAAAGCTCGCATTTTGATGAATTGTTTCAATTCAAGCAGTCCAACCTTCATCCACAGGCATCATGTAGTTAAACACTTAAGTAGTTAGCCTCATGGTAAGCATGCTAACATGGAAACATACACATCTCATGCAGTATGCTAAAGCGTAAACACTCACAGTGTATTCCGAGCCAAAACAGAGAACTAGTTAGAAATCATGCATGATCCTAGTTTATGTTAAGATGGCTAATGCAACACATGCAAAAATGCAACTAAGATAGGCTCGACTATTCTAAAATGTCATGTGAATGCAACTTGATAATATGCTGTTGAACACATATTCAAGTAAATGTATTGAAATACAATGCAGTTAGTATGATGCGCCGAGCCTGGTGCATGCAATACAGATGAATGGGTGCACGCATGCGAAGCATAAGGATGTTAATTGAAACATGCCCTAAAACTAACCATCGTAAGCGGTTAAGTAAAAGGGAAAAAGAAATGGAGGTTGGAAGACATGCATCACACACACGCACACTTATTACAACAGTTGGCCCTCTCGATGGAGAGTCCGAATAATAAGCTAACTAGCTAATCTAAGCTAATTAAACTAATTATTACAAGCCAAGCTAATTAGCTAACTACACTAGCTAATTAAATACAAATAAGCAGCTAAATGCATTAACTACTTAAGTACAGAACCAAAGCATAACTAGCTAAATAAAGAAGCTAAGCAAAGCAAAGCAAATATAAGGAGGCCTCGGAGCGAGAAGCGCATGCATGCTCGGTCACCTCGTTCGGAAATCCGTCGTGATGCCCCAACTTGCCTCTGTTTGCAATTGTTCTCAGAACCTTGCACCAAGTTCCAGATAGCTTCTAACTCACCTTGGGGACCCTCAGGAGCATGGCCGACCACTTTTTGGGGGTGCTAACCACCTGCCGACCAGTTACCATTGCTGCAGACCAGAAAAAGTGGTCGGCCAGCTAGTTTTTTTGGTCTGCCGACCACTTGTTGTTGCACTTCTCCGGTTCTTTGCAATAGAGAGCAAGAAAGGGCATGGCAATGTATTTGCAAGGTATGTGTGCACAACCACCCTCCTTATCATTTCATAAGCTCAAGGGTGTGCGGTTCTCGACCCTCGGGCCACCAATCGCGCATTTCAATGCATGATGGCCGAGAAGCCAAATTGCACAATTCAATGTGAAATGAATGCACATATAACACATAAATGCCTTTAACTCTATCATGTGTGATCAAGAGTGTCGGCGACCGAGAATTGAGGCACGTTTCATCACTTTAAGTATGAAACGTCCCTCGTTTCTCATGTTTTGACTAATACCCTATCCAAACACAATGCAATGCAATGCAATGCAATGCATGCAACAACATGGCATACTCAATGCAATGTAACATGGCATACACAAACAACATGGCATACACAATGCAAACAACAACATAGCATACACAATGCAATGTAACATGAGCATGCTATCAATGCTAATGGCATGCATACTCAATGCAAAGCAACAAGATTAACTTATCTAGGCTAATGGCATGCATGCACAATGCAAAGCAACATAAGCATGCAAACAACATGAAAACAAACACGATCAATGGACTTAAACCAAAAATAGACAGACCTCAGTCATGCCAAAACAGTGGCCATAATGATAAAACTAGGCATGAAGATCAAGACAAAACATGCAAATACAATGGCCCATTGACTAGGCATAAGAGCACAACTCTCAAGAGTGCTCAAGAAGTGACAAATGTGGAAGTGTAACAACACTATATGCACTGAAATCAAGTAAGAAATGATGTCAAATCATTCAAACAACACAAGTATTGCATGCTAGGGTCGTTAAAGCATAAGGCTAGTAAATAGGACTACAAATGGGGCATGCAATACATGGCACAAATGCATGAACCAAGCATGGACAGAGCTCAAGTAGGTCAAAACAAAGACCAAAATATGCTGAGATGAGAGCTCAAATGCCTAAACATGCATACGTACAAGCTAGGCCACAAGCAAGGCAACAATGCACAACCTTTAGAGGCACTCAAATGGTGAAATAAATGGGAACATGGCAATGCTATATACTCTGAAATATCATGATAAATGATGCCAAATCATACACACGATGCAAATGAAGCATGCTATGGTGCTCAAAACTCAAAGCTAGCATAGGCACTTGCACTATAGCTATACAAAACATGAAGCATATGGTCAAGGCAACCCGAAACAGTCCTAGAACATGTCAAAATGAGTCTAAAACATGCATGTAAGGAAGCCAAAACAAGCTAGCATAAAGGGCATAAGACATGATGCATACAAGGCCAAAAGGAAAGATTACACTACACCTATCAAGACCAAGCATAAGATGACTTAACCAACAAAAATTAGATTTATATCATGGCAAAATAACCCCAAAAATACACTGAAATGAGCTTAGGCATGAAGACATACGCAATGACTCATTTCTAGGCATAAAGGACCAACCCTCTAAAGCATGGAAATAGTGACAAATATGAGTGCATGAACATGAAACATAAACTGAAATCACATAACAAATGATGCCAAATCATGTAAATAGCCCAAGCAATGCATGCTAGTAGACTTGATACACAAAACTAACAAGCTAGAATGCATTATAGCTATACAAAGCATGTCATGCATGACCAAAACAACACAAATCAGAGCTAGAGCATGCTAAAACATGGACAAAATCTTCTTAGAGTTAAGCCAAAATCATGCTAGAATGACAGTCTAAAGCATGATACACATTAGGCTAATTTGTGGGATTGCATTACAAGTTCATGGAGTATGCAAGGGGCTATCAAACCAAACCTTAACAGAGGTATATCATGGAAAAACAACACAAAAAACCTACTGAGATGGCCCCAAAACAAGTTAGAAAGACATGCTCAAACATGAGACATACAAAGCTAGTTTGCAACATTTACACTACAAGTGTATAAAGCATGCATGAGGTGACAAAACCAAATCAAAATAGTGGTATGCCATGTCAAAATAACCCCAAATACATGCTAAGATGGAACCAACATAAGCTTAACAAACATGCTCAAACATGAGGCAAACGAAGCAAGCATACAAAACACAAGGAGAAGGGATGACCCTTTCCTATTTGGGACCTCAAAACACCATTTTCACCACTAAAATTCCTCTGAGTTTCAGTGGTGAGAAGGCCAAAACAAGGTGGTCCCAATAGCTTTAAAGGAAAGCACAAAACAAGGCCAAACAATGCACAAGAGGGGGTGGACCACCCCCAACACAAAAGAGACCTTAAACAAACATTACAAGCATGCAAAATCAGACCTTTTTGTAATAGAAAGTTAGGCCTAAAACAACATACAAGTAGGGCTAGAAGCTTAAACAAAACAAGGGAATTAAGAGGTTAGACGCTCACCCTTGTAGAACCACTTTAGAGCAACAACTCCAGCAGCTATTTTGGGTCAAAACCAGTCCAAGAACTCCAAAATCAACCTCAAGAAGCCTCAGCAACAAAAGGATGGTGTTTGAGTGTGTATTTGTGTGCAATAGTATGAAGAATAAGCACTTTTGAAGACAAATATAAAAAGAAGGTGCAAGATAGATACAAAGGTGTATATATAACTCTCAAGCACAAAATTCTGACCCTAGAGAAGGAGGGGGGAGGTTCTCTTTTATAGAGAACCAAAGTTCAAGCTTGTTGAACAAGCCTAAGGTTTAAAGCCATCCCTCCATACACGCGTATGGAGGATGGTTTATGTGCCCTCCAGCTGTTACAGCTGGCTCCAAAATATCTCCAAAAAGGTGATGGAAAGCTACCGACCACTTGGTCGGCTAGCTACTTACATTGGTCGGCCGACCAGTGGAAGTGGTCGGCCAAGGAAGAAAGTGGTCGGCTATAGGGGGGAGATGGTCTACAGCATGAAAGTAAGGCAATGGTGTGGTGGCCGACCAGAAAAGGTGGCCCAAAGACAAAGAAAACTAGTTAGCCGACCAGAAATTGACTGGCAGGAAGGAAAGTGGTCTCTAAGGAGAAGAACTGGTCTCCTACCCTTATACCACCCTCCAAGTAAGGAAAACAAGGTTTGTACCAAAAACAAACCAAAAAGGATGCAAGACGAAAGTTCGGGAGACAAGGCGCGCAGCCGAAGACTCTGAAAATCAGAAACTAGTCTCCAAGAGTGAAAAGTGGTCTACGATCACCCAAAAGTGGTCTACAGACCTCTTCCTCCCTCCAGGGAAGGTCAAACAAGGTTCGGTCCACAAACTGAACCAAAACACAGAGTTTAGAGGCCCGGAGGCAAGGCACTCAGCCGAAAACTCTGGAAACTCGAAACAAGCACAACATGCACTATCACCGAGTACTCAATCGATGACGTCTGAGTCTTAAGGTCGGTCAAAAATGGGGTGTCTACAGTCATCCTAACAAGTACTATAAGCGCATACGTTAATGAGAACCTTCAAAATATAATACCTACCATGTTTAGTTGAGATTTCAAAATTTGTTTTCTATTTTTTTTTTTTTTTAATTAAAACTAGTTTGGTAACCCAAAAAAAAAAATGAAAAGCCAAGAGCACTCATATATATTTTTTAAAATTTTTGGAACAAAAATATTTTAATAATAATAATACCAAACAAATCAAATATACATATAGATACGAATATGAATCCCTAACCCTAGAATTGTCAGACAAATTCAAACAAAAACTTTGGGTTAGAACATTTTCACAATTCAAAACCCTAATTTCTGATTTTACAATTCAAAACCCTAACCCTAGTTTATGATTTCACATTCAATTGAAAACCCTAGAGCATTTTCACAATTTAAAACCACAACATTTAACCAATTCAAAACCACAATTTCAATTCACAAAGCCTATTCTACCCACATTGATATCAATTTCATTTCACAACATTTTCACATTCACAAACCCTATTCTACCAACATTTTCTTCAATTCACAACATTTTCACATTCATAAACCCTATTCTACCCACATTGTACCCACATTCACATTTTTACAAACACAATAAACACATAAAATTCAAACTGAGAGAGAGAGAGATGTCATACCAGCGAGAGAGCGCAACCCACGGACGGAGAGAGAGCAGAGAGAGAGAGCGAGAGCAGAGAGTGAGAGAGAGCCTGAAGTCGAAAAAACCTAAGTGTAAAAAGCGTGGCTGCAAATGACGGGGCTGGGGGAGTTTTATATAAGTTGTAAAAGCGTGATTACGAACCACACTTTCATTTAAAAGCGGATTTTGGTTAAAAGCGTGGTTATCATCTACGCTTTCTTTGGTCAACAGTAAAAGCGTGGTTCGCAACCACGTTTTATGAAAAAATATATATATATATTATTTAAAAGTGTGGTTAGGAACCACGCTTTCTGGAAAAAAAAAAATTTATTTAAAAACGTGGTTTGTAACCATGCTTTCTTAATTAAAAGTGTGATTTATAACCACATTTTTACGATTTTACAAATTTTCCGTGAGAGGGCCACAAAAACGGTTAAAGTGTGGTTTGTAACCATGCTTTATCTTAGTTTGGGAATTCCATCCAAACTAGGCCTAGTTTGGGAAATAAGTTGCTATTTTGCCTTAATTTGGGAAAAGCCCCGAGTATAGGTCTTCATTGCAAACCTTGGAATTTGAAGATTTGATAGGACTCCACAAAATGATTAGAAGAGAAAGAGGAGAGGAGGGGGAGGGGAGGGGAGAGAGAGAGAGAGAGGGCTCATTTGTTTCATCTCTATATATACATATGCATGTTTGCTCCTCCGGATGAGTAAGGAGAAAAGAAGGAAAAAGAATTCAGCTTAGTATGAGAAGAAGAAGAGAGGGAGGCTAAGGAAGCTAAATTTCTACCATTTCATCATCCCATTTTAATCCTAGAGAAGGCTCAGCTATTTCATCTCTATATATACATATGTATGTTTGCCCCTCTAGAGGAGTAAGGAGAAAAGAAGGAAAAAGAATTTAGCTAAGTAGTATAAAAAGAAGAAGAAGAAGAATGGGAGGTTAAGGAAGCTAAATTTCTACCATTTCATCATCCCATTTTAATCCTATAACTAAGTAAGAAAACCCTCTCAACCCTCTCATTTTTTTTAAGTGTTGAAATTTTCAAATTATATTCATAGGGTAAAATGACTAAACTTGTAAATAGAATTTTATTTATAATTGTATGTAAATTTATGATTTGTATATCAAATATTTTGAGATATTGGTAGTCTAAAAATTATGATAATATTGTGAAATTTGGACTTGCATGTGCAGTTTATGCCATTTAAAAGATTATGGAAGATTTTACTAGGCCCTTAAATCTGCCAGAAAGTTTTACAAAATTTTTTAGACAATTTTATACTCAAAATTTGGAGATCATATCTTCTACAAAGTTTTTGAGAATGATATCTAGTTCATCCACGAATTTTTGCAACAATTATTGGGTTTTGTACGAATTTATACAACTTTTTAACTAAATTTCAAACAGTGAGATAGATTTTACTCTACGTTGGAAAAGTCATTTAAAATTGTACATTAAACCAAATCTGGTAATTTCTAAATAAAAATTTAAATTTGAGAAGTCTAGTTTCATAATAATTTTTTAGTTTATGGAATTGATTTATAAATTTAAGTATGGAATTAATTTAAGAAAATGTGATAAATCTGTGTCATGAACTTTCTTGAAATTTTTCAGAATTATTTATAATTTATTTTTGGAAAATGCTTTCTGAAAAATGACCACAACATGTTTATTGAGTATTCTGTAGATTTATATAAATTTTAGAGTCTTATAAGTAATTTATTTATCATTTTAATTACAAACTACATACTCTGAAATTTTTGGGCAGGTTTAAGATCATTACTTCAATTATTTATTTGGATAAAAATTAATTATTGTGTTGGTCCAATTCATTAAATATTGTAAATTACTAATCCATGTATGGGTGTATTGTGGTTTATTTAATATTGTACTAGTTTAATCTTGTAAATTAAAAATCCATGCATGTATGTGATTATGATTTATTTGTTTTTATATCCAAATTATTATTTTATACCATGGTTTAAATTAATTATTTATTTAAATTTTGTACATTGATTTATTATTGTGTGACCTGTGTAATATTTTATGTTGGGAATCTTAATGAGTTGGTATGCCATTATTGGTGACTAAAATTTGAATTATTGTGAATTCGACAAATAAAGAAACACGAAATTGAGCCAATGATACATTAAAATTTAAAAGTGATGGGGTGAGCCCGATTTAGAATCTTGCGCAAGTGAGTTGCGAACCCTAACATGGCACATGAAGGTATTTCAGCTCTTATCGGTGTAGGCGATATAAGGTTGGTGGTGTGGGTGTCACAACATAGACCGTTCCCTTGGTGTAGATCGTGATGTTACGACTTGGGTGCATAACCCTGGTACATGAGCATCATTGGTAGTTACAACATATAGCGACCCCGGTCTTTTCCCATTTGATTATGGTATCCGGACTTAGGTTCCGTAGATTCTGTCATTGTATAATTGTTGTTGTCATCCTTATTTTCTCTTTTTGAGTTATAGGATGTGTTGGGCAGGTCTGTTTCAGGTTGGTTGGGTTCGGAAACCAAGTGTTGCTGTCCAGTTTTTGGATTGGTCGCCCGAGCGAGAGTTTGGTCGCTCGAGCGAGGATTGAGTCTTGTGTCTTGTGGCTCGAGCCAGGGTTTCTTAGCTTGAGCAAGCGATTGCGTCTAGTATAGATCTGAGAGCTGTATTTCTTGGCTCGAGCGAGCTTTCCTTCGCTTGAGCGAGTTTCGAGTCCTTAGCTCGAGCGAACATTCTGTCGCTCGAGCGTGCTTCTGGGTTGCAAACCTAAAGCATCGTATTGTTGGCTCGAGCGAGATTTCCTTCGCTCGAGCGAGTATTTCTTGTGTCTGGTCGCTTGAGCGACCAAGTCTTCGCTCGAGCGAACCTGTCGGGTTTAAATAGGCAGCAGCGGTTTTTAAAACACTTTTTCACCCTCTTTTTGATTCCAGAACCCTAGGTACGACTTCTCTCTCCCTCCACTCACCTTCTCTTTTAGTTTTCATCTACTTTTAGGGTGTTTCTACCCTAGATCCTTTATTAAAAAGATAGAGTGAGTCGAGGGCTTCCTTTTAATCTGAACAATCTTGGGTTTGGAGCACTTTGGATTTTCGTCATCTTCTCCATTCGAGTTCTTCGCTTCGAGGTAGGGATTTCCTACTCCATATTATAGGTTTTGTTCTAAGTTATGGTATTTTGATATGTTGGGGGTTGTTTGGTAATTTTGGGAAAAACCCTAGTTGTTAATAAATTAATTAGTATAATTAATTTAGGAAAAATTGGGGAATTTAGTTGAATTCATGGAATTGAGGAATTTATTGATTAAATGGTGTAGTTGGTTAGTTTAATCACTCACCTATGAAAATAGTGGAATTATATTAGTTGATACATTTATTTCCTGTTTAGAAATATCTGTTTTGGGCTATCGGTGGAGGATAGCCGTGATTGTTGTAGACATTGCATGTGGATTAGGGAAAACTGAAACTAATCACATTGGTTAAGTCATTGATTTTGACTATTGAATTAATACAGAAAATACGTGTATTGATTGTGTGTTGCATATGCATTTTGTTTTGGAGGAAATAGGGGATGTACTCCACGGTTTAGGGGAAGCTAGGGGATGGACCTCTAAACCGGATTTGTTTGGGAGGAGATAGGGGATGGACTCCATTAGCATCACTATTATGTGTGCTTATTGATTTATAGAAGTGTTTTTACATATTGTTGATACAGCACTAAAATGTGTATCAAATGAGAAGTATGGAAGTGTTTTGATATGAGCCTTAGTCTCATTTGTTTTGTTGATAAATGGAAGGAATGTTAATGTGATATGTAGTTCACTGTTATAGTCTGGCTAGGTTCTGAGCCATGTTGGTAAAAATGGAAAGTTGAATAAATAATGGAAAGTGAAACTGATAATTGTGTTAACCATCTATTGAATGCTATTGCTTTATTCAATGCTTATATTTGGTTTAGTATCTTTCACTGGTGTGGCTCACCCTATATAGGGAACATCATTTTCGTGTTCAGTGATGTGCTACCTCCAAGGACTTAGCTTGGATGGATTTGGAGTTGAAGACTCTGTTTAGATTAGTTATTTATTTTGTTTTAATTTGATGTTACATGTAAACTCAAGCCTAGGGCTTAATGTGTAAATGAGTTAGTATTCATATTTTTGTGTCCAAGTGCTGGCTTGGAAAGATGTAAGCCCGTAGGGCATTTACTTTCGTTATTACATGTAATGTCTTTCAATAAGATTACTCTGATGGATGAGATGATAATTGGTTTTCTTTTATCAATGCATGTTAATGTTATATAATATGGGTTTATTTATGAGGGCGTTACACAACAAGTAACATTTAAATATTTGACCAAGGGGAGTCAGAATTGCCCGTGGCCATTACTTAATGATTGAGTGGAAATAGTGCTCCGCAGGAAGTTACTTAAACTTATCTAATGAACTAAATCTATGTGAATTTAAAAGAAAAGTTGGCATTTTCCTTAAGATGAAATATTGCTTCTGCTTGTCATTGTTTTTATTATCTATTTTTATTATTTCAACTGATAGCATTCTTGTTGTGATTACTAAATGTTGCTTGTTATTCTTGTTACTACATAGTATCCATTAATTGTGAGTATTATTATTGAGTTGGGTATTTGCGGGTTGTAGTATCTTATTGAGCTAGTCGATTATTGGCATTCTTGTTGCCCTGGCGTTTTGAAGGAAACACCAAGGCCTTGTAAGGCGACATCCAGCCTTGGTTAGCTTGAAGAGTGCCCCAAGTTCCATGAACTTTTTTTTGTTCTAAGTTTTCAAGATTTTTTTGAAAAAGTTTTCTTTTATATATATATATATATATATTTTGGTACTAAGACTAAGTTTTAAGATTTTATTGGATTGTAATTAAAGAACCTTTAATTTCTGGGTTGTTAATTAGTGGATGGTGATAATATTGGTGGCAACATTGATGAGGAATTCTTAATTAAGAAAGTTTGTTTTTAAGTTTTAAATCTTATTATGATGTACTTAAAATTTTGGGCGTCACAGTTGTAAATGGGTTATTATTTTTATTTTTGGGGCATCACAAGAAAATTGACATATAATGCAATTTGATAACTCCGCAAAGCCTTGAAAGTACCACTAATACCAATTATAGCGTTTTAAAAACAATGACTAAGTAGTCATTGTCTCAATTTTGTGGAGTTTATTAAACAATGCACTATTATAGCCAACATTTTAGAAAACATCACTAAAAGATTAAAAGCATTTTAAATTTTTAGTTGGACATCTCATCTCTTTGAACATCTTATTTTCAAATTTATTTATTTTTCATTATATGTCCCAATTAATTTCAATGTTATCCTCACTTAACCCCCAAACCTTGACTTTATCTCAATCCAACCACCATATATACCACTACCTCCGGCCATTACCTTTAGGCCCTCTTTACCTTCGTTTGCTACCCTTTAGTCCCTCTCCAGTCTCTTTAGCCCATCCTTACCCTTATACACCAATTCTCAACCTAGCTCATTCTTTCGCTATAACCCTCTTTTCTTATTGGGAAGCCCTATAATCAAGTCCCCTTCTTTGCTATGAACTCCCTTCCTTATTGTGATGCTAGCACAAGAGAGAAAATAGATCTAGAATTTTTATATTTAGGGTTTTGGAAAGAAGAAAAAAAGAAAAAAAACAAAGAGTAAGGTTAGGTTGCGATATTTACGTTGAAGTAGTGGCACTTGTGGAGGGGTGAGAAGGGGTTGGGTTGTGGTTGTTGAAGATAAAAAAAGAATAAAGGTTGATAAAAGAGTTGCGAGGTAGTGATTAGAGATAGGAATATGTTAAAGAATAACATATAAGATAGAAAAAAATATGTAGAATGATCTGAAATGGCTATTGGAGATAATAGTCTAGTAATTGTTGATAGTTGAAGTAATTTGCTCTAGAGTTAGAGTTTTAAGTTTTTTTTTGGAGTATTGTAATTTTTAATAATTTGATTTAGGGATATAAGGGTATTTAAAAAAAGAAAAAAGAAATGAAAAGGAAAAAAAAAATTTATAACGAAAATTTTGGAGGCAAAGCGTTGTTCACAAATAAACCCTAGATGCATCGGGTACGGGCCGGATTCCGGGACAACCCACCCGCCAGTCCCACCAATGTGCCTGTTATGTTATCATATGCAATCCAGTCCTGATATGCAGTCAGTAGTAGTCTTCTACAACTTTCCAGAAGCAATTCGGGCAGTTGGATTCCTCCAAACCAAACCCAATCAATCAACAGTCCTTTACTTGGTGATCGGGAGAAATAGTGAAGCTTTCTGTGTTGCTCTTCTGATTCAACAATGGCGACTTTGATGCAGAAAATCAAAGACATCGAGGATGAGGTAATAATCTCTCTCTAAATTTGAAAACCCTAGCTACTTTTCCACGACTAGCATGTTGGTTTTAGTTTCCGTAAGATTTTCTTGGAGAATAGTTTGTGGGGTTGTTTTCTGATTGTATTTTGGTTATTTGATGAAAAACTGAGCAAGGACGAAATTCTCAAGTTTTTTTCCTTACAATTTATGCTGTTTGTTTGATAATTAAGACGACGAAATTATCACGTTATTCGTTCGATTGATCTCTGATGAAATTATCGAGCGCCAATGAATTTTCTTTGTCGTTCATTTCCCATGTTTTTTTTCTTTGTTTTGGCCCTTTCAAGCAATGATAGCACTCTGTATAGCAATTGCTGAAATTTTAAGTTGAAATGTATTCGTTTTCTAATAATTAGAATCTTCCATACTATTACCGGGTCTAGAACTCATCAGTTCATGCTCTACAAATTTCCCTAAGCATCTTAAAAATATATGGCTGATCAGGTGCATTATTGGGAACTTAGCTTAATTTGTTTTCAAGATTTGCTTGTTCATGTGGGTCCAACACATGCTGCAATCATAGCGGCGCATGTATGCATTCATCCTCGGTTTTGTAACTTTTTGCTTTGTAAATGGAGTATAAACAGTTGGGACTTTCGTGTAGGTTGTTTAATTGGGAATATACTAGCTTGATACCTGCCATTCAGATTCTAGAATAAACCTGAGAAAATAAAAGAAATTGTAGTCCATAGAATGCTTCCCTTGATATTTTTAGGCTATTTTTTTTTTTTTTTTCATTCTTAACAAGAACTGAATGGAGTCCTGTGTTGCTTCAATTCTCTCTCTTATTCCGAGAACTTCTAGTACAGAAAATTCCTACTTTATTTGTATGTGTGCACACTTGTCTGTGAGCTAAAATATATGGTCCTTTATGCATATTATGTAGTATTTTTCATATCATGATAATTTTATATTTGAAAACCCTACAATCATGAAATAGTTACTATTCCTTTGTTTTAATTGGATTTGAACTAAACTTGTGCCAGTGGAAAGCTCTTTTTTGCCCAATTTTGAAAACCAAAGGATTTTTCCTACGAAAGATTGCATGAAAACTGGACCTTTTCAAGGGACTTCTAAGGGTTTTTGGATCATTTTTCTATAATCTATTTTGAAGTCAATTTTAAGTACATAATACCTCACTCTAAGGCCCTATTGTTCCGATGGAGAGAAGAACCTAACAAAACATCCTCATATTCAACATTCTTCTGGATTTCAAGGTTCAAAGGTGGATTGTTTAGTCCGTTTCTCAAGAAAAAGCCATAATTTTTCTAATTGTTTTGAAATTCAAGTTAGTGTTGTTATCGTCATAGGGAAATTTTTGAAAGGCATGTGTAAGTTTTAGAACTAGTCAAAAAGAGGCATCTACTGTGGGTTCTACATGTAATCATTATTTATTTGAATATGTTGTCTTATATGTATGTGTACATGATGTTTGTTGTGTGGATACACATAAGATATACAAAAAAGCGATGAAATCCATTGGACAATTTATTTATTTATATATAAACTATTTAGTATATTTTGGGAATGTAACCATTAATTTAGATACTATTTGAATAGCTTGTTTGATGAATATCCCATTTAAGCTGCACGAAACCAGCACGTACTAGGCTGTATTTGTGCATGTTATTCTTTTCTTTCCATTTTATTTATTTGATTTTGCAAAGCTCGTCCTTGAATTAGACATTCCTTCCATGCTTTGAGGTGGCAATGTTAGATTTAGGTTGTGGACACACTCATACATGATTGTCTCCTATCATTATCAGGAAACAAGGCAGATTTAATGGAAATGCATCTTGATTCTTCAATAGAATGAGAAGCAACTTTGTGAGAGGCTTCTGCCAAGTAACATTCCATGTAAAATCTTGTCGTGCAACTACTAACCAGCAAGCTTTCAAATTATCCACCTTGGTGTCCCCACTACTTCCCCCAAAAAACCCATGTGTTCCAATCCGTAGACGCCGAAACCAAAGGCATGAATTTGCAAAACTCCTACAACATCCAGCGTCAACCAATCTGATTCTACACTACAAAACCATTCATGGCCGAATTGTCATGTCTGGTTTTCAATTTGATACCTTTCTCACAAACATTCTAATCAGCACGTACTCTAAATCTGGTTGCTTGTTCAATGCACGTGAATTGTTTGATAGAATGTTTGAAAGGAACTTAATAACTTGGTCTTCAATTATTTCTACGTATGCCCAACATGGTTATAATGTAGATGCCTTAATGATTTTTTTGGAGTTTAGGCGAAGCTCAAATGAGAAGCCAAATGAGTTTATATTGGCTAGTGTTATTCGCGCTTGCACGCAGTTGGGTGGTATAGAAAAAGGTACCCAATTGCACTGTTTGGCTGTCAAGACAAGTCTTGATCAAGATGTCTATGTGGGTACTTCGCTAATTGATTTTTATTCGAAAAATAATGAGATAGAGCAAGCAAGATTTGTTTTTGATGATCTTTCAATGAAAAGTGCGGTTTCTTGGACTACAATTATAACGGGGTATACAAGAAGTGGGAGGAGTGAAGCTTCATTGCAGTTGTTTAATCAAATGAAGGAAACTGATGTTGTGCCAGACAGATATGTACTCTCTAGTGTTTTGAGTGCATGTTCAATGCTTAAGTTCCTTGAAGGGGGCAAGCAAGTTCATGCTTATGCGTTGAGGAGGGGAACAGAAATGGATGTTTCAGTGAATAATGTTCTGATTGATTTCTATGTGAAGTGCGATAGAGTGAGAACTGGACGAAAACTGTTTGATCAGATGGCAGTTAAAAATGTTATTTCGTGGACCACAATGATTTCTGGGTACATGCAAAATTCTTTCGATTGGGAGGCCATGGAGCTGTTTATGGATATGAATAGATTGGGTTGGAAGCCAGATGGATTTGCCTGCACTAGTGTTCTCACTTCGTGTGGTTCGCTTGAGGCTCATGAACAGGGTAGACAAGTGCATGCATATGCTATCAAGGCAAATCTTGAAACCGATGAGTTTGTGAAGAATGGCTTGATTGATATGTACACGAAATGCAATTCTTTGACTGATGCAAGAAGAGCTTTTGATGGTATGGACTATTTCAATGTGATATCTTACAATACTATGATTGAAGGATACTCAAGACAGGAAAAGTTGTATGAAGCGTTGGATCTTTTTCAGGAGATGAGGCTTAGACTGTTGCCACCAAGCCTTTTAACATTTGTTAGCCTTCTTGGTCTCTCAGCTTCACTATTTACCCTGGAATTAAGCAAGCAAATCCATGGTCTCATCATGAAATTAGGAGTAGCTTTGGATGTATTTGCTGGTAGTGCCCTTATAGATGTTTATTCCAAGTGTAGTTTTGTTAAAGATGCAAGACTTGTATTTGAGGAGATTAATGATAAAGATATTGTAGTGTGGAATGCTATGTTTTTTGGCTATGCTCAACAGTTGGAAAATGAGGAGGCTCTGAAACTCTACTTAGAATTGCAGCTTTCAAGACAGAAACCTAATGAATTCAGTTATGTTGCCCTAATAACAGCAGCTAGTAACCTAGCAAGTCTCTCACACGGTCAGCAGTTCCATAACCAGCTTATAAAGACAGGTTTAGACTTTGACCCATTCGTTACAAATGCAGTGGTGGACATGTATGCTAAATGTGGAAGCATTGAAGAAGCTCGCAAAGTATTTGATTCTACTACTTGGAGAGATGTTGTGTGTTGGAATTCGATGATCTCAACGTATGCACAACATGGAGAAGCTGAAAAAGCTCTTGAGATGTTTCAAGAAATGATAAAGGTGGGAATAAAACCCAATTATGTCACATTTGTTGGTGTGCTCTCAGCATGTGGCCATGTGGGGCTTGTAGAAGATGGACTCCATCACTTTGACTCAATGTCCAAGTTTGGAATTGAAGCAGGGACAGAACATTACGCGTGCATGGTTTCTCTCTTGAGCCGAGCTGGTAGACTTAATGAAGCAAAGGAGATTATAGAGAATATGCCAATACAACCGGCAGCAATAGTATGGAGAAGCTTTCTTAGTGCTTGCAGAATTGCTGGTAATGTTGAACTTGGTAAATATGCAGCAGAGATGGCAATTTCAATTGATCCCAAGGATAGTGGATCATATGTCTTACTTTCAAATATTTTTGCATCTAAAGGTTTGTGGGTTGATGTTAAGAAGATAAGGGAGAGAATGGACCGCAATGGGGTGGTGAAAGAAGCAGGGTGTAGTTGGATTGAATTGAATAATGAGGTGCATGTGTTTATTGCGAGAGATAAAGCACATCGCAAGGCTGATTTGATTTGGTCAATTTTGGACAACTTAATTCAGCATATCAAAGGGGTTGGATATGTTCCTGACACCACAACAATTTTGATGAATGATTGAGGAGAAATACGGTGGCAATTTACAATGGGAACCTGACTAATCATTAATATGAAACCTGAATTTGATGGTTCATCTAGGTGATATTGGATTCAATGATATACAGACCAAAAACTTTCAGCTTTTGATCTTTTCCTGAACCATGAAGAGTAGGAAAATTGCCATTAATGCTCCTGAATTTGAACTTGTGGGGTTCATGTTCATAAATTTGTGGCTTTGATATTGAGTTGACTGACCATCTGAAGAAGGAGCAACGTAATGCTTGGTTTTTCCACAAGCTGAAAACCTAGCTGCTTTTCCACGAGCAAGCTTGTTGGGTTTAGTTTGACTTGATATTGAGCTGTAATAGTTTGTGGGGGTGTTTTTGATTGTATTCTGGTTGTTTGATGAGAAACTGAGGGAAAGAAAGGAGGAAAATCTCAGTTTTTTTCAGCTGTTTGCTGACCAAGACAACGGAATTATCACATTATTTGTTCAATTGATCGCACTGAGGTGTAGCTAATTTGATTATTTTACTTTTGCCCAGTCAACGGAAAATATAAGTTCCCAATTTTCCTTTCGTTTCTCTCACTGACCAAAAGCAGTAATTTTGGGAAATGATTTATCCTTTTTACACATGAAATATGGGTTTCATTTACAGAGCTTTTTTGATAGAGATATATTCGATGAGGCTATCAAGCCCCCATGAGTTTTTGTTGTTGTTTATTTCCCATCATTTTGAGTTTTGGCCCTTTCAACGAACGATAGCACTCTCTATAGCAATTGTCGAAATTTAAGTTGAAATGTTTTAGTTTTTTATTAATTAGAAGTTGGAATGTTCATTCAACAAATTTCCCTAAGCATCTTAAAATTATATGTATTGATCTGGTGCATTATTGGGTACTTAGCCTAATTTGTGTGCTAACCATCTTTTTTCTTTCTTTCTTCTTCTTCTTCTTTTTTTATTTTATTTTATTTATTTTTAAAGGGTAGGGAACAATTCACTTGGCTTGACATGGAAAGTTGTGGTACTTAGGATGTCTGAACATTCGCCACATGATTGCAACATTTGTGGGTTCATGTAGGTCCAACAAATGCTGCAATCATAGCGGCAGAGATGCATTCATCCTGGGTATTGGGATTTTTCTGCTTTGTAAATGGAGTATAAATAGTTGGGACTGTTCTGTAGGTTTGTTTAATTGGGATTATAGTAGCCAGATACCTGCCATTCAGATTCTAGAATGGACATGAGAAAATAAAAGAAAATGAAGTCCATAGAATGCTACCCTTGACATTTTTAGGCAATTCTTTTCTTTCTCTGATTTCATTCTTAACAAGAACTGAACAGAGTCCTGTGTTGCTTGAGTTCTCTCTCTCATTCTGAGAATTTCTAGTACAGCAAATTTCTACTGTAGTTGTGTGCGTGCAGTGCTTGCGTGCAATTGTGTGTGAGCAGAAATTATATGGTCCCTCATGCATATTTTTGTAGTCTTTATATTGGAGCATATATCTTCTCTTAATATGCTTGAAAAATGGGAATTTTAAGTTCACAGAAACATATTTAGCTCACTGATATTTGTCATAAGGATTCTATTTGCCCATGGCTTGAACTATTTAAGAATGTCAGATTGCCTTCTTGTTTATTGTAGATGGCAAGGACCCAAAAGAACAAAGCCACTGCCCATCACCTTGGTTTGCTCAAGGTATGCATTCTTATGTGCTTACATTGGAGGTGCCATTTTTTATGGGAACCATGTGCCCTTATAATTTGTTATGCTCTTGTAAGGTTTAATTGTTTTTATTTTTATTTTAAAAATATTTTCTTTTATGACCAAGTGTTGATTTGATTTTGATGGCTTGACACATTTATTGTCTCTGGCATCCCCTTCCATCTTGTGCATATATGATACATAGCAGTTATCAGAAACGAGTTAAGTATTAGTTGCCATTCCTTGTCTATAGTATCACTTGGAAAACTAAACTGTGTGGTTTGCTCGTAAACACTGGAAGCTTTTAGGCTTGGAAGTGGTAGTGGGAGAGGGGGGCTTGGGGATAAGGGAGTGGGCCACGTAAAAGAGCCTAAGATTGGGAGTGCTTAGGAGAGAGTTAATATGTTATATATATGAATATAAATATATTGTAAAAAATATTTCCTTGATAATAATGTTTATGTTAAATGTCTACATTATATTACCACTTGAATTGAAGAACATAAGCACAATAAATTCTCATTAGAAAAGTAACAATTCATTATCTTTAACACATACTTTACTCAATTTTTATAGACCCCGAACTGAAAGATTTATTAAAAAAAAAAAAAAATCTTTGTTCTCTAATTTTTAATAGAAAACCTAAAATCTATATATGTTCTCTACTGATTTTCTTTTGCCTTGATAACTTTTTCATTTTGTTTATTTGAGATTCATATATTTGAGTTGTCTCATCCTAGTTGGAACTGCAATTCTATTTGGATGGGAACACGGTTTTAATAAGGTTCTTACTCTATACTACAGAATTACACTTTTAGAACAGGAATGTTACCCCTAACAGGAGATTCCTGCGACCAAGCTTTTAGCATCTCTAAAATAGTCGTCTTACAATGATTTTATGCATGTGTGGCCCCACGTGCCGTGTCCTACATTTTTTGAATTTTTTTTCGTGTTGACGTGTCTGTGTCATGTGTGTCACATGCCTGTATACTTACTTCTTAGGACACGAAGGCAGTATCTCCCAGAACCATTTTTAACCTCTTTGATAAATACAAAATCAAACTAATTAGTCTGAAATCATTAATCATCACAGAATTAATTTTTTTTTGGGTGGTGATTTTGGAACCAAACATATTAATGTTGCATTTGTGCTCACAGTAATATCTCTCTAAGACCTCAACAAAGACTCTCATCCAATCATTCTTAATAATGTCCCCATAGTCTTGAAAAACAATCATTGAAAACTCATCAAGCCCTGGAATTATCTGTCTTTCACAATTAAAAACTATCTCTAAACTCCAATTTTCCAAAAGGACTTTCCAACCATCTAGATTAAAACCCATCAATTGGGGCCCACTCTAGCCTTGCACACCCCATCTAGTGATTACAGCCTAAAAATTTCATTCATGATTTGGTCCTCCTTATCCACAAAAATCCTAGGGCTGACCTCAAGTCTTCTAATAAACACCCCCGAGGGGTTAGACTAGTTGGCAGTGGGTTTGCTCGCCACATGCCTAATTGTGGTTCGACTCTTGTTGGCTCCTCCCATTTGCCCAAATCATGCGATTAGAGGATGTTGGTTGATCCTCGGGGTTACGCTCTTGGGGTGAGTTTAAAGGAAAGGTTCCCAATTATCAAAAAAAGAAAATATCTTTTGATAAACTTCTTCATTTTTCCGTAGCAATTTTATGAAACAACTTAGAATTATTATCTCCCTCCTCTAGCCATTTCATTTTAGTATTTTGACTTCAAGAAATTTGTTCCCTGCCCACCACTTCCTCAAATTTAATTTTAAGCGCCATCCTTTCTTTCTGGAAGACTCATCAAGACGTCCCATAACCTCCAGGTCATCTAGTTCATCAATCGTTGTTATGATCATATTTTTATCTTCATTCAGATCTCCCGAAACCTCCTTATTTCATACTTTTAACTGTATAATAAATTTGAAACCTTCTCACCCTTGAACATTACAATTTTCCCACCATTCACCAAAATATTTTTTTAGACTAGCGTTCCAACCACATATTTTCAAACCTGAAAGATGTAGGACCCCATTTAAAATGACAACTATCAGGAACCAGTGGGCAATGATCTGAAACTACTCTTGGAAACATTTGGAAATATTTCTTCCCACCTCATAGAAAATAAGAATATTAAATTCTTTAATCATGTAGAGTAAATAATATTTAGCTTTCGTTAACATTGGGCTTTGATATTTTATGTATTCCATAGTTCTTGTGTGTAAGGTGTAATGGCGTTGCAAATGTATGCATGCACAAAGTAAGTGGTTGTCTTTATATTTTGACAAGCATAATCACATTAAATAAATAGCAGAAGTTGCTGTTGATGTCGGGATTTTGGTATTTTATCTATTTCGTAGCTCTTATGTATAAAAAAATGCAACACAAATACAATGAGATTTTCTTGATTTTTGACAAGTGCAAACGAGATGGAAGAACTTCTATTGGAATCACATTTTGAACATCTAGTAACTAATTGGCTTTAGGAATCCAACAAAATGGAGGACAATGACATTCTCACAGGATTTGAAGGTTTTTCCCTTTGCTTTTGTGACGTTTGCAGAAACATGTGGTGACTATAACATTTGGTTGTTGGGGTAGTTTGCTCTCACTTATAATCTGTTGCTTAACCGAACTACTGTTTGGATATTTTTTATGTTAAATACCACTTCATAATTGTGTGTCAATAAATGTCACAAGATTGGTCAAACAAGGCATGCATGGTAGGCCAGACAGTTCTGAAGTCCTTGTTCCTGTAATTCTACCCGGGGGATATTATTATCTTATTTAATCTTTTGTTGCTTTCAAGAAGAGATCTGTGTCCATCTGAGTAAAAGTTCTTTGTATTTTGGAATGATGAGCATTTTCACCTTATACATATACTGCAGATAATTGTATTCTAACAAGAAGAGCATTTTATTTGTTCGCTCTTTGGGATTGTTTGAGTTCAACCGAAGGGGGTGTTGGATATACTTTCGAGTTGGCGGGGTGTTCGGATTGGACGTCAGCGCCGGCGGGTGTGAGTGTTGGCGCCGTTTTGTTTCATGTGGCTTGTTTGGTTGGAGCAGAATAGGCGAACTTTTCAAGAGGTTTATCATGGTGCTTCTTGGTTAGATAGTTGTCTTTTGGTAGTTTTGTATAGTTGGATGGAGAGGAAGTTTGATCCAATATGTTTGTTTTTTTAGATTTTTTGGATGATTTATTGGGTTAGGGTTTGTTTTTTGCCCCTATGTGGGGTTGCCTTTTTGTATTCTTTGCATCATCTTAATGCTTTCTTAATAAAATTTGTTTATTTATCAAAAAAAAAAAAAAGAAAAAAAAAAAGAAGAGACAGTCTGCAACTCTTGCAGTAAGTGCTCTTTAAATTATACGTGGTCATTCCCTTCTAGAATTTTCTGTAAAAAGTAAAGTGAGTTGCCTCGTAGCTTATGGGTTTATCCCATCTTCCATTGGCATGGATAGTTGAGGAAGTGATAATATAGTCAAGTTCTGTAACAATTTGGGGGAAATTATTCTGAGCCCCCATTTCTTGATAAATTCATTGTTTTGTTCAATATTTGCTAATTTCCCCTTATTATTATTGTTGTTGTTGTGGTGGTGGTGATTTTGGTTAATTTAATGCTTGTGATGCTAGGCTAAGCTTGCTAAGCTACGGAGGGAACTTATTGCACCTCCGTCCAAAGGAGGTGGTGGTGCTGGAGAAGGTTTTGACGTTACAAAAAGTGGAGATGCAAGAGTTGGTCTAGTGGGTTTCCCTTCGGTTGGGAAATCTACACTTCTAAATAAGTTAACTGGGACTTTTTCAGAGGTAAGTAATCCTTGCATGTGATCTCATGCTTGTGTTCCTCCTTTAACGGGGAGATATGAGGCAATGCTGCCAATCCACATGTTACATTATGACTATTTTATGGGGGTAGCGTTATTCCTAAGTAACTAAATCTACATTTAAGGTTGTGTGACAAGTAATTCTACATTTAAGGTTTTATTTACATGAATATTATAGTTCAATTGAGATTTTTAAGCATGTTAAATTGTGTTGATGTGCCTGTAACTTAATGGATCAACAATCAGTATTTAAGTCAATGCAATGGAATACAAGGAAGATTGTAATTTTTTGAATATTTGATATTTCTTTTCTTATTTTTGTGTATGTTTTTCTCCCTTCCCCCTTCTTTTTGTTTTTTTAATTTAAACTTGCAGGTTTTTATTGATAAAAAAAGCTTTATTAAAATTTGAGGTAAGTACAATCATGGAAAGGAGAAATTTCTTCTTAAACTAACTAAGAACCCTAGTATAGTGAAAACCACATTAAGTAGGATGTGAATTCAAAATTTTACTTTTTTTTTGGGATTAGTATGGAGGTTAATTAAAAAAGAGCCACTGAAGCAGTATGCTCACTATACACTAAAAACCTATTCAAAGTCCTCTACAAAATCCAAAACTTGATTCAAAGATGGATTAATCATTCCCGAAAAAAACCAACCATACAAAAATGATAACAATTTGCTTTTTGACTCAAGATAGAATTTTCTATGCCACCATAGGTCATCCTATTCCTTTCAACCCCAAACTATCCATATAAGGGCCAATGGGACCCTTTGTCCTCCACTTTTCTACACAAGCTGTCATGGCCCAATTTTTAAAGATTAATTAGATGGAAAATCTAATGAACTTAAGTGTGATTTATTTAAAACTCTTATTATACCTTGTTATACTGAAACAGTTTGTGTAATAAATGAATATGTATCTAGTATGCCCAAGGGAAGCTGAAAGATTTTACTGATTGTTTTTAAATGTGTTTGGTTCCACAAATAATTGCTTTCAGTTAAGTTCTTGTTGAAGTTTTTCCATAGACCTTATGTTTTTCATGGTTCACAGGTTGCTTCCTATGAATTCACTACCTTGACTTGCATCCCTGGTGTGATCATGTATCGAGGAGCGAAAATCCAGGTATTTTATATGTATACTTGGAATGTGGTTCCCTTAGTCTTTGGTATAGTTTTCTACTTTAGTTGTGGCAATGCATTTTCTGTCAATATGGAGCAAAATATTGTGACGGCCATAGTTTATAAATTCCTTCTAGCTTGACTCATAGCAAGCATCCTTTCAGGTTTGCCTTTTGGCATGTTATATGAGTCATGTGATATGAGGCAAAGGATGACTAAGATGCTTTTGTTTCTTAGTGTCTTTTTGTGTATTCATGCATGTACTGTGGTGAGCCTGGTGGCCTTAGTTTTTCATCTTGCCATAAATATTGCTATAAAATAGAAACGGAATGGTGAATTGATTAAAGGTTATTGCCAAAAGAAACCAAACCATAACTAATTTGTACAACATAAGATATTTTAGAAAACTCTGCCGGGATTGTTAACAACTCCGTCGGTCCCAAGCCTGTGTTAAGGAGGAGGGTTATGTGTTAGGTAGCCGACAGCTAACACGTAAAAAAAAGTCGTTCAGATCCCTTATAAAAATGAATCCTACTTTGAATCATTTAAATGCTAGGTCGTTACCCTCAAGTAACGCGTTGTGCCTGCCTCCGGGTGTTTCGAAAAGTGAGTAAGGGGCACCGCATCGACGCCTAGGTGCATTGAAAAATGGGCAAAGGTTCCTGTGTTTTCCTGGATGAGCGTGGGTAAAGAAGCTAGTTTAAGAATACAGGTTTAGGGTAGCCACTTGGAATATGGGAACCTTAACTGGTAAGACGATGGAATTGGTAGATGTTATGATTAGGAGGAGAGTTAGTATAGCTTGCGTGAGAAAGCTAGGAAAATTGAGGATACCGGTTTTAAACTGTATTATAATGGTAAGGACAGACGCAGGAATATGGTAGGAATCATAATTGCCAAGGGTCTGATAGAGAATGTAGTGGCAGTCATTAGGAAAGGGGATAGGATTATGTTAATTAAATTAGTGAACGTTATTAGTGCATACGCCTCTCAAGTAGGATTAGATGATCAGACTAAGAGGGATTTTTGAGAGCAAATGGATGAGATCTTACATGAGATACCCGTAGGAGAGAACTTAGTTATAGGTGGAGATTTTAATGGCCATGCAGGCATAAATAAACTAGGCTATGAAAGGGTGCATGGTGGATACGGTTTTGGTGACAGAAATGAGGCTGGAGAGAGTATCTTAGATTTTCGTTGGCCGACACGATGGTGGCCAATACTATGTATAAGAAGAGGGAGGAGCATTTGATAACTTTTAAGAGTGGGTCAGTTAAGAGCCAAATAGATTACTTCTTAGTGAGAAAAGCAGACCGCCTAAAATGCAACGATTGTAAGATGATTCCTGGAGAGAGCCTGACCTCTCAACATAGGATTTTGGTACTAAATTTATGTTTTAGAGGGCAATACCAAGCTAGGAAGGATGGTGGGCGTCGTATGATAAGATGGTGGGACCTAAAAGGGAATAAACTAGAAATATTTAAGAATAGAATGGATAAGGAAGGTACTTAGGACTTGGAAGATGATGCTAACACTATGTGGAACTTGATGGCCAATTGTATGAGGAGAATCTCAAGGGAAGTGCTTGAAGAGTTGAAAGGGACGGGACCCAGCTCTAGGGAAACTTGGTGGTGGAGGGAAGAGGTTCAAGCGGTAGTTAAGACAAAAAAAGAATGCTTTAAAAAGTAGCAGAATGATAGAACTGAGGAAAACCTTAAAAGCTATAGATTGGCTAATAAGGAGGTCAAAAAAGTAGTGAGAGAGGCGAAGTTGAAAGCTTATGATGACCTATACACTAGACTGGATAGTAAAGAGGGAGAGAAGAGAGTATACAAACTTGCTAAGATACGAGAGAGGAAAACAAGAGATTTTAATCAAGTTAAGTACATCAAGAGTGAGGATTTTAAGGTATTGGTGAAGGATGAAGAGATTAAGGGAAGATAGAAGAACTATTTTGAGAAACTATTAAATGAGGAACATGGAGGTACGACAATAGGGGAAGAAATGACCAATAATACGATAAACCAAGACTATAGGTTTTATCGCAAGATTAGGAGCTTTGAAGTGGAGATTATACTTAAGAAGATGAAATCAAATAAGGCTTTAGGACCCGATGATATCCCTATTGAAGCTTGGAAGTGCTTGGGTAAAAAAGGGGTTGCTTGGTTGACTAGGTTGTTTAGCAAAATTTTGTTGACTAGGAACATGCCAGATGAGTGAAGGAAGAGTATTTTAGTGCCAATATATAAGAATAAAGGAGATGTCCAGAATTGCAATAACTATAGAGGAATCAAGCTAATGTGTCATATAATGAAAGTGTGGGAGAGGGTGATAGAACGCCAATTGCGAGATATAACAGAGGTGTCAGAGAATCAATTTGGATTTATGCCTGAGAGGTCAACAATGGAAGTGATTTATTTTTTGAGGAGAGTAATAGAGAAGTCTAGAGAAAAGAAAAGAGACATTCATATGGTGTTTATTGACCTTGATAAAGCATATGACAGAGTGTCCCGAGATATAATATGGTGGGTGTTAGAGAAGAAAGGGGTGACAAAATGTTACATTGATGTGATTAGGGACATGTATGAAGGGGTAGTAACCACTATTAGATCGCCTGCTAGAGAGACAATTGAATTTTCTATCCTTTGTTGGGTTACCCAAAGGATTTATCTTAAGCTCTTATCTTTTTGTTTTAGTTATGGATGAGTTGACGAGAAATATTCAGGATAACGTGCCATGGTGTATGCTTTTTGCAGATGATATCGTGCTAGTGGATGAGACTAGAGAAGGAGTTAATACAAAGTTGGAGATGTGAAGAAAAGCTCTTGAATCAAAAGGATTCCGGATAAGCAGAACTAAGATAGAGTACATGAAGTGTAAATTTAGTAACAGTAACAATGAAAGCAGAGAAGAAGTGAAGATTGAGAACCAAGAACTGCCTGAGAGTGAACATTTTCGTTATTTAGGGTCGATTATCACAACAACGGGGGAGATTGATGCGGATGTGGCCCATAGGATTAAGGCGGGATGGTGTAAGTGGAGAAGTGCGTCTGGGGTACAGTGCGATAAACGATACCCACTAGACTAAAAGGTAAGTTCTATAGAATGGCTATTAGACCAGCGATGTTGTATGGGACACAGTGTTGGGCAACCAAGAAACAATATGTAGATAAGATGAGTGTGGCTGAGATGAGGACGTTAAGGTGGATGCGTGGCAAGACTAGACAAGACAGAATTAGGAATGAGTGTATTCGGGAATGGGTAGAAGTAGCACCGATAGAAGATAAGTTAAGAGAGAATCGATTGAGATGGTTTGGTCACATTCAACGGAGACCAACAGAGGCAGTAGTGAAGAGATGCGATGCTGCAACGGTAGAGAGGAGTGTTAGGGGACGAGGTAGGCCTAGATTAACGTTGGCTAACGTTGTAAATAGAGATATGGATCTACTTAATTTGATTAACGAAATGGCCTTTGATAGGGTCGCGTGGAGAAGAAAGATTTATGTAGCCGACCCTATTTGATGGGCCTCAAGGCTTGGTTTGGTTATAAGATATTTTAGAACTTAATAGAAGTAATGATGTACAAAAGAAAGAGGACGGTGTTCATATATTGGGATCTGTTAGATGTTAGATTCACATATGAAAAGAAGAATAATAAGGAGAGAAGAAGAGAGATTGCTGTGTTTATTGTGTTTGGTATCTTACTCTTAAACATATTAGGGTTACACATATTTATAATGAAAGACTAAAGAAATAAATGACATAACTACCCTTAAACCCTAATATTTAACACTTCCCCTCAAGTGGGTGCAAAGATATCTCTCATGTCCAACTTACAACAAATGGGGTGGAAAACCTTACTACTAAGACCCTTAGTAAAGACATCAGCCAATTGATCTTCAGACTTCACAAAAGGCATACATAGTAAACCCTGATTCAACTTCTCCTTGATGGAATGTCTGTCGATCTCAATATGCTTTGTTCTATCATGTTGAACAGGATTGTGAGCAATACTAATAGCAGCTTTGTTGTCACAATACAGTGTCAATAGTTCACTGCAGACAAACCCAATATCATTCAACAAGGACTGGGGCCACATCAGTTCACATATACCATGCGCCATAGCCCTGTATTCTGTCTCTGCACTAGATTTGGATACCATTGTTTGTTTCTTACTACGCTATGTGACTACATGTCCCCCCACAAATGCACAGTAACCGGAGGTAGATTGCCTGTTATCTATAGAACTAGCCCAATCAGCATCCGTGAATGCCTCCAACCTCAAGTGACCATGATTGGAAAATAAAATCCCTTTTCTAGGAGTAGATTTAAGATACCTCAAAATGCGATACACTGCATCCAAATGAAGTGCACGAGACTTATGCATAAATTGACTCACTATCCCAACTACATAGGCAATATCTGGACGAGTGAGATAAATATATAAGCCTTCCCACAAGTCGTTGGTATCGTTCCTTCTCCACAAGATAGATCACCAACACCACTACAAAGATGGTGGTTAGCCTCAATTGGCGAATCAGCAGGTCGGCAGCCTAACATGCCAATTTCCTCAAGAAGATCTAGGATATATTTCCGTTGAGAAATAAAGATGTCTTTGTCAAATTTGGCAACTTCAATCCCAAGAAAGTATCTCAACGGACCAAGGTCTTTGATCTCAAATTCCTTGGCCAATAGCATCTTAAGATGTGTCACTTCTTTTTTATTATTACCTGTCACAACTATGTCATCCACATATACTATAAGCACAGTTACCTTATCTGCATGGCGTTTGACAAACATTGTGTGATCTGCATTGCTTTGCTTATACCCGAATCTCAACATAACCTTCAGGAATCTGTCAAACTAAGCACGAGGAGACTGTTTCAAACCATATAACGCCTTTTTCAACCTGTAAACTTTCCCAACTGTAAACTGAGATGAGAATCCTGGTGGTATATTCATATATACCTCCTCCTTCAAATCACCATGGAGAAATGCATTCTTCACATCAAATTACTGTAGAGGCCATCCCAAATTAGTTGCACATGAGAGAATAGCTCGAATGGAATTCATCTTTGTTACAGGAGCAAAGGTTTCTTGGTAATCAATTCCATATGTTTGAGTAAACTCCTTGGCCAGTAGTCGTGCTTTGTATCGTTCAATTGTTCCATCTGCTTTTTGCTTAATAGTGAACACCCACTTACACCCTACAGGCTTTTTTCCACTAGGAAGGGGAATAAACTCCCAAGTGTTATTCTTGCTTAGAGCTTGCATCTCTTCTACCATAGCTACTTTCCACTGAGGATCATCGATAGCTTCCTTCCAACCCTGGGCAATACACGCAGAAGACAAAGACAAAACAAAAGCACGATATGTAGAAGACAATGAATCATATGACACAAATTTAGAAATGGGGTGTTGAGTATAAGCCCTAACCCCCTTTCTAAAAGCAATAGGAAGACTCGAATCATCGACCACAGGATTATCAACTATGGATAAAGGAATAGACTGAGGTGTATTACCTGGAACTGGCATGAGGGATGATGATGGATCTGGTGGCACAAGGGAAACTTGCTCTTTTGAACGTCGAGAATAAGTTTAAGATCAGCCCTGTCCAAACGACCACCAATGTCAGGCTCCACATCAGTAGAACTATTAGGCTTCCCCTCACCACAAATAACAGTCCGCTGACTAGGAAGGAAAAAAGATAACTCCTGTTGATAGACCATCTCCTCATCTGCAATCTCATCCATAACACTACTCTCTCCCGGAGGAGATGGCGGAGAAGAAGGAAAGAAGGCCTTAGCTTCACAGAAAGTGACATCCATACTAACAGACACTTTGCGAGTGTGAAGATCATAGCATTTGTAATCCTTCTAAGTAGCAAAATAACCAAAAAAGACACAATGCACCGCCTTAGGATCGAGTTTCCCATGAGTACGAGGTTGCAAATGAACAAAATAGACACACCCAAACACCTGAGGAGGAAGAGAAGAGGTGGGATATGCGACATGAAGTAGTTGAAGAGGAATTTGGAATTGGAGGACATTGGAAGGTATACGGTTAATACGGTAAGCAGCGGTAAGAACAGCATCACCCCAAAAAGACTTAGGGACATTCATGGTAAACAAGAGAGAGTAAGCAATTTCAAGAAGATGGCCATTCTTGTGTTCGGCAACTCCATTCTGTTGAACACAACTAGTCTGATAAAGGATGCCATGCTCCTCTAGGTATGCTCGAAAAACTCCATCAACATACTTAGTCCCATTATCACTTCAAAGAATTTTGATTTGAGTATTAAAAAGATTGGTCACCATTTTATGAAAAGTTTGGAAACAAGGAAAAATTTCACTCTTAGTTTGAAGCAAGTAAATCCAAGTCACACGGGAATAACAATCAATAAATGTAACAAACCATCGATATCCAGAAGTAGAAACCACAGGGGAAGGGCCCCACACATCAGTATGAATAAGCATAAAAGGAAAAATGTTTCTTTGATTAATTGAAGGGTAACGAGTACCTTTATGCTTTGCAAGTTCACAAACATCACAACCAAAAATACTCCTAGGACAATCACGAACTAAAGAAGGAAAAAGTTTCTTTAAAACACTAAAGGAAGGATGACCCAAACGGCGATGCCACTGATGAAGGAGATGAAAAGGGGGGCCATTAGTGCACTTGAGAGCCTGAGATGGAACAGCAGGAGGAACGACATCTAGAAAGTACAGTCTACCTTGTGCTCTACCATTGCCAATCGTTTTCCCCATAGCCAGTTCCTGAAAAAACACAATGAGTAGGAAAAAAGGTCACTGAGCAATTTAGAGAAGTAGTAAAACTACTAACAGAAAGTAAGTTAGTGGAAAAATTAGGAACATGGAGTACAAATGAAAGAGAAAGTGAAGAGGAACAATGAATCGAACTCTTGCCGGAGACAGAGGATAAAGCGCCATCAGCCACTCGAACCTTGTCTCGGCCGGAACAAGTAGAATAAGAATAGAAAAGACTAGAGGCACCTGTCATGTGGCCGGTGGCACCTAAATCAATAATCCAAGAAGGCGATAAGGATGTACTAAGAGCACTAGCAGAAATATCTGTGTGGGAAAAATTGGAAGAAGTTGTGGTAGATGGAGAATCAAGTCGAGCCATCAAACGCTTGAGAGTGTGTAACTCATTCTGGGAAAGAGTGCTAGTCTTAGAAGAGGACTCGCAGCAATCTCAGACACATGTGCTTGGGGATGAGCTGTACTACCACGACCCCGATCTCGAGTAGGGCGACCATTCAGTTTCTAGCAATGTTCTCGATCATGTCTGTCTTTCCCACAATAATCACACTTCAATCGATCTCAATCAACCAGGGTACCCTGAGTACCAGACTGAATCGAACTAGGCCAAGGAGCTCGAGTTGGAGGAGCAGCAACCAAAGCAGAACGATCTTGAGTAGATGAATGAACCATAGCGCTACGTCGACTCTCCTCTTGCTGGACAAGGGCTTAAGCCTCGTGAAGGGTGGGAAAAAGTGAACGACCCAACATCTAAATGCGAATTTGATCATACTCCAAGTTCAAGCCAGCACGAAAGTCATACACGCTCCTTTTCACAGTTTGCTAAAACAAAGTGGCGTCCCGAGAGCAAATAGCCTAGAAGCTTTGGTAATAGTCTAGTTCTTGCCATAAACTACTCAACTTAGCATAGTATACTGCGAGTGATCTATCTTGCTGATCTAAGCTCCGAAGCTTCTTCCTTAACTCATACGCCTGTGCATCATTACCCTGTTGGGAGTACATTTGGGATGCAGCTATCCAAATCTTACGAGCAATATCTAAGAGAAGAATAGACTGACTAATGGTGGGCTGCATAGAGTTTATGAGCCAGGTCATAACCAAAGCATTCTCAGAAACCCATTGAGTACGCGAAGTGGCATCATTAGCAGGCTAGGGAAGGTCACCGATAATGTAGCTAGTCAAACAACGAGCAGCAATAGCAAGGCTACAAGAACGGGACCAAATCAGATAATTTGAGCTATCAAGTTTCACAGGATTGATTTGAAGAGAGGGACTATCATTAAGAGTCATAACACGATAAATGCCACCCTCGTCACTAACCCTAGGGTCTTTATCCTCAATTCCATCCATTGGAAATCAATCCCCATAATAAATAACAATCCAGGAAGCCAACAACAGTGCCAAAAACTCAACAAAAGACCAGGAAGATACCTGTATAGAGCCAAAACTGAGCTAGAAGAGCAAAAAATGGAACAAAACTGAGAGAAACCTCACTAAGCCTTCAAAACAGTGACTCAGTCGGCTCCCAAGGAAAGGGAAGGAAGAGAAGAAACAGCCCTAAAAGGGCTCCAATAGTGGCTTCTGAAAAATAGCCATTTTTTCCAAAAAATCAACAAAAATTGGAAAAATCACCAAATAATTCCCAAAAAATTACAAGAAAATCCTGGAGAGAAAGCCCATGAAATTTTGAACCTGGAGATTTTTATTTTTTTTTTTGCAGATTTTTTTTTTCTTCAAAAAAACGAAGAAAAAAAAAAGAGGAATAAGGAAATACTGCAATCTTTAAGGAGGAAGATGGGGGTTTGATACCATGTTAAATGTTAGATTCACATATGAAAAGAAGAATAATGAGAGAAGAAGAGAGACTGCTGTGTTTATTGTGTTTGGTATCTTACTCTTAAACATATTAGGGTTACACATATTTATAATGAAAGACTAAAGAAATAAATGACATAACTACCCTTAAACCGTAATACTTAACAGGATCCCATGTCACCACTTTTAAATAATTAATTATTTCTAATGGTAAAACTTTGGCCTAATAACCTTGAGGTTATGGGTTCAAGTCACGGGGCAACCACTTTGTGCACTATGCCAAAGGTTAGGTGTGTACCCAATCTTTCCCCTCCCAAACACACATTAATGTGTACTAATTGGGCGTTATTTATTTATTTATTTTTATACTGTCTTGGTTTATAAAAGAAATAATCTATGAAGCATGGCTGCGGGTACGAGTACGGGTACGTTGATACGTCAAAACTCAAAAAAAGTATGATACGGGTACGGCTGTGGTACGCCGATAATTTTTATTTTTATTTTTATTTTTATAATTGTGGTTAAAGATCCAACCTACAAATTAAAATTTAATATCAAAACTAAAAAGAGAACTACAAAAATGGTCATAACTAATATCATTTTAAAAATTAAAAATTAAAAGTTAAAAGTTTGATTTATCATTAAAATGAAATTCTAAATTATTATTATTTTTTTATAATTTTTTTTTCCCTTGAAAAGGATAAGTCAGTGTATTCAAAAGGATAAGTCAGTGTATAATTATATTATATTGTATAGACACAGAGAGAGAGAGAGAGAGGGTGTAAATAAATGAAAGAGACCTTTACCAATTCTCATACCAGTTTCCCTTTCCAACGAAGACAAGTGCAGCACCGGACCATTCTCTCTCTCTCTCTCTCTCTCTCTCTCACTCACAGCAAATCAACCCAACCCACTAGCAAAAATGGCAACGAGTCCGACGATCTGAAGCCCTACGCGATCTTCTAGGTGGATTCAGATCGCTGTCTGGCCACCAAGTTCGACGACTTTGGCTCCACCCGCCCCATCTGGAACGAGCACTTCGTCCTCCCCCTTTCCCTCCCTTTCCACGACTCCCTCCTCACCCTCGAAATCTTTCACTCCAAACCCTCCAAGACCCCTAAGCCCTTAGTCAGTTCTCTCCGTTTTGCTCTCAAGGAACTCGCTGCCAGGGATGAGGATTCGAAGGAAGAACTGAGATTGAAGATTATGATGCCTTGATAAACCAGGTTTGTATATATTTTTAATATTATAAAATAACCCTCTATTTTTTGTTTTTTTTAATAAAGAACATAAAAAAATTGCTTCGGTACCCTGAATCTCTTTGCAATTTGATTTTTTGCCCGGCGTACCCGAAACGTACTCCGTACCCACGGCGTACCCATGCCATATCCAAATGTACCAAACGCATCGACCCCTTTAGCCGTAGATCCGCACGCTGCGGCCAGATCCTGCACGCTGCAGTCAAGACTGCACGCTGCATTCTGCATGCGTACGCACTGGTACTCACGGCATCATTTTTGGGGTAACCGTTCTTCATAGGAAATAATTGTGCTTACCCTTCTCAATTCTAAGCCAGCTAACACAGTTCTCAGGATGATTTAAAACTTTATTTTCTGAAAAAAAAAGAGAGTATGCCATGATGTTGCGGGGTGGCAATTTCGACTTTCAGTATGCTAGAGAAGACCTGACTGAATGAGTAGTAGGAATATGTCAATTTTATGTTGTGATTGCTCTTGCAAGATCAGACAATTAACAGAAACTAGTCCTAGTTTTGGTTAGAAGAGCAATGAATGTTTCAGTATGCTGAAGGGCATGGATTACAGAGGAACTAACTAAATGCTTGAGAATGTAGTAATCTTATATGGTGATTAATTGTTGCTTTTGCAAGATCAGATAATTTGATCATAAACCAACCTTGCTTTCAAGAATTATAAATTTAGGTAGAAAATAATGTTTTTTCGTTTCTCCTCGTTTTTATTGCACCTGTTTACACCATGTTAATATGATCAAAATAATTAGCAGTGTAGGAAGCATTGCATGTGTTGGAGACAATTACTTGATGCAATTAACATTTATTTCGTTTAAGGTATTTATACTTCCCCTATCATTTTTTCGTAGCTCTTGAAGAACCTTTTTGGAAGAAAGGAAGAAGGGATTGTAATTAAGATTTACAGGAGGTGGATAAGGTTGAAGAATGGTAGTTAAGTAGGACAAAGTGGGGTAGTTAGATTTGGGGATAAAAAGGTGGTTAGGGGGGCAGGGGGTTGGGGATTGGCGAGGAAGGACATGAGATTGGAAAAGAGTGTGATTTGTGGTTTTGTTTTGTTTTGTTTTTTTTTTAATTTCTGCTCTCTTCTCTTGGTGGACTCTTGTCCTCTTGGAACTTTGTATTTTGTCTTTAGTAAAATTTTCTTTGTTGCTGTTAAAAAAAAAAGGGATAAATTACAAACACCCCACCTAAGGTTGACTTAAATTACAAATTAACCCCGGTAGTTTTAGAAATTACATTGTGCCCCCTAAGGTTTCTAATTTCATACCAAATAGGTTCTTTTATTAATAAATCATAAAGTTAATTAACAGTTTTTAATAATGTTAAAATTTTATTTCAATTAATAATTTAAATAATTTTATTATTGTATAGGTGAACAATTAGAAATTTTACTTTTTCAATTAATTCTATTAAATAAAAAATTCTGACAGGGAGGTATTTGTAATTTTTCAAACCATAGGGGGCAATTCGTATTTTAAACAAACCTCAAGGGGTGTATTTTAATTTACCCTAAAAAAAAGAAGGAAAGAAATGAAAACAAAGAAGGAAATAGAGAGAGAGAGACAAGATCTTTGACAAAATGATATCATTGTGTATATAATCAAGAGAATTGTATCACATGGGCTAAAAATTTAGTATTTGCAAAGATCACCCTTTTTCTCATTGAAAAGTAAAGATGAAGATAGATAGAGCCAACTGTCCATGGTATCACTGTGCTCAGTTTCATAGCATTGATTTGTGGGTTAATTACACCAGGACCCTTTCAACTATTACCTAGGGGGTAAAGTGATACTCAGTAATAGTTGAGGGGGTCTTGGTGTAATTAAACCTTGATTTGCCTATGGTTGGACAAGACATGCAAATGTGTTTTAGTTTCCGTACTCTATTTCTGACATACATAAGAGGGGGGGGGGGGGGGGTTGTTTAAAGCTAGGGTACTAGAAGAGTAAATGATTGTTGGGATGAAGTAATATGATGCGTGCTTAGCATTTTGTTCTTTTTCCTTCTCTCCCGATGAATAGTGCAAATCCTATCCACAAACTCATCTTTGGCTCGTTTCCTTAACAAATCATTACATAAGTTAGTGCAATGTGAATCATGCTTTTTCTTTCTCCCCCCGATGATTAGTACTCTATATGCAAATATCATACGCAGAACTTTTCTTTGGCTCACTTCCTCAATAAATCAATACTTAAAATAATGCAACACAACTTCTGGAATATATTTTGTTACCACTTGCACCTCTTGCTTCTCAATTTTCACTTGTAATACTTTTAACTAATTTTCATCTTTTATTTTTATTTTTACAGTTGTTGGATCTTCCTGGTATTATTGAGGGTGCTAAAGATGGAAAGGGTAGAGGGAGGCAGGTAAAAATATGAGTATTGTTTTACATCTCTTATCATATGAGATATTTGTATTGCCCTTGCTAACTAGTGCTTTTGTTGTACTTCTCTTATCATATGTGAGATTTGTATTGCCATTGATTACTAGTGATATGGTGTAAACTCATTTATAGCTAGTTATTTCTAAATTTGAATTTTCATTATTATCTAGAATCGATTATGCATTTGTGTACGAAAATTTTTATTTGGTTCCCATTATCTTGACCAGTTAGCCCTCTGCCATATGCTGGATTGACGTTTATTTCTTTTGTTGAAAATATGTCTCCCCCAATTGCTGGGCCTTTGGTTTTATTTTGGTCTTTGAAAGGCTTGCTCAGGGGTTTGGCCTTTGCCTTCAAGGAAAAATGCTGTTACTCAAATGCAACATGCACTTTTATTCACTTTTAAAGTGTAGTCTTGAGATTGTGACATAGTTGATAGTTTTGGGTAGAAGTCAACCTCAAAAACTAGTTTGTGAAGTGAGGGTGTCCTCATGCTTATACACTATAAATTCCCTTTGCACTCAAGCGATGTGGGACTTCACTGCACACCCTCTCTCACGTATAGTGTGTAGGGCCTAGGATACGAACTCTACCCATCCCTGCAGTATGCTGAACTCTTATACCATGTGATACGGTCTTAGGTAGAAATCTAACCCCAAAAGCCTAGCTTGTGAAGTGAGGGTCATGCTTGTGCACTGTACATTTCCTTTGCAACCTGGCAAGGTGGGACTTTGCTTCACAGAGGGACACTTTATTTTTGTGAGAGTGATAAAATGGAATTAGGCCTGTTCAATTTAATAGTGGCATATTCTTGTCCTTAGTGTATGGGCTAGATGTATTTAACACTTAACACGGGTTAGCAGCAAATGCGATACCAAGTTTTTGGAAGATATGTTTATCAAAAGTATTCTAGATTTTGTTTAGGCAATTTGGTTGCTAGGGTTAAAGCTTTGCTCATGAATGTTCCTTATACTTCCAATTGTTGTGTATGGAAAAGAAAAAAAATCAACGTTACGAAATATGTCAAAGATGATCAGCTTCGCAATGCTGATACTATTATAATTTATCATGAATCAAGAAGAGCATTCTGCCATTATAGTCCTACAATGGGTATGCGATGTAGTGACTACAAGTTATTTTAGTGTATACTTCATTGTTTTGGAGACATATCCATTTGGGTTAGAGATTGAATATCCGATCTAACTGCTTTTTTGATACTATTGTTTTATGCTCGATATTCTTGCACTTGTTCATTATATCAGTATGTGAACATATTTTCATCACAATCCAGGTCATCAGTACTGCTAGGACGTGCAATTGTATTCTAATTGTTCTTGATGCAATAAAGCCGATAACTCACAAACGCGGTTGATAGAGAAGGAGCTTGAGGGATTCGGCATAAGGTAATTTGAATACTTTTGGATTTTTGTGGCTCTCTTTGCAACTAGTCTGCTTTGTTGTTCTAAACATACAGTGTCATACTTCTACCTGCTCATCCCATTTTTTTACTTCCATAAACTCATCATATTACTTGCCCCATTAAGCATTTAAATATATCGATGCTTTTACTTGGTATAAATTTTAACTTCTTGGGGGAAATGGTGGGAAGACTTTAGCTCATTGCACCTAATTGTTTGATTTTCATGGATTCTTTTTTGTTTTTTGTTTTTTCCCCAGTCATAAAAATCTTTCTCATTCGATTTGAGTTTTAGCTTCCAGTAGTCAACATGTACATTGAAGTTGGTGTAATGCTTCCACAGGACCTATTGGAGTGAAAGCTTAATTGTTTTCTGTTGGATTTCATGGCACAAACAGTTTAGCTGTGGTTAAAGCAAAATAGTAATTAAATTTTTTAACTTACATGTCCTCATTGGTTACATGCGTATGTATGACGTTCACATATAAGAATGTCTAATATGTTGTTAAATTTTGTGAGGTGTTGGTGGGTGTTGTGAGAGTTGGGGAGAAATCGATGGTGTGGAATGTGCAATTGGCCACAATGTCCGTGGTTGCGAGCAAGATCAGTTGGTGGAACTTCTGGGGTTTTTATATGGTTTGCATCTTGGGAGGGTAGGTTAGGATTCCTTGGTTTGGGATTGTCCTACATCCAAAGGTATTTTTATTGTGTCTTTATCTTATGGGGCGCTTGTTCAGGATGTGTATGTACATGATGTCGCTATGGTTTATCCGTGGAAAGGTGTTTGGGTGCCAGGCTTGCCATCCAAAGTTGCCTTTTTGTGTTTGGACAGTAAGCTTGGGCGGTATCTTGACTATTGATAATTTGATTCGTCATGGGCATATTTTTGTGAATTGGTGTTGTCTGTGCGGTAGGGTATCGGAATCGGTTGATCATTTACTTATTCATTGTCTGGTCTCTTCTCGTCTTTGGATGCTTGTGATTGCAATTTTTGGTTTAGTTTGGGTTCAACCGGGTTCTGTGTTTGCAGTTGTGCAAAGTTGGATGGGGGGAGGATTGGGAGGAGGCGTCGAAAGGCTTGGCTTCTTGCTTCACACTGTTTAATGTGGTTGATTTGGTTGGAGCGTAATAGGTGGGTGTTTTAAGGGGTGGCTCACTTCATTCCTTGGTTAGAGAGGCGGCTTCTTATAGTTTTGTATAGTTGGGTGAGAGATTTAGTAGATCTGGATGTGTTGGCTTTTGTAGATTTTTTGGAGGATTTGATTTGTTAATTTGGTTGGGCTTCTAAGGCCACTTTTGTATTCTTTTGCATCATCTTGATGCTGTCTCAATAAAGTTTGGTTATTTATCCCAAAAAAAAAAAAAAAAAAAAAAAAAAAAAAAAAAAAATTGGGAATAGAAGTATCTGCATGTTTGTGAAACGGTGCTTCCCTTATTTGCGATGTTGCATATAACTCGGAGGAAAAAAAATTAGAAAATCAAAATTACATTCTATTAATCTATGAAAATTGATAGTTACCATTTTCTGTTCCATTTTTTTTTGTAGTGGATCTGCTCCGTCAAATTGTCCTTCTGTATGAAGTTTAAAATGATTATTACCAGTTATAGTTCATTACTCAGTTGTGCCAAAATGTCAAAAAAATAGTTGTGTGGATGCTGCATGAAGTGGAATCCCTTGATTCATCAGCTGTTTATTGTCGAAACCATAATAAATGATTCATGTGCCTTAAACTGTCTTTTGCCTAGTTTCTAAACATCTTTTTTTCTTTGATGGCGATTGTTTAGTTCTATATGAGTGACAAAATATAGATTCTGGATCAGAAGAATCTTCCTTTTTCATTTTTGGTTGTGATCTTGTGATTAATTTGTCATGATTATGCCAAATGATAGCTAGCATATCTTTTCATTCCACTCGTTTCTCCCCTCCCCCTTTCCTTTGTATTTTTCCTAGTTTAGAATCTTTTTATTATTTATTGTTATGTGATTTGTGAGTAATCTGCTCTGGATTTTCTTCCTTTTGACCTTCCATTTCCTTCCTATGCATTAAACTTTTTAAAGCGATGATTTGGATTGAGGATTTGCTTAGAATAAAATCATGATTTGGGTTTTAAAGTACTCCCTCCGTTCCAAAATAATAGTCCCTTTTGGGAAATCTAACTTTTTTTGATAGTACAATTATTGCATTTTAAAAATATTAATTCCAAAATTACCCTTTGGTAGTATATATTTTTTTTGGGAATATTAATTGTCATAATTGTACTTTTTGTGTTGTTAATAAATTTAAAAGAAGAGCAAAATAGGAAATTCATATTATTTTAGTTCTTGATTTTTGAAAAGGGGACTAATATTTTGGTACAATGAAAAATAGAACAAGGGACTAATATTTTGGAACGGGGGGAGTACTTTTTTCATTTTGGACACCTAACACTCAGACAAAGGTATGGGATATGTGTTCGATACTTTCATTGGACACTTCTTATATATTTGTTTATCATTATATATATATATATAAAATGTATTATATGAATATATTGTTGTATAATTGTTATAAAATGAGTAAAATACCTTTTTGACAATGTATGTTGCACATAACACTATTTTATCTCACATATGGCCCAACCTCTATATACACACCCGCATCTGATATCCACACCTGTGTCTATGTAACATAGATTATATGTTCAGTGTTTAACATGTGTGTAATAGATTTACAAACATCATGGACAATGTGGCCTCTGGGTTGACTGTTTTATAATCTTATTACTACAACTTCGACTGTAGTGAGTCAAATACATACTTGGCATCCTACTTCCTAGAGCTATATTTGTTTGCTCCTCTATGCGGTAACAATATTGTTTTTTGTACTTTTCTCTCCTGAGAACAGGTTAAACAAGGAACCCCCAAATTTGACGTTCAGGAGGAAAGACAAGGGTGGAATTAATTTCACGTCAACAGTTACCAACACACATCTGGACCTTGATACTGTGAAGGCAATATGTAGTGAATACAGAATACACAATGCTGATGTTAATCTTAGGTATGATGCAACTGCTGATGACCTCATAGATATCATTGAGGGCAGTAGGGTATATATGCCTTGCATCTATGTTGTAAACAAGATTGATCAGATAACACTAGAAGAGCTGGAGATTCTGGATAAACTTCCTCATTATTGTCCGATCAGGTAATCCCATCAATCAATTAAAGCTTTGCGGTTGAATGTTTGTTTTGAACTGCGAAAACAGTTATTTGAATTACTTATAGAAAAAAAAAGACATGTAATTTAAATTGGATTGCATGAGTAAACATTTTGAGAATTAAATGGTGGATGAATGCCATTTTTTGTAGGTTCTATTTGGTTAGATATGTTTTAGTGCTTAAAATGCATCAAATGACTTTATTATTGATTCCTAAAAGTGATTTTATGCCTATAGAAATGTCTGTATTTTTCAGTTTATTTTCTTCTTGGTTCCCAAATTTGAGAGGCTGAAACTGTTTGCAAAAAGAAATCAAGTCTGCATATTCCCTTTATGCTAATCTATTTTTGATACTACATTCTCTAGGGAACATCCATATGCACTTTTCACTTCATTGGAAGTAATTGCGAAATCTATTTTTGATATTTCATTTCTCTAAGGAACATCTGTATGCATTTTTCACTGCACTAAAAGTAATTGTGAAAACTGGTTATTTAATCATGAATCTTGATTCTGATTCTGAGGTGTCTTAGACTCAGATTTGGGTTCTTTCTGCACAGTTCCTTTTAAATTACTTGCAACAGATGACTTTGGGGAAAAGGAAAACACATGTATGAATCCATGAAGCACGGGTACTACAAAAATGGTGCCGTACGAGTACCGGGTACACCGAATACATGCTGGGTACGGCAAATACATTTGGGTACGTTGGGGGTACGGCACCGGTACGGAGAGGTGATTTTTTTTTTTTTTTTGCAACTACTAGAATTTGTTGCAGCCTTTATTATTGTTCTTTCAATTTTGAAAATATCAAGTAATTTATTTCCAACACCCTTTATCTATGAGTCATGGTTTTGCTCTCTTTTGTATCCTGTTTTAGACAATCAAAAAAGAAAAATAAAGAATTATATAACTTTTTAGACAAGTTCTCTTTTTAGTTTTGATATTGAAACTTTGATTTGTATGTTGGATGTTTAGCTATAAATTTAAAAAAATTAACGTACCCCAGCCATATCCGTACCTTACTTTTTAAAGAATTTATCGTATCGGCGTGCGTGCACGTTTCTGCTTCATAGGTATGAATGCATGTGCACATGTGCTCACATATGAAAGTCCAAATTTCAAAACTGTATTGTAATCATAGAAAGGATATGGTAAATTATGTGGACATGGCTAGCATATTAGTTGTATTCTTTTCTTGTGGAAGATTTGCATCTCCCTCTCTCTCTCTCTATATGTATATATAATATTTTCTTCCATATGTACTTCAGTAACTAAAAGTCTGGACAAAATCACTTTTTTATTTTTTTTCTTCTTTTGGTAAGGGATTACTAAAATAAATCACAAGCCCACGAAATACAATAGCCGAAACTATCTTATATTTTTTGTTTAGAAACTTCGAAGACTAACAATTGAGATGTGGCATATGCTCATCTCCACTTTTATTTTGTCTCCACTTTTATTTATTTTGGTGATGGAGGCATTGAGCTGGTTGATTTATAGGGTGGTTCATGGGGGTTTGTTGTCCGGTTTTGAGGTAGGGGTGGAGTCTGTTCCTTTGGTGGTTTCTCATCTCTTTTACGTAGATGATGCTTTGATTTTCTGTGAAGCGGATGCTGTTCATGTAGGCCATTTGCAGTGTGTGTTGCTATGTTTTGAGGCAGTTTCTAGGCTTCGGGTTAATTTGGCCAAATTGGGATTGATTCCGGTGGAAGAAGTGGTTCGTCTACTAGTGTTGACGACTGTTTTGGGTTGTAAGGTGGCTAGGTTACCAGTTTCTTATTTGGGTCTTCCTTTAGGGGCCACCTTTAAGGAGTTAAGGGTGTAGGATGGGGTGGTGGACAGGGTGCAGTGGTAGTTGGCAGGATGTAAGTGATAGTACTTGTCAAAAGGGGGACAGATTACTTTGATTACTAGTGTTCTTTCTAGTATTCCGACATGTTTCATGTCAGTGCATGTGATTCTTGTGGTGGTGGCCAAGAGGTTGGAAGCAAATGAATTTCTTGTTGGGGGTGGGGTGGGGTGGGGGGTTGTCATTATCATTTGGTGGATTGGGCTAGAGTTTGCGATCCCGAGGACCGGGGGTGGGTTTGGGTGTTCGTAGATTGGTGGTGTTTAATTGGGCTCTATTGGGGAAGTGATTGTATGCTTTGTGGAGGAAAGGAAGCGGTTATGGAGGAGCGTGATTGTGGCTAAGTATGGGGAGGAAAGGAAGAGTAGGTGTTCGAAGAGGGTGGTTCATTTCCATGGTCGTGGATTGTGGAAGGGAATATGGTTAGGGAGAGGGGACTTTTGAGTTAGAGTTCGGTTTAGAGTGGGGGTGGGGGATCGGGTTCGATTTTGGCAAGATTGGTGGTATGGTGGGGTGTCATTGGCTGTTATGTTCCCGTTGATTTATGCCATTATAGTTGATGGGGAGGAGATGGTTGCTTCAGTGAGAGTGAGGCATGGGCAGACAGTTGTTTGGAATGTTCGTCTTCATCGAGATGTGCAAGATTGAGAGTTGGACCAATTGATGGATCTTTTGGGCTTTTTATATAGGTTGTGGCAGAAAGGAGGAGGAGGGGGGGGGGTTGGGTTGGATTCTATAGTGTGGGATGTCCGGAGGTCTAAAGGTGTCTTCGTTGTGTCTTCGTTTTATGGGGGCCTAAGAGTGTAAAAATGGCCCGTGGCCGGCCTGAAGCCTGCCTGCGGCCCGGGGTGGGGGGCCATCATTTTGAGGCCAGGCCTGGCCCGGCCCGTGGCCCAGTGTCTTTTTCGGTGGAAAATAATAAAATTTTGGTAGAAAAAATTTAAAAAAACAAAAAAAATGGTCAGATCCACCCAAGCCTGAGGCCAAGCCTAGGCCCACCAGGCCGACCTGTCTAAGGCTCGAATACCCTTGGGCATGGGCCTAATATTTTGGCCTGTGGGCCGGCCCGAATTTTGGCGGGAGCCCGCGAGGCTCGACAAGGGTCGGGTCGGGTCGGGCCGGGTCAGGCCAGGCCATATTTACACCCCTAATTGGGGCCCTTGTAGGGGATGTTATTAGTGTGTTTCCTTGGCAGTGTATTTGGGCGACGGGTTCTCCAATGAGGGTGTCTTTTTTTGTCTGGACAACTGCTTTGGGTTGTAATCTCACGATTGATAATTTGATTCGGCATTGACATGTGTTGGTCAATTGATGTTCTATGTGTTGTAAGGATGCGGAAACGGTGGATTACTTGCTTCTGTAGTGACCCATTGCGTCTGGACTTTGGAGTTTTATTGTTGCTTTGTTTGGCTTGGTGTGGGTGCAATTGGGTTCTGTGTTGGGAGTCTTACATAGTTGGGGTGGGGCTAGGGTGGAGAAGCGGCGCTGGAAGGCTTGGATGCTTTCTTCCTATTGTTTGCTGTGGTTGGTATGGTTGGAACAGAATAGGCGAGTGTTTCAAGTCAAGTCTCATTCTGTTTCATGGTTAGAAAATAGGTTATTGATGGTGTTGCATAGTTGGGTTATGGGTACTGTTGATCCAAATGTTTTGGTTTTTATCGATTTTGTGAAGGATTTGATTAGTTAGTTTTGTTTAGTCCTTTTGTGGGTTTCATTTCTGTGTTCTTTGCATCGTCTTGATGCTCTTTAAATAAGTTTGATTATTCATCAAAAAAAAAAGAAAGAAGAAATTTGTCTGAGTATTTCTAAATTGAGAAAGTAAGTGCAATCTATCTTCATGAAGCATAGGATGAAGGTATCAATTAGTGCACTTCATTGTGTTCAGACAATGATATGATGTCGTCCATTGATAATTGTATGATTATGGTTGTTTGTAGTTCCTATCTTAGTTGCACGAAGCGGGAGCGGGAGCGGAAGCGGGGGAACATGGCCACTTAGAAGAGTAGTAGATTAGGAGCGCTTATGTATTATTTTTATTAATTATATTTTTAATTTATCTATATAATTTTTTTTATTTTTAATTGACATGTACATATTTTTTTAAATAAATAAATTGACATACATATATATATATGTTATAATATTATTTTTTTATTATACGTATAAAATTGAAAAAAAAATAAAAAAATAGAAAAAATAAAAAGAGGGTCTCAAGTCTAAATAAATAAAAAGGTAGGATTTTTGTTATAAAAAAAAAATTATATTCAATCTTTATGAGAATAAAAAGAAATATAAATAAATAAAAAGGAAGAGAGAGAATAAATAAAAAGGGAGAGAGATGAAAAACAAAGGGGAGACGATTAGCAAGAGACGAAAGACAGAGGGGGAGACAACGAAAAACAAAGAGGGGGAGACAATCTGCGAGAGAGAGAGATGATCTGCCAGCGAGAGAGATGAACTGCGATAGAGAGACAAAAAGCACAGAGAGAGAGAGAGAGAGAGAGAACCTTCGAAGTGATGAAAGAAGAAAAAAAACGAAGCGAAGGAGGACATACCTCGATCTAGGGCTTCAACTTCACCCTCTTGAGCTTCAACATGTTCAGGTTCTTCGTCACCTTCTTGAATCTGGAGTTGTTTGATTTCATAGACGTTTTCATCTCATACCGAAATGTGATTTTCTCTCTTAAGGATCGCGGTTCTTACACGATTTTGATTTGGGAACGCACAATTGCGTTTCTTCCAGAAAATCGTCACCTACTATAACGATTCCTGCTACTAAGGTTCCTATAATTGCTTCATTCATTAGTCTCCGTGGCTTTTACTTGTTATCCTTTCTATACACAGGAGCTATCTTTATAGTTGATTATGATGAGATGATAGCTCAGAGTGCTGTGATGTCACTGTTTCTTGTGCTGATTTTTTAGCGTAACATATTGGTTGAAAAATTCAGTCATTTTATCCAAATTATTTGGATGTATATATGTGCGTGTGTGTGTGTGTACACACACATGTATTTATGTATTTGATTTCTTATTTGCAATGAGTTACTGCAGTGCTCACTTGGAATGGAACCTTGATGGTCTGCTGGACAAGATATGGGAGTATCTCAATTTAACTCGAATATACACAAAGCCCAAGGGGATGAATCCAGATTATGAGGACCCAGTAATCCTGTCATCTAAAAAGAAGACAGTCGAGGACTTCTGCAACCGGATTCACAAGGATATGCTTAAACAATTTAAGTAGTGAGTGCCCTCTCTAAAATTTTGTGTGACATCTTTTAATTTTTTGAAAATTCATTATCAACATCCGATACGGGAGCAAGTTAAAGTAGTGACCTACATGTGCACTTACATACTTATGGTTGTATTTCATACCTCAGAAAAGTGGATAAAAAAATATGGTTCTTGTCATCTTTCCACCTTTCCAGATATTCTAGATACAAATTTTAAATATTGGATTTTTCATTATTAAAATTGCATATCAAGACATTTGAGATTTATCATTCAATGAATGATTGACTAACAATCCACATCCACTGATATTAATCCATTTATAATATTTTCCTTTATGCTATGAAGTCATAAAAACAATATTATCTGTTAAAACGAAGTGCTAACAAAAGAAATATATGTTTTATGTTTAGTTATATGTCCAAATAATTATACAAATTACTAATAGGTCAAATGAAATCTCAAAGAATCCTTGTTTTATTTGGTGAATAGTCTTCATTTTAGGGATTGAAACTTGTTAGGTGTTAACAATTTCTTGGGGCCATCGGACCAAGGGAAAACCCTTGAATTAACCATGGTGCACTTACGGAAAACTTCTTACCGAGGGCCTCAGGCACCCTAGGGATTAGTCGGTCTTTGATCTAGACACCCCGGAGCCAATCAAAAATAAAAAAATGGTGAATAGTCTTCATCCTTTTTTAGCAACATGATAAAAAAAAAAGAAAAGAAAATAACGAAGAAATTGTATGGGGGACAACTTTAGGAATCTTGGACAATTTTAGGAAAATAACAAAGAAATTATAGTGGGTTTTGGTTGTAGAGCTTCTGCCTTCTAGTGTTGGGGTTTTATGAGGGAGAACAGAGTTTCTAGAGTTTTTTGGTATAAAAGGTTAGTTTGGGCTTGATTTTTAAGAGTTGCATGTTGCAGGATTTTTGGATTATTGGTGCCTACAATAGGGAATTGTAGAAGATTTCAGTTGTAGAAATCTTTTAGCTTCTAGAGCTAGGGTTTTAAGAGGAGGAAAGAGTTTCTAGGGTTTCTTGGTGTAAAAGCCTAGTTTGGGCTTGATTTTCAAGAGTTGCAGGTAATAGGATTTTTGGAATTAGTCGCAAGATTTTTCTGAGCAGCAGCTATTTTCAGGTGTTTTAGTGGCCAAAGGGTAAGAGACGAGGTTGGGGAAGACTTGAGCTTGTTTGGTTAGGGTTTAAAGGCCGAAAAGGAGATTGTTCTATGGCTATGAACACTAACTTGGGAATAGTACTCTGAAAGAGGAGGAAGAAAAGTGTTTTCCCTCACAGGAGTTGAGAAAATCTCGCACAAAACACAATATCAATTCTTTATAATATCAACTCTATTGAATCATTGAGATTGCACAAATGTTTTATATGTTTTAAGACTCCTACTTTTATAAGGATTAGGACTTAAATTTAGAGATTAAGAAACTATGAATATTCTGGACTAACTGATACTCCTAATTAAATTCAAATATCATTACTCGACTTGTAAGAGCACGAGCCCATAGCCCATGTTTAGAAATTTACAAAGTTGTCCAGTTTGAGTAGTAAGAGAAAGGAGCTTGGGACAAATGCTGTCTATTCTAGCTGAAAATCAACTCTAAATTTGTTTTGACCCCTTCTTCAACTTGAACAGTTTTACTGTGCTCAATTCTAACTTTGTTAACTGGCCAAATGATGCAGTGCACTGGTTTGGGGTTCAAGTGCTAAACACACAAGCCCCAAAGAGTAGGCAAGGTAAATTATGTAAACTGGATCTCATGTGCTCGGTTGTTTTATTTCTTCTTTTTTCCTCATTTATATTTGTTTACGACTATGCTTTTTATACACCAGGAGCATGAACTTGAAGATGAAGACGTGCAGATCATCAAAAGGTGTGATTACAAAATCTGCAATTTCACATCAGATGGTGTTGAATTTTGCGAGGAATATATGTGGTGGTGAGTAGAGCTTTCCTGATTTTGCTAAGCTTTGTTGTCAATGTTTTCCATCTTTCTTCGAGGATAGTTAGGTTGAAGAAAAGACGGAATGATGAGTAATTAAGTCATTTTGTGTTCGAATTATTAAGTGGTAATATATATACCTCCGGACCTTGTTTCTTGAGATAGGTCTTTTTATGTGACAGGATGTAAGGTTAAAATATAACTCTGGTTTGAAGAACATTTTGAACAAAGTTAATGATGTGGCTTCCTTCTCGCTTAAAAACATTGAAATTGCTTTTCTTTTCTTTTTTTCCTTTCTTTCTCTAAATCCATAAGCTGTCATATATTTTTGGAGAATGGATGAGGTTTACTTGCAGGTTTTGAAGTTGTCAATTAGTTAAGATGAAGCAATATAATAATAAATAAAGTAATTTGTGCAGCCAAAGAGGCCCTTGATAAATTTTGTTTTAACAATCCTTACACTTCTTTTTTTCCTTTTTCTTCTTCCTTAGAGAATTTCTAATTGCGTGTTCCATCGTCACTCGTAAAAAGGGTATTATGACAAAAGAGATGATAAATAAAATGGTTAATTATACTTTCACCCTTGTAGTTTGATCTAAATTTCAATTTAGTCCCTATAGATTCAATTTGAATAATTTGACCCTTACATTTTAGTCTAGTTTCAATTTGGTCATTCCCTTCGAATTTTTGTAATTTTGTCTGTATACACTTTAGAAAATTGAGAAGTGTTATAAAATTGTTAATTTTAACATTCAATTTAGATAGAAGAATCAAATTAAAAGTAGACTTAAAGTGTGGTCCAAAATTGTTAATTTTAACTTTCAATTTAAACGCAAGGACAAGTTGAAATTAAACTTAAAAGGTAGGGATTAAATTGTTCAAATTGAAATTATAAAGGTTAAAAGTGAAATTTGAATCAAACTATAAGAATGAAAAGTGTAATTAACCCTAACTAAAATGTGCTTATCCTAATGTCGTCGTTAAAAATATTTTGCTTTGCCCAAACTTGTGATCTTACTTTCAATGCAGGCTCCTAATAAACATTTAGGGGTTGTAATAATTCATGTCATTTGGATTTGCAAATAAGGGGCAATGATTGAATTACATAAATCCTGAATTAAATTATTGTGTTTAGTCCAAATTTTGTAATATGAAATAACTTGTTTCGTCCAATACTTCTATCTCGAATATACAAAATTATTTTGTATCTAAATATATCATATTTATAGCAACATTGAGTAAAATGTCATCCTTGTGATAAGTTGTCCCAACAAGAATTTCGTTGTGTTAATAAAGCCAATATAAGCCACTATTGGACGACATTGGCGATAGTATTAAATACCATAGCCAAATTTATAGATGTCATTTTATTTTTGCTTGAAATAAAGGGCAGAAGGGGTAGACTGACCAACAAGGGTTGGTTCAGTTGGTAAGGCTCTTTTCCTTTGTCCATTTGGCTTAAGTTCCAGTCCTGCTGCCAACAGTTTTTTGTTGAGGGACGATATTACGTAACGCTTTCCCTGACCATGGAGTGGGGATAGCCTCTCCTCCTCCTAAACTTATTTTTGAATAAAAAAAAAAGAAAGAAGTAGTAGACTGAATGAACCTAAATGGGTACGCCAATGCAGGAGACCAGTAGGTCTGATTGTAACTACGCTACTTTAGTGACAAAGAGTCAGTGGTCCAGAATTAATAGACAAAAATATCATCTCTAACCATTGAACCAAATAAATAAACTCATCTTTCTGATTATCAAATATCCGGCTCGTTTGGCATAGTATTACAAATTGAGAACTGATAATTATAAAGCAAAAATTAAAAGCACTTTTTTTCCCATTTTCAAATAATTAGTTTAATTTATATAAACCATTTTTGTCTTACAAATTCAAATAAAAATTACACCAAACAATGCGTCGTTTTTTTCTTTCATATACCAGTCAGCAAGTCACAAATCATTGCAAGGGTCCAACTTGTAGATGAATAAAAACTTAGAAGGCACATTAGAGAAGAATTAAAACCTTGAAAAGTAACATATACAGAAAAATAAAAAAACGTATAAGCTCGTACGGTGTGATTGATGGATTTGAGGAGTGATTTGAAAAGGAAAATGAAAAAAGTAAGTGAAATGTAAATAAAACATGCTTAAATTTTACCTAATTTCACCTATCTTTTTCCTTTTCCTTTCCAAATCCCTCCTCAGATCCCCAAACCAAACACAGCATTAGTGTTGTACACATGTATGATCTGCCACAAGCTTTTGTTTTTCTATTTTCTTTTTTTAAATGTTTGGTCCTATTGGATCTAAACACTTATTCCATTTTGTTTTCTTCCCATTAATTACTTGTTTATACATGGTAAAGACATTCGAAAATTCCATAATCATAAAACAAGATAGTCATCAACGTGCCGGTGGAACAAAAAAAATGACCATCTCCATTAGATTCAGATTCACGAACACATAATCATTGTTCCAATGGAGTAAATTCACAATAATACATTACCATAACAGAAAAAGTTACAAATTGCGTGAAAATGCTTCAGAAATCTCAAGCTTTTACACAACAGTTGAAGTAGCTGAGAAAGCTTCTCCTCGTCTGTCGAGAATAGAAACAAATCATCGAGAGATACAAGAGTCAAGGCCCAGGTAACGAAATATAATACTTATTTCAGAATATAATCATATAAAACTACATGACAAGCTATTGAGGGATTTCAAAAAATTTAAAACAATATGTCATTGTTCAATTATTTTTCTCAAGAAACTCAGATACCCAATTGCTGTATCATTCCAATTGTGAAGTTGAATAAATAAATAAATTGTTCCTTTTTAATGAACAGATCGTTCAATTATTTTGTCTTGTTGAGCACATGGGTTGTCCCTGTTTGGGCAGATATATTATATATCAGACTTGTTTGGTATTATACTGGTTTTTTGTTTTTATATTTGGTAAAACACAAACTAGTTTAGTGAATTGTTACCAAAAACTGTTTTTGAAAACAATTCCTAAAAGACACAACTATTTAAGAAATACCAAAAAGCTGTTTTTAATGAGTGAATGAATACAAAAAAAAAACAATGATACCAAACAGGCCTTGATGAACTAAAGAAGTTTTTTCGTTTTGCTTGACATGACATGACATCCGTTCCCACCCAACCCTAACTCCCCCCAAAAAAAAAAAAAAAATTATCCTGACCCCACTGATGAACAAGAAAATAATGTGGGACAGAGGTTGAGGTTTTCTATCAAGGAGAGAATGAAGCCAATAAATTTAGATCAGACACGAATATTATTATATGGCTTGTAACATTCATTCCATGTGCACTACTTGTGTGCTTACCACTGGTCCAGGTAAATTAGGATATCATCCCCAGACCCAATTGCTTCTAAAAACAAAATATTATGCTACCCTTTTTAAGCACACATCTCCATCATACAAGTTGTCACTGATCTCTCCCCACAAAGTGTGGTTCATATCCTACACCATCTTTCTCTTACAAGTACACCACATGGTGGGTTCAGACTCTCAGATGAGTCTCCTTCAAAACCTACTTGGTTTATTAGTTTTGGAACCCATTTCCTGGATGATGGATTTTAACAAAGTCTTCCGAAAAAATTGTTCAGTGTGTTTCTTTGAAATGGATGCCCTAATGCACAAAAATCTTAATACATAATGATTCAAAAGGATTACCATTTCAATTTTATACTCTCTAGGCCAACAAATTTCACACAAAAAAAATTCAAAATGATTCAGCTAAACAACCTGAGTCCATCGCCATAGCAAGCGACAGGATTGCATCAGAATACATTATAATATGACATCACCCTACATGCATCCCATTATCATAAATATTTTTTTCTTTATTATATTCCTTGCCAAATTAATAACAACCACTATGAACCTTATCTATGTACTCAGTACTGTATTAGATCCTTGGTAATAACTAAAAACAACAACAATCTGCATATAGCTAGCTGTCTTCAGTGGTGCTATTATACATATAATAAAGCTAATGAACAAATAACCCAACAAAATAAAGCCAATGAATCTTAACCAACAACAACTACCTGTAAACATATAACAAAGCTGATTAGTAAAGGCAAGGAATCTTACAGTTGGAGAATGGTCCTGGTGGAAATGGTGGTGTTGATGGTCATGGTGGGCTGAGTTAGCAGTGGCGGTGGTTGAGGAGATGAGCTCTTCTTCATTTCCAAGACTGGCTCTTGACACATCTCTCTTGTTCTGTTTCCTATTTTCTCTGATTTTTGAGAAATCCAGAGAGTAATCTGGCATTACTCCCTTTTGGTCCCAGTCCCCAAACTGGGGAACTGACAGCCATGGTGTGTTCTTCTGCACAATGCATAAAAAAAATATGCTTTTTAGTAGGAATCAACAATTCTTCCAGTTCCCGATATGCAAATGCATTGAAAGGGTACATTCACCATTGGTTCCCATAACCATTTTTCAAAAAGACCAAGAAATGCTAACCAGTATCCCGGGGCATTGATTTTGCATCAAGATTGGGATGAAAAATGTTTAGAAAATAGGTGAAAAAGTTAAAAAAATGTTCTGAAAGTGGCAACAAAAGTTTTAAAATTGGTATTGAAAACAATTGTTTCTTGTTATTTATTTGTTAAAATTGTTTCTCAAAAGTTAAGTCGAAAAAGTAAACAATGGAGGGTTTCTTGGAAATGTCAAAGAAATCCATTTCCATGTTTTAATTTTCAAGTATTGTTTATTACATAGAATTGCCATCCTTTTCCTTTATATATTTCCCAAAAGTCAAAACTTTGAAACTTAAATAGCCCAATTTTTTTGGGAGTTATGAGACTTTATCAGGAATAGTTCCTTCAAAATTATCTCATTTCCAGCTTTCCCATATACTTTTTATTTATTTAAAAAAATTCAAAATAGCAGAAATGTCAAACACAAATATTGAATAATTTCAAACCACAGCTGCCTTCAAAGTAAGAAAAATTACAATTATTTTTCATGTATTAAATTTCAAAAGAAAGAGAAATGTAAAGGAAGGAGACTGGTCATGACATCCACTTAATTTGAACCAAAAAGAAAAAAAGAAAAAAGACAAAATGTGACAACCTTGACGGGTTCTCCCTTTAAAAAGGTTGAAGGATTGTAATTGACCAAATAAAAAAATCACAAAAAAAATTAAAACAAAATAAATAAACTTAATCGTAAGCCTGCTATTTTTGAGCAGATCAATTATAAAAATAAATAAATAAATAAACAAACAAAATCATGAGAATTAAACATACTCGTGGATTAAAGAAAGCCAATGTGGCATACGATAATAAACAGAATTAACAGACTTGCAAAAAACTATATGAACTCCTGAAAGATAAATTGGAACTTTAAGCTCCATTAAAGCATCTCCAATCCTTCACATTAATTGGATGAAAAAAGCTAAAAAAATAATCTCCAATCAGTTCATCAATTGTTCATCAAATCAAGACAGTAATTTTTTCCATCAAATTGAGAACTCAACAAGTCATTCATCAAATTGGAGATGTTTTTTTCATTAAATTTGATGAATAGGGGAAATTGGTACAAGAGAGAAATTTTAAAGAAGATTTTGATGAAAACTGGATGAAAGGATTCGAATTTACTCAAATTTAGAATCAAATTAGATGGAAAAATTGGTGAAGAGTTGAAGATGCTCTTAGAACAAAATCAAATTGCAAGAACAAATTTTTTTAGTTTTTATCAAACCCAATATGTGAAATCGGTAATTACTAATTGACGTAGTTAGACAGTCTTGGTGAAGATAAATTTTTTTAGTTTTTATCAAACCCAATATATATATATATACTTTGATGAGAAAAAGAAAAAAAAAAACCCAAGAAACTGAAAATTTTAATTTTCTTATATTTTTCTCAGTCTCATGCTAAACAAAGGCGCGCACACACAAAAAAAAATTTGTAATTTATCTTCTATTTCTCACAGTTTGGATGATTTTCATAAACAAACCTAGCTTTCAGTTATCAAGAAAAACAACAGAATATCCCAAATCTAAACATCAAAGAAGAAATAGAAAAGGACAAAAAATAGTAGTAGTAAATGTAGAGATATGTAAGAGAGAGAGAGAGAGTACCTCCTTGCGATCTTCCATGGGGATTGGAAATCTGATCTCTGACTTATACGAGATATTACTACTAGAGAAAAAGAGAAGTGTTAAGCAAACCTTATACGAGAGAGAGAGAAAGAGAGAGAGAGAGCTGTGGATTGTGAAGAGAGGGGAGTAGTATATAGGAGGAGGAAAGAGAGGCAGGTTTTTATTCACAGGGAGATGACAGCACACACTCGTCGAACAGATCATTCAGAGAACCCGTGTATCCGTGTCTATCTAGTCTACTAATCCTCCTCATCCATCATCAATCAAATTAATGACGCTCTAAAACATCATTAATGAGTTGAAAAAAAAAAAAACCCAGTAAGTCCCGTTCACTATCACATCACTAATAACACTTTTAGAACGTCAATTTTAATAGTCTCAAGCATTATTGCAACAATAAAACATGTCCTCCTCACTTTGCACCCTAGTACGTGTCTGTCTAGGGGAATTTTAATTACACAATATATTTAGTTTTTTTATCTTTTTTATTCGAGATTTTTTTTTTCCTTTCTAAGGATTGCTATTTTCTCACATTTTTTACTTTGACGTCCTTACTTCTTTAAATTCTTATCCAGAAAAATGAGTTCTCATTTTCTTTTTAAACTTCTACTTTAATACCAACTATGTCTCTAATTTTTTATTTATTTTCAGAGATAGAATGTAAGAAATTAATAGTGAGAGGATTATTAGTGTAGAGATTGATAATGAAAAAATTAAGTAAAATTATTTTGATGATAATTATTAATATGTGAATTGTTAAATTATTACTCTATAAAAGAAATATAAAATATTAAAACAAATAAAATTATGATTTTTACTTAACAAAAAATACAAAAACATTAGACATTAATGTTAAAAAAATGCCCAACATGTAAAAAAAAAAAAAAAAAACTAAGCTCGAGGATTAATTTCCTAATATCACCTCCACTTTCTCCATCTCAATCCCAACACCAAAGCCCATATTAATTCCATGGGATTATAAATCCCCTTTCAATCTCCTAAAACAAACACAACATGTATAGTGGGTTTTATCTCCTTCTTAATCCCATTCCCACTTCTATCTCCCAAAACAAACTGAACCTAACTCTAAACCAAATACAAATTTGCCTTAGCCCCTAATCCTAATTCCATCCCCACCAATTCCGATTGGCAATCCTACCTTTTCGGCGACCTCCCATCACCTCCCTTACCGGCCACTACTCTTCCATAACCTTTGACCACCGCGACCCCCTTCATCTTCCCTTACCGGCCACTACTCTTCCATAACCTTCGACCATTGCGACCCCCTTCATCTTCTTTTTTGTTGTTTAGATTTGCTAAAGAGATCACAGTGGCAACTCTCCATTCGTTGAATCAGCTTGGGAAGAAGAAAGTATATGCTACCCATATTGATCAATTTTGTACGCTTATTAGCCCTGATGTAAGAAACAATCAACATAGATAAATTGTGATAATATCTCAGTGTGTTTTTATAGATATTTGTATTGACAAATTTAAAAATATTTGTGTTGACAAATTTTATGAATGTTTTTATGGATATTTGTACACTGTATATTTAGTGTCAATTGATTAAAAATAAAAGAAGGTATAATATTAAAAATTCGAATTCTTACATCCATCCCAAGCCCAAGGTTAGCCAGACTATCTGCTCATTTGTTCGCTTTTCGATAGCAATGGTCAACTCTAAATACTTCTATCGTACTCACTAAGTATTCACAATCAAAAATGATATTACCATAGCTATGGTGAGTAGTGTCGTCGATTGAGTGAGGTTGATGATTTGCTTTGCATCCGCTTCCACGGTAAGGTTTGCAAGGTTGAGGTTATTGGCTAGATTCCATTCCCAAGTGCTCAAAGTTTGGCTGCGGTGGCTGAAGTGGTACCAACATTTTATCAAAAATCAGTAACACATTGATCGTGGTGGTCTCTGATGATTCCGTCCTCACTGGCTTTACCCAGGTTTCCCTTGACAGCTCCGTCCATGTTGAGTTTAAAACTGTTGAAAGTGGGTGGTTTCCAACTAATTGGAATGATGTCCTTGATTTTGTTTCGGTCACCCCTCCCCACAAGAGGGTGCCATTCCAAAGCTCTAAACGGGATGATGTGAGGTATGTTGACTGGCCGGGTTGGGGGTAAAAAGTGCTTGCTGTTGATTCAAAGATAGTTATAATCTATTAAAAATTAGATTGAAAGTGCCATGATACACCTATTACATGATATAAATAAATATATTATTAGCTTTTGAAATAATTTGAAAAACACTTGGAACATGAAGGGTTAAAATGAGAAAATAGTTAAACATAAATGGAGCAAAGTGTATTTTACTTAATTTTTTAAATAATTGCCTTAAATTCAATTCTTTTTTTGTCCATAAGATTAACAATTTGGATAACTATATTATATCTATCTATTTATTTGTCTATCATTGCTTATCGCTGATGACTTTTCTTGCAACGGTATTTTTTCTCAACTTTTCGATGAGTTGGTAAGTAACAAGTAACAATTGATAATTATGTGTAAAAATAGAAAGAGAAAATAAAGACAAAAAATATAAGGGTATATATATCCTTAAAAATAATTATTTATATTTTTTACTAATATATTTCGGGGCTCAAGAAAGGCACAATAGGGGCTGTAGTGTCCTTTATGGGCTAATCTGGGGATCATTTTTATAATCTAATCATTCAATTTATAAGATTTGCTAAGAAAATTCTTTAGGTAAAAAATTAAGTTGGTCGAAAATTTGTAATTATATATTATATTATATTTAATTTTAAAAAATTGATAACAAATGTAATTTTGATAATAGACTGCATATGTATATATATTAACAAATGTGATCGGATCATGTTGTTACTAAGGCCTCATTTGACATTCACTTATTTTAGTTTAAAAGTCAAAAAATTATTAAAAAAATAAAAAAAACCTGTAATCTATACTAAAAAGGCAAATATTCATTTTTTTCTTTATTTTTTACACATTTTTTCGTAAAAAATAAAAAAAATCATTCAAAACATAGTAATTTTTTTACTTCATATTTTAGCTAAAAAATAAAAAAATTACTAAAAAAACTTGTTCCCAAGTGAGGCGTAATATTCCATTAATTTAACAAGCGAGGTGTAATATTCCATTAATTTAACTTTTTCATTTATAATTTACTCAATAAATCTAATAAGATCAACGGCTTAAATCATACAAATGGGCCTAAGAATGAGCCCTACAACAGGTACTACAGCCCCTGCTGGTACCCTTCAGCCTATATTTCATAAACCATGTTTTTAAAATTAAAATAGATCAATTACAGAATTGAATGTCATGCATAAAGTGAATTTATCACAAATATTTATTTATTTATTTTAATAAAAGATTTCAGTGTTGTCGCTAGCTTTCTACCCATTAGCCACCATCTTTTTTTTTTTTTTTTTTTTTTTGTAGTCACTTTATGTGAATGTCTCTTAAAATAAAGGGTAAATTACTCTCACATCCTTTAAGATTTAAAAAATATATATATATATAATTAGTTTCATATTTTTAATATAATTACATTAATATTTCTTTTAATAAAGTTAAAATAATCAAAACTAATATGGACGGTGAGTAAAACTGAAATAAACAAAGATAATATACATTTTAGTAGAAAAAAATAAGATAATATTATTTTTTTATTCATAAAACTAACAAATTATTGATGAAAAAATAATCATTATGTAATTAAAATCTTAAGAGAAATCAGTGTAATTCTTTAAAAAATGTGAGACTAATTGTATCTTTTTTCTTTTTTTTAAATTTCAAGAGAAGTGTGTAATTTACTTTAAAATAAATATATCCCAGTTACACTTGTTAAACTCATTAAAAATTTATTTGAAATTGATGTTAAATATAAATATATTTTAAAATTCATTAAAGTTTGAAGTGAAAATAAAATAGTTTATTGTTAGACTTAATTTGATAATGTACATTATAGCGGATCAAATAAAACACATTTTGGCATTACTTAATTTTTAAAAATCAAATTAAAAAAATTTATTATGTAACTCAACTCTGCCCATTTACAATTTAATAATAAATCTTGTAATAATCAACTGAAGTAATCCTAATTTCTTAAATCAGGCTATTATAATTGAGTGGACTGGAGTTGGGTTGTTTAAGTGAAAATTTTTAAATAAATAAAATAACTATAAAAAATAATTATACTAAAAATAGAATGATGTAAAGTAATAAAGTAACGTGACTCTCTATGATGAATCCATTCTCAAATTTCGACCCATCAAAAAGGCAAAATAAAGTAAAATTAATATTATTTGTTTTTGGAATTTGATATCCAAAGATGCCTTAACTTTTGGTTTACCTTTCGGCACTTACGCTTTAACATTTTTTTTTTTTTTTCCATTTATAAACATGTGAGTTTAAATAAAAATAAATAAAGTATACCGACATCCTTTAGTTCTTCTAATATTTTACTGTGACCTTTATTCTTTAAATTAGGGAAATGCTAGAGAGCTCTAAATCTAGAGCTCTAATTTGAGCTCTAGTGATGTGTCAAAGCCAAAAAAAAAAAAAAAAAAAAAAAAAGCATCACATTAGGGTAGGTCCCATCTTCCCATTAGAACTATTAGAGCTCCTATATTAGAGCTCTAAAGCATTTTTGCTTTAAATTATTACTAACCTTTAGTTTCAAATTGTATAACATATGATCCATTCGATAATTAACGGTGAGTTGAGTAAATGGACTTATGAAGTCATTGGTTTATTATTTTAAAATATGAAAAATGCCCTTGTCCAAGTACATAATTTAAATGTCTATTAATTTTGTTTGAAACAATACAACTAATAATTACATAAACAATCCAATCAAATGTCTTTTTATTTTGAAGATGGTTTATGCCCCCATAACATTAGATTACAATATAATCTTTCCCATCTCTCTTCTCTTGGTAGTGACTTACGACGACTCCACAAACCTAAAGCCACCAAACCCACAGTTTCATCTCCACAACTCTAAAAACCACCACTATCTACACTCTTTCATATTCCATCTGCATCAACATTATTCATGATCTTTTCTTCTCTTTCCCTTTTCCAGTTCCCTTTCCTCAAGCACCACAATTGTCAATCACTCATCTCACTTCCATGGACAAACTAGTATTACTGCAATCATTATTGATAAAATTGTGATCATGACTATGGTTGGGATTGCATTACCTTTGATGTGATCACAATCCTTATCCCTTTTCCTTCTCTACCCTTTTGATGTGATCACGATTGCAGTTGGGATTGCATTAGCATTGTGATTGGGATTGCCTCATATTTCTTTTCCTCCTAACTCAAATTTTCACCTCATAATTGTAGAGGGTTAGAAATTAAACTCTAAATTAAGTATGGGCCTAAGTGCTGAGGTCGCCCCTTTCGGGTAACCAAGAATGTCTAAAGGAGCATGGGCTGAAGCCCAAGGAAAGTGGGCCAAAGTAGATCCAACCTGCCAAAGGTCCAAACAAACTCCATGGAGGAAAATGCCTAAGTCAAAGTTGCAAAGGTACTACTTGCAATGGTCAAAGTTGCGGAGGCATTTTTCTTCGTCGGCGCCGTCATCTCTAATATTGTCAGTTCTAACATTTGGACTTGTTTTGAGAAATGACCGCCGTAGCAACTACGTTTCCACCGCAACTACGACAGTCGCCGCAACTGGCTTGCGAAGAGAGGTACCCTGCCAAGGTGATAGAAGCCTTTGGGGGGAGTTTTGCCTTTACAAGTAAGGGCTGATAGCATGTCCCACATCTCACTAGCTGGAGCTGATAGCAGGCCAAAAGGTAAGCTAGTATGTCGTGACAACTCTGCGAAGATGGGAGCAGGACAACCCAAGTACAAGGGACTCTCTTCCATTACCTAGGTCATGGACCTGCCTTAGTCGCACAAGCAGGACTTAAGGAAGCCCCATTGGGCTTGGTACTAAGACACAGCATGGCTGATAGTAGGCTTGGCTGTGGCCTTTGCCTTGGAAAGATAGGAAGTTTGTGGTTAGGTGACTAAGGGTGGAGGTTTTGCTGAGGTGAATACAAACATGGTCGATAGTACGCTACGAAGTCTTGATAATGCATGTGTTGGCCAAACTAAGCTGAGAAGGTAATTGCAGCAACAAGGTTTTACCACCGCGAGTGCACTTGCTAAGGTTTATGCTGAGAAGGGGAGTTGCAGCGGCAAACGCTTCCACCGCGAGTGCACTCGCTGAGGCGTTTGTAAGGTTCATGCTGAGAAGACAAGTTGTAGCGGCAGACACTCCTGCCGCAAGTGCGTTTGCTGAGGCAGTTGTGCCAAACAGATAATACACAGTACATGCAGAGGGGCGCGTGTCATTTCCAGCTTGGTAGCTCAAGGCAGAATATTCCATGTGATCCTCTAGGACACATGTCTTCTCTCTATTTGGCCACTTGGTGTCCTCTTGGTACCAAGGAAAAGCTTATAAATATGACCTATTTCCCAAGGTTTAAGAAATGAATTTTTGGAAAACTTGGAGAAGATGTTGCCCATTTTGGTACTGCCATTGCCTTCTTCTTAAGATATTTATTTCACCCTCACCTAGCTACTCACCCTCCAACCTCCCAGACAGTTGTTGTTGCTCAGTCTACAGTCATTTTACCATTGTTGGACCATTAGCATAGTTTTGCCTCTCTAATTACCTTCCTTTCCCCGAACCCTTCCTACATTTCTGGCGACTCTGCTGGAAAGGTTGCTTTGTTGATGGTTCATACCCACAATGGCTTCCATACTTCGCTAGAAAAAATGGCAGAGGATGAAGTTTAGCAACCTCCACGGTAACAAGGTTCCTTTAATGGCAGAGCAGCACCTGCTGAGGACCATGACCACAATGCTGTGGTTGAAGCAGTTCAGTCACTTCAGGATATGCAGAGAGAGATTCTGGCAGCGTTGCAAACTCTCACCAAAGTTATCATGGCTATGGCGTCCAAGCCAACCCTAGCGCCAGTGCCTCTTCCTGTAGCAGTTCCGGATCCCGTGCCTAATCCATTTCCTAAGGCTCAGGCTCCAATCTAAGTGCCTTCGATGGTACCTCAGGCGAACAGTACAGCTGCTTGTTTAGCTACCTAGGGGCAAACTAGCCCATTCTAGCCTACTCACTTTGTTACTTTACCCGACGTACAAGCTATGCTCAAGTAAAAGCATAGCAAGAAACAGCTACTATCTCTCCCAGATCTAGATGTGAAGCCTCCATACTCCCCAAAGATATTGGCCACGCTGTATCCAAGTGGGTACACAGTGCTAAGTTTGTGAAATTTGATGGGAAACAAGGCAATGCTAGAGAACATGTGGTGAGATTCATTGGGACTCTTGGTGTCCATGGTATTGACCACCCTCTACGCCTTGGGGAGTTCTCCAAATCACTTGCTAAAAGAGCTTATAGCTGGTATGTGAACCTGGCTCCTAACTCAATCAAGAGTTAGGAGGAGATGGTGAACAAGTTCCACATCAAGTTCTTCCAAGTCCAAGAGAAAATTATAACCCTTACACTTGGGCGAGATGCCAAAAAAGAAGGTGAAGATATACTGGACTATGTCAAGAGGTTCCAAGATAAGGTTATTGACTGTTATGAACCAATGGATGAGGCCCATTTAGTCAGCATATGTGTGGAGGGTGCCATACGCGACTATAAAATCTTCTTGGTGAACCATAATTTGCCTACCTTTTCAGCCTTGGTTGAGGCGGCTAGAAACCTCAACACCACGAGTCCTTTGCATAGATCTCATGATAGTCACCGTTACTCTCGTAGTAGCAGGGTTGCTGCGGTAACCTCCGCAAGAGGAAGCTGCTCACAAGGAGAGGCGTCATCTTCCCGAAAAAGGAAGAGTTATGAGGACAGAAACCCATATCTGTGTAGTCTCGAGAATGTTAAATCCTTGGTTAAAGAATGGGTAGTCAATGGTGAACTCACTTTACCTCTGGTTGATGTTCCCCTGACCAAGAAAGACAAATAAAACCCAGATTATTGTGTCTATCACAGAGCCACTAGACATCCTACTAGGGATTGTTGGACTTTGAAAAGTATCTTTAAGAAGAAAGTCACTGTGAATGAGTTGAAGTTCAAAGATATCGATAACCGTGATATGAGAAAGGACCTTTATCCCAACCACAAGGCATCACAAGAAATTGCATTTTTCGCAATGCAACAAAATATGTTGTTAAAAGGGAAAATTCGTCGGCAAAAAGTTTCGTCGGCAATAATTAGGACTTAAATTTTTTTTTTTTTATAATAATATTTCTTAAGAGCACACAAATACCATAAAATAGCAACCATTATGTAGTTAGCACCATGAATATTTATATATTATATAAGTAAAAGAGATTTCTAACCCAGAAAGTCTTTAAGAATTTTAAGTTTCCAATCTAAATTTTATGATTTTATGATTTTTAAATTTTTTTTTTCTATTGGCTAGCTCTTATTCAAGAAAAATAAAAATAAAAATTAATATCCTTTGACTTATGACTTTCAAATGGAAATTATATCAAATCTAAGAAAAAGTGAAAAGTATACTAATTCATTTCAAAATTTAAATTTGAAGGTTACTAAATATGGAAATCAATTTATTAATTTAAATTTAAAATTGGTACAATATAAATTTAAAATTATAATGATATATCCCATGATTTATAAGTTTTAAATATAAATTTAAAATTATCATAATTAGATCATAACTTTTATATTATGGAGCAATAAGAGTGACGTTATGATTATTTATATATTTTATAAAAGAATGCTTTTAAGAAAAGATATTATGAGAGTTTTAAAATTTCATACAAAATCTATATACTATTATAATTGCAAAACGTTGTGATCTTATTAAAACTGAAAGTTGCAATTCTTCTTATTTTTTTGATTTTGTTTAATTTTTGTCAATATGTGTCACAATATGATCGGTTTATAAATTAATTCTATATTTTTAAAATAAAATTTTAAATTTAGATTCTTCCTTAAATTATATTACCAGAATAAGATCAATATTCATTCATTAATTTATGCATTTTTTATTAAATTATAAAATAAAATTTTAAATTTAAATTCTTTTTTAAATTATATTACTATAATTAAAATGTGATCAATATTTACATGTGTCATAATGATGTGTCATAATATTATTGGTCTAAATATAATATGTTATTAAATATATGGATTCAAATTATTAATCACGATTAAAAGTTTATATTTTTATTTTTTTGTCATTTTTGTTTTAAATTTTATAATTTTTTTTTTATGTTGATGCAAATATTTTTTTTTATAAACAAAAAGACAAAAATATTAAGAAAATGAATGACTTTTTTAATAATTGTGAAATATAATGGATTCTATTAATTTTTTTTTTAAAATCTCAATTGTCAATTAAACAAATTAAAATAAATTTTTTTGGCTTAAATAGTGAAGAAGTGACTTTTGCTAAAATCAAATAGAAATAAACAATTTTTTTTTTTCTATTAAAAGTGATAGTTGGTGAAACTTTTTTTATTTTATTTTATATAATAAAAAAAGAAAGTGGGAGTTGCATGTGATAATTTATTGTTCGAGTAATGATACAGACCTACACTTTTATCTACAATGATGTGATAAGGGAGTTTGAGCCCCATGTCATTATGTGTATAGTAAATCAAGAGTTGACACATATGATACAATGTGCTTGTTTGGGATATTCTCTAAAAGATAAAAAGTCAAAAAATTACTAAAAAGGCCAAAAAGTTATAACTATTCACAAAAAAAAAAAAAAAAACAAAAAATCACAGAGATCCGTCAGACCCATACAGGTACTAAAATTAATTTTTTATGTGACTGGCACCACTTCCATACAAGTACAAACAACAAAAAAAAACAAAAAAACAAAATAAAATTAACAACAGTTTGAAAACATTGAACCAGACCACGGAAAAAAAAATTATTGTCCAACAATTACGAAAGCCACAGTGGTCTGCCAGACTCGTACTCACATACGAAAGATTCCATGTCAGTATGCATATGGGCACAAATGTAATTTTGTTATTTTATCAAATATTTTAATACACTTGTTTTCGTAAAAAGTTAAAAAAATTATTCCAAACAAGCATATTTTTTTCCTCCACTTTTTTATCACATATGGAAGACTTTTTTAGCACTTGTGAAACATGTTGAATCTTGTTAATTTTTTTTTTAATCTCAATTGTCAATTAAACAAATTAAAATAAAAAATGAATTTTTTTGGGCTCAAATTGCTAAAAAGTGACTTTTGCTAAAACAAATAGAAATAAATATTATTTTTATAATAAAAGTGATGGTTTGTGAAATATCTTTTTTTATTAAAAAAAAAAATGAAAATTATAGGTGATAATTTACAAAAAATTTACCTATATATCCCGTATTGAGGAATGATGATCCATTGAATCCCAAGAATTTTTTTTATAGACCAATTAGTCTCATTGATTTTGGAAAGCTATAGTTAATATATTACTTGAATATTAGATTTACGATTATACCCTTATTTCTATTATATTTCTTTATTTTTTATTTTTTTTTTTGTGATAGAAAAGTAAGGTACACAATCTATGGATATTTTTGGAATGATTTTTATATGAGAATCTTTTTTATTTGGAAAATATTTCAAAATGAGTACAAAAATGATTCAAACATTCTAAAAAGATGTTTGAATTTTTCAAACATTTCAAAAGGAGTATAAAAACTCCTCAGTAAAATTAGGCAAATGTATAATTTTAAACTGTAACACTCGAATGTAACACTTAAATGTAATACTTCAATGTAACACTCAAAAAAAAAAAAAAAAAACTTTAGTATACTTTTCCCAAACGTAACACTCTAATATAACATTAAAAAAAAAACTTCTTAGTGTAAAAACTTCAATGTAACACACAAATACAAAAATTCCTTAATAAGTTTTGAGCAAATTTATAATTTTAAATTGTGAGTGTTACGTTTGAAAAAAATATATTAAGGAGTTTTTTTAGTATTTTTATGTGTTACATTGGAGTGTTACGTGTGTAATTATATTGATTGAAGTGTTACATATGAAAAAAGTACATTAAGAAGTTTTTTTGAAATGTTACGTTGTTACGTGCACAAAAGAGTTTTTTTAGTATATTATATTAAAGTGTTACATTTTTATTTTTAATATGAAATTTGTTTTAGAAAGAGGAAAAATTCAAAAACTCTATAATGCAGATTGCCCAAATGTATAATTTTATATTTGGAGAAACTTACTTTTATCCCTAGAAAATTAAATCCAAGTATGTAAATGATTACCTTTTGTGTAATTTTCATTTTAATGAGACTTTTGGGTTCGTAAGAAAAAAAAAGATGAACTAAATAGTTCACAAGATCATATTTTGAAATTTATTGGTACTTCACCCAAAATTTATTGGTCATTTAGAATTATTTTCAAATCAAATGAGAATACCATTCTAAATTTTCTTCTTACCTTTTTATTTTTTATTTTTATCCAGATACTTTTATTTTGTAAGAAATTTAATTTTATTATATTTAAATATTTTATTTTAATTTTTAAATTAAAAATAATTTTAAAAAATCATATTTAAATTATTTTATGCCATTATATAATGTAATTTTTTTAATACCAACTTATTCGATGATCCCTTCTAAAAGGTATATTTAATTTTGTTCATTAATATTAAAATTTTAATCAATCTAATTTATTATTAAAAAATAAATCAGTAAATAATTTTATATATTTATATACATAATTTTGTTTCGATTGCTCAGGTTATTTGGTGTCTCTGCTCAAGTCTATTCAAATTTATTCAAAATTTTGAATTTTACATTCGTTGAATTAAAAATTATGTTTCCCTAATCTTTAAAAATCATGTTTGACTCGAATTGCTTGGGTTCAACTCGCTCAAATTTAAAACTTTAGCAAGGTGGTTGAAAGTTATATAATTGAAATTGTGATAAATTAAAAATTGATATATAAATTGTGATAAAATTATAAAATTTAAATTATAAATTTCAATATATTTTTATTTTTATATTTTACATACAAAAATTTAATTATTTATATTATTTTATATAAATATATTTTATTAATTTTTTCGCATCCTGTCAATTGCACGGCTTTTCACTAGGCCAAGTTTGGGATGTTTAGAAAAAGTCAAAAAGTCAAAAAGTCACTATCTTATTTAAGTCACATCACTTCTCTAACACATCACTTCAAACCCAACCCAAACCCAACTCATATTTCATAAAAAATCAAAAAGTGCACTTATTTAGTTTTTCCAAACTTGGCCTAAGTTATTATAAATTTCAAAACTAAGAAAAATATACTTGACCCAAAGTATCAGATAAGAGTAATAGGCAACGTGATAAAATTAATAAGTCAATTAAGCCTTTGAAATATCTTTATAGCTCCTTTTGGGATGTATATTTGAGCTAAAATAGTTATACAGGGTAACATAAAATATTTTAGCGAAATAAGATAAAAGGTTCCATTCGATCTATAATTATTTTATTTGTTTTTAAAACAAAAGTCAAGAAAAGCTAAAAAATTATCTTAAACGAAATTTTTTAACCTAAGTTAAAATAATCAAAAAAATTAAGAAGTCAACTCACATCTCAAATAAACCCTTATGTGAGATATGTGAGATTTGAGAGGACTTCTTGTGCAATTGTTTCGTTACCTATTGCGGTAGAATATACGTCGGAAAAATCTGTAAGGAATAAGACTCCTTCCATTTTTGATGTTAACACTCCCCTTTGTTAGGTGGCTGATAGGTATAAGATGACTACTTAATAGATATCTGGAGTTTCATTTTTGGATAACTTATAGTTATATCTTATGAGATTTGTTTAAAATATGATTTGTCACATGTGGTTTTAAAAATTACATCTTGTCTTTTAAAATTTATAATTTTGTAACAAATGATAAATTTTTTTAAAATAAATTATCAAGTCAATTAACAATTTTTAATAATATCAAAAATTTATTTCAATTAATAATTCAAGTAATTTTACCATTGTATCAGAGAGTAGTTAGTAATTTTATTTTTTCAGTTACTCTAACTAAATAAAAAATTATGATAAGAGGATATTTATAATTTTTTTAACTATAAAAGACAATTACATTTTAAACAAATCTCGTGAGGTGAATTTGTAATCTAGCCTTGAGTTTTTCAGTAGTTTTTTGGTTTGGCTTTGACTTTTTTATTGACTTCTTTGGTTTAATTCGTTTTTCAGAAAATTAAGTTATTTTATTTTTCATATTTTTTTAAAGTAAATTTTATTAATATTTTACACAAATTTTCTGTTTTTTAGATGAAAAAAAAAATTAATGTGAGAGTACGTTGGCCTTTTTAATTGGTATAACCCAATTTTTTTTAATGCATACCAAACACAATTTTTTGACGTTTTAAATTTTATTATTATTTTTTTAACGTTTTAACTGTTTTAATAAAACAATTATATCCCACACGAGGCTTTAATATGTGTTATGCTAGAATACTACATAAATGATGTTAAAGAATATTTAATAAATTTTTTTTATATGATAAAGAAGTCTTTCATATAATAAGGTGGTGACAATGTAATTTCGATGGTAGAAATCGTCATGCTAATTTATGCTTTTAAAATAATGGCAATATGACCTGTAAAGTATCCTCGAACTCATTCAATTCAACAAATTAACATTGCATGGAACTATTTTCATATTGGGAAAGTATTAGAATATATCAACGACATTATTGGGAATTATCTTATAATCAACACATAGATAATCAACACAAATGTCATCATTGTGAGAATAACATCTGTGGCATATTAATTAGTAATCAAGCTTAGTCAATATTTGTATTTTAAATTTTAATATTTTATCATCTTCCTTATTTAAAATTTTTATATTCAATGTTGTTATTCATTTGGAAGTTTGGTAGTCATTCTGATCGAGTCATTTGGAAGTTTGCAGCAAATAGGTGTTTTATGGTCAATTATATTCCAATTTACATGTGTGTCTATTTGGAAAAATAGAAACTCCTATTGTTTCGACCTTAGTCACTTGCATTCATCGAACCCCATGCCATCAGATGTCAACATATCTCCAATTTCTGATCAATAGTAGGGTTGGTAGCAGCGGTGGAGCCACTTGAGGACAAGGGGATCACGTGCCCCTCTAGATTTTTTTTTTTTTTTTTTTTTTTTTTTGACATATGTATATAAATAAAATTTTAAACAAAAATAATATTTAGAATAAAATATCAAAGGTATTTTTAAATTTATGAAAATAATAGTGATTGTTTTATTGAAATGAAGTGATTACAACAAATTATATTTTTATATATAAAAATTTTGTAAAAAAATCTCAATAAAAAGGTAATATCCATCATTATTGATATACAAATATAATTAATCTCACTATATACATGTAAAAATTACTAGATTGTTAGTTATATTTGCATGTGAAGTTCACCATTCATATGTATTAGTTGGTGATATCATATGTCAATAATAATATAATATCACTATTATATAAAATTTTTACTCAAATTTTGAAAAAATTTGATTTATCTTACCATTATATAATTTATTTTACGACTTAAATTTATGACCTTTTTACATTGTCCATGATACATTAGTTACACGCAATATTTTTTATTTTTATTTTTTATTTTACTCGAAATTAATCGTAAAATTTTATGTGAAATACTTCTGTAAAATTTTAATTATGAAAAAAAAAATTAAAATTGTAATTAATAAGTGTCAAAGGGTTGGTAGATGTGTTTTAATGGGCTGGGAACCTCCTAAGAGAGGGTCTCTTAAGCTCAATACGGATGGGGAAACCAACGGTAATTCAGAACAAACTTATACGAGAGGAATTATTAGATATCATTTAAGTCAGTGGATTACATGTGACAACAGAAAGCATTGGTTTATCTTCTAGTATTGAGGTTGAATTATGGGCCGTGAGAGATGGTCTTCACCTTGCACTAAAGCGGAACAATGTTATCTGGAAGTTGAAATAGACGTTCAACTCTTGAAACTCTCTATCTTGAGAGATACAAGTGCGTATTATTAGTCTAACAATTTCATCTATTTTGCTAATACCTCATGCAATGCCTTGAGGTGAGTGTCAAAGGGTACAACAGATAAGTGATATGAGAATTTTACCACTAAATTCTCATGTCCTTTTGTCTTAGAATTATATCTCAAATTTGTGTTTCAAAATTTTTAATCAATTCAATAAGAGAACGCATTCAAACAATTTAAAGTCCAAGAAAGTTTTCTTTTTTTTAAAAAAAAGTTTTTGACATTCTAATCAGTGTGTTTGGTTTGAGTTTTTTAGATTAAGTTTTTTGAAAATCGAGTTTTTTGATTTTCATATTTTTTTATTTTTAGTGAATATTTTTAAAATATTAAATATTTTTTTTTTACTTTTTTAGATGCACTTTACTTAAATGTATCTAAAAAGTAAAAAATTTGTAAAAAAATATTTTAAAAAATTAATAAATACATAAAAATATAAAAAATGTACTGAATTCTCGTTTTTTTTTTTTTTTTGTATTTTTGGTATTTCGAAAATTTTTAAAAGGTTTTTTTCACAAATTTTTACTTTTTAGATATATTTATGTTAGGTATGTCTAAAAAGTTAAAAAAAAAAAATGCTTGAAATATTAAAAAAATTCAGTAAAAACCAAAAAACACGGAAAACAAGAAAGTAAAATTTTCTAAAAAGTGTTATTAGAAAAGTGAAAACAAGAAAATGGTTTTCTCATCAATCAGTAATAACAATTTATTCTCAATATATAATGAATCAAGGTCACATAATAACATTGTATGCATTATACACTTAACATTATTGTTCCATCATGTGCCCATCATACCATGTAAGTTGATGATGTTGTGTTATCAATGGTGGATGGGTCGGACTTGTCCGCATCTTCTATGAGTCGACTGGTTATTGAATCCTCAATGTGTGCTTGCAAAAAAGGTCCAAAGGGGAAGGTAATCCCCCAACGAACACTCCAATGATCAAGTTAGATTGGGCAGGCAGTAAAATGGTTTTTTGAGAGAGAGAAGAAGGGGATGAAGAACTTAACTTTTAACATCTCTCGCAAACTTCCTTATATACTTCACTCATCATTTTCTTATCCATTCCAAGCTGTCTTGTTGACTGAAAGTCTATGGCCTAGTTAACATCGTTCATGGTAATTTTGTATACTCCGGCGTGAGAGGTCTTACTATATTTAATGCTATAGTGGCCTTATTAAATGGTTGATGTGTAAGTGCAATAACTTTGTAGGATCTTTGTTTACTTATGTAGTTAATTCCCTGCATAACAAGTGTTTGGATGCTATTGGTCTTGGCCCGGCATTGTCTTCTCAAAGTTACTGGGCTTTAATACTTGGGTCGTGAGCCATGGGCTTGGCCCTCCTTGGGTGCCCATCAGTATCATAAGTTATTTTCAATGCATATGATTGGATAGTTTTATTTTCACATATTATTTTAGTTCAGATTTCAACAAGTGAAACAAAACTATATGGTTCAAAAATCAATTTCTTAATGAAAAAATTCATGGTTGGATTGTACTTTTTGTTTAGAAGTAAATATTTAAAATTGAACCATGTTTTTCTTTCATAAGTTGATTTCAAATCATATATTTTATTTGGTAGTTGATACCCAAATAAAAATTAATGTGTGGACTGAGCAAAAGAGTATGTGGAAATAGAATCACCAACACATGGACCAATTTGGTTGTGTGTTGAATTTTCACATAAAGTGATTTGTGAATTAAAAAAAAATCATATAAAAAGTCCTACAAAAAATAATGTGACAATAGCATTTTGAAAATAACACAAATCTATCATTTTATTGTGTACGAAATTTTTTTTGTTTTTGTACAAATTTTCTGTTTACATATTATTACTCTTTTACCATCGAGGGTAGTGGCCTGATGGAGAAAGCAACCCATCTCTACAGACTTGACCTAGGGTCGAATCCTGGGGGGACGGAAGTGTTCTCTTTGAGACCCCGCTCTGTACTCCGGTTCGAACCCTGGGCGCGTCTGTGGCGTATGGTTGAGCTCTATTGATGCCTTGGTAGTGGGTCTCTTCCTATGGATTGAGTTAAATCAGGCCGGCAACCGGTTACCTCGGGGCCTGGGCCCACGGAGGCAGTGATGACACCTCAGAGTTTTCTTTTTATTTTGACAAAAAAAAAAAAATTATTATTACTCTTTTTCACACCTTTCTCAGGGTGCAAGTTGTCAATATTTTGAAGTTTAAGGGTTAAGTAAAAACTTCCAAAACTTTATGGTAGTTTTATGTAATTATTATTCCTTACTTTGATCTTTCAGAGTAGAAAAATGAGTCTGGATCCTCTGCCATTGTTTAGTGTGTCTCTTCCGGCCGTGCTCCAAGACGACGTCGTTTTGGTTTTTGTCCTTTTTCCTTTCTGCCTATTTTCTTTTCTCTCTCAGGCTGACGACCCTAACCGACGGAGCAAGAACAACGGCGGAGGCGAGGCGACGGCGAGGAAAGGCAACGGCGGCGGTAATGGATCCTCAACTTGCTCCTCCTTGAAATTTCCAACTGCCCGCACACCACACACTCTCTCTACCCAAGCCCCACCCAAGAACTAGAGAGAGAGAGAGAGAGAGAGAGGGAGAGAGAGAGATTCAAAGCAGGATTGATTCAAAGTTTATTGAGGTAAATTCCAACTCTTGCTATTCAATTTCATCAGTTACTGCGATTTTTCTTCCACACAATTATTCTATGTTCTTTGGAGCAAAACCATTTTTGTTTTAGATTTCTGGGTTCTTGTTTAATCTTGTGTTTCCATTGTTGTGGTGCTAGTTCTATCTCTGCAACGATAAAAGGGGTGATTTTTTGGGAACAGACGAGAGAGAGAGAGAGAGAGAGAGAGAGATTATATGTCTGGTGTTTTTGTGAAGCTACATGTATATATTTCTCTCCTTATATTGAATTAGGTTTTTGGCATTTGTTTGTTTTGAGCTGAAACGTTGTATATAAACATAATTTCCAATATATATTTTTTGTTTCTTTTAACTTTCTTAGCAACCAAACAGATGATTACCAAGATGTCTTACCTGCAACTTCATAAATATAAATTCATTGCGCCATTCATGTTATTTCACTGTGAAAACGTGTACCCAAAAAGTAACAAATACAAAAGACTAAAAATTTATTTAGATTATTATGCCTTTACAAAAGTAATGATTTCACATGAACATATTTTCACTTGGTCCTAATTGGTTATGGCACTAAATCTTGCTGGGTAAGCTGAATTTCCAAAATTTGGAGGTCCTATTGTAACCACTGCTGATTCTTAAATGTTATGTGCACTATTAGTTTTTCTACTCTGTTGCATATATCATATATCATAAATCATAATATTTATTGTTTTATAAGATGTTATTTCTGAACTTATTAGTCTCTGGGTGGGTGGCTACTTGGAGTTTATATATAGGGGCGGGAAGCTGCTATTCTTCATCCTATCTTCCTCGGGGGCATAATGACATTACAGAAGTTCCAACAGAGAGTCCCTTACTGTTTTGTGTAGAAAGACCGTGTTGGAATTAGTTTCTTTTATGAATATTGCATAAAATTATCTACTTGTTTAACAAATAAGTTAGTGCATATTCTTTAGAAACACATATGAGAAGAAGGTTGCTAATTTAAGAAAAAAATTACAATGCAGTGATGGCTATTTTGTGTGGAAGATCTTTTGATGGTGTAGATCCCTCTATTGTTGGTTCTGGGGTTGTATTGATCCTTCCTTGAACCATTTTTTTGGAATTTGTAGAGAATTTTGAGTAGTTTTTTTTGATATATAGGTGTTTTGAACAGTTTGATTTCAATATACTTCCTACTTGTCCAAAAAAAAAAAGGAAAAGCCAAGGTGTTATTTTCATTGACCCTGAAATAAGTACTGTGCAAGAAAATATATTCTCAATTGCAAGGTTCCCAGTAAAAATCATTATTTTGGTTAGTTGTGGGAATCTCTGGTCACATTTTGCAAAATTGGGATAAGTTTTACTCTAGAGACATCCTTGAAGTCCTCATATATGTTTGCACGTCTGCATACAATTTCTTCTTATACTATTGTTTTGTGTTACACAATATATTTTGTTTATCCATTCATTGTTTACAATTGAATTTGTTTCGTTTCATGGGAATTATTTGAAGGTATTCTCATATTGTAGAATTATGTGAATGCTTATGGCCTGGTTCATATGTTATTCACATTCCCTAAATTTCATTTAATTCTCACTGCTGATGTTCTATCAGAGTAAGTGATGGCCGAAGTCATTCTAGGGATGCCAGGACCATGGGCTGATGATAATTATGAAGCATCTGATCATTATACGACAAAAATTGGTGGAGTTCCTGTAAGTTACTGCATGTGATGTGGTAGCATGTAATAATGTTATTGGAAGATGTGGTAGCATGTAGTAATGTTATTGGATGATATGCTTTGCTTGATTTTAAGGTGTAAAATCTCTTCTTGACAGGACTGGCCAATTCCAAATACTGCCATAAGACCTGATCTGCTTTTGTGCATTGCATGTGGAAGCAATCTCTGTCTTGTTTCACAGGTTTCAGATACATGCGATTTTTCTTGTTGAACATCTATCATTTGGAATGAGGGTTAGATGAAACTAATTTTCTTACTGATCTTTCTAATTTTCTGTCTCACATACACATGTACACACAATTTGGCCTTAGGTCTATGCTCCAGTTTCGAGCAAAACTTTGAAGACTGAAGAACGTGCAATCTATGTTTTTGGTTGTGTAATGCCAAAATGTGGGAGCTCTCCCATGAGGTCTTCTTTAAATTTCTCATTTAATCTTAAGAAGATTACATTTCACACTATGTGGTTTGCCCCCAAATCACATGCCCCCTATAGCTCAATTTAACTCTTTATGGTTTTAGATTGATATGTAAATTTATTAATGAATTTTTTAATAAATTCAATATTGTGCTGAATACTCAACCAAACATAGCCTAAGAAGCACCATGATCGTCCTACATCACAAACTAAGAAGCACCGACACTCCAAGATGTGTGCTGTGTTCGTGTCTAATATGGTGGGGACATGCATGTCCACATGTCTGACACGCTATGCGGCGTGTCAATTTTTAAAATTATTAATTTTTTTGTAGGACATGTTGGAGACATTTCATGGACACGTGCCTTGTGTTTGAACATGCTTCAGGTCATCTTTGTAAGTTTTAAATAATTTTAGAAAGCTGATTTGAGGTCAAAGTAAAACATATGGCAATAAAGAGGGGAAAAGTAAAAAAAATGTACACCCACATATATTGATGCCTCTCATATCTATGTATCATGAATTTATATTCACACACATAGTAGATAAAATATATAAAATATATATTTTTGCAGTATCCTCACAGTGTCCATATCCTAATTTTTTGAGAATCATTGTATCCCGTGTCCGTGTTGTGCTTCTTAGATCACAAATATTCATTAAAAGATTTTGTTTGGATAACATGACACTTACAGTTGACAAAACCACATTATTTTCAATATTCATTATGTGCAGTGTACATATCTCCACTTTTTGGGGATTTCTTGATTGAGTTTGTAAAGAGAGTGAGAGGGCGGATGCAATGGTATGCAATAGTGATGGTTGGTGGTGGGCTAAGAAGCATGGACATGGATATGTAACACAACACGGATACGACACGGACATGACGACATGTTAAATTGTTTTGTTTAAACTTATAATTAGTTTCACATGTGTTCAATTGATAGACACGTGTGTTTATGTGATTGACACGTGTGTCCTCCAAGTGTCCAAAGAGTGTCGGGGTCTTTAAAAAAAATTAAAAATAGGACACGTTTTGAAAAGTGTCGGACACGGGTTCTATGTGTGTCGGTGTCCGACATGGACACGACACGGATTCGCATCCTTCTTAGAAGTGTCTCAGCTCCTTATTTGAGGCAAAGTCGAGAGTGGTGGGGGTGGGTGGCAAATGCTGAAGGAGGAAAGTGATGTGGAAGAAGAAATAGAAAGAGACTTGAAAAAAATGTGAGCATGGTAGGAAGTCTGCCATGGGCCATGACTGTGTGGTGAGGAAGGAATGAGGATAGAGAAAAGAAGGAGAGGGAAAGGAAAAATAGAAAAAGAAGGCTTTTGAGAGCATACAAGTCATTTTGATGGAATACAATTGAATTTTAAGAATAAAAATAGAATTGTGGTGCGTGAAAAGCCCAGACAGTTAATTTACATTTTAGTCATAACCACAAAGGGGTTAACTGACTTTTGGACTATAGGGGATTATGCATTTTATGACAAATTACATGGGGTAAACTGTGATTTCCCTTTAATCTTTTATCAATTAAATGTAAAGAGCTTTTCAGGACCATAAATGATAAATTTAATACTTTTTTATGGTGTTACTCTGGTTACATATGCAGTTGGCGAGCTCTTCGTGTTCAGAAATCTTTCAGTGTTGAGGAGTCAAATATAATCTGTCATGAAGTGGTACCTAAAGCTACATCTTCCCTTTCAGATTCAACCAGTGATTGGCGGGAGGATTTATGGACATTCGACTCTAGAGAAGATGATGGAAATGATGATGACATAGATCTAGAAGAGTTGGGTATGGCATTTTCTGAAGCTGCAAGCTTGGCTTCTCTTCCAAAGAAACAAAATAAAAATTGTTATCCCAAGTCTAACGTGGAGCCTTTGCCTGTAAGCAATACAACAAGAGTACACAATAATAAAACACCAGGTATAATGCGTTTTCTGAAAGGAATTTTTAACATAATTTTGCCATCATCGATAGTGTACTTAGTTTATAAAAGTATGTTGTCTTTAACTATAATGGTTCTTATGAATTTGTTAGCCATGATTGTAGTCGTTTGAATGTGTCACGATAATACGCCTTTTATGCTCAGTGCTGGTTATGACTGGCTTCTGTTCATTTAAGATAGATAGAAATCAAAGCCTTAAATTGGTTTTCAGATGCAGTTTTGAAAAAATGAAGACATAGAGAGCATAAAATGTTGAAAGAGAAGTTATTTCTGATATGCCTTCATGATATGGTTTAGTGAATTCATCATATGATTGGGTTATTAGCTTTCTCACATGAAAGGACATGTAGAAAGTGTCTTTATCAAGGAAATTTGTGGCATAAAATCTTGTATACTTCGTGCTTTGATTATTTCCATGGTTTAGAGGTCGTGACCTAGCTTGATGGCAAGTGCTATTCACCCCTAGCCTTGTGGTGCGGGCTCGAGCAACAAAGTGAGGGGAAAACTGCCTACCTGCTACCTCTCCTAGACCTAGAAGTGGGAGTCTTGTACACCAGGTATGACCATTATTTCCAAGGCTTGAATAACGGTGACACCATTTATTTGTGTCTAGAAATTCTCTTAGCATTTAATGTGCGCGAGAGAGCAATAGGTTCATGAGGGAAGAGAAGTCCACGGATTGGTTTTTTATTCGAGTGACCCATGCATTATGTGAATTTTTATTCTTACCTAATTCAGATACAAATGATCTGCTGTAAACTTAGTAGATTACCTGAAAAAGTTTTTGTCATTTCCATTTTATGTAAAAATTATTGATTTCCTGATTGTTTTGACTCAACATCTAATTGTTGCAATGGGGTGCTTCTATGTGTGATGTTTTGAAATGGTTATGTCTGGTTCATGTGTTTGTTGCTTCTAGTGTTGCCTTGCTTCTACATATACACCCAGGAAGAGGCATCCTCAAGGGAAGTTACTTCTATTTGTTCGAGTTATACCTCGCTCTCCATCAAGGAAAAGCAAAATGATCTTGATGTTCATGCACATGAGGAAACGTGGGAAGAGGAGGGTTATGAATATGATAGAGCTTTGAATGCTGACAGGACTTACCTCAAGTTCAAGAAACAAATGGATGCATACCCAGAGCAATGTTTCAGGTATTGAATCCCTTGAAAACCAGTCCTTATTAACAAATCTTATATCATTGGTACTATTTGGTAAGTCCTCGAACACTTGCCTCTTCAAGTGTTGCATTGGATAATCCCAATTGCTTCTGATTCATCTGGTGTCATGGTTAAAGCAACTTCCATGATTCTCATGCTTTACTTGCCAGGAGATGACCTAAACTAGAGACAGTTGTATATGCTTGTGTTGGTGGACCTTGTAAATATTTCCAAAATTTGAAATTTCTTAGAGCCAATAAGTTGAACCAAAAGTTATGCTGGTTTGTCATCTGGTTCTTGTCTTCAACGTCCAGAGAAAGAGCTAAGAGGTTTTTCGATAAAGGTTAAATTACTAATGAAAAGCTTTAGTGCTAAACCTTAAGTCTTAAGTTTTGAAAATAAAGAATTTGATGGTTGATTTATTCATAAGATTAGAACTTAAAATCCATCTTCCATGAAGCGTATTTAGGACTCGTGATAAGTCAAATCTCTATAAATCATACATTTTAGGCTTTGGCATCTAAGTTATCAAATGCACCTCATATAAGATTCGCTGAAATTTTTGTGCTTATGCACTTAACATTATTATCAACCAACAGGATGACATCATGACAACTTAGTGTCTTGAGGCTTTAATATGAAGGTTGAGGGGACCACTTGGATACTGCTTTGGAGCAAGGTTTTGCTTATTTTCTTTATGTTTTGTTGTTTTTTTTTTCCCCTTTCTCTTCTCCTTTGGCAAGGGGTTGATCTTGTTGATTTCTCCACTTAATGGGGAATTTTTTTTTTTTTTTTTAAAAGATGAGCTTCCAAAATGAAGCATAACAGATGTTTTTTGGGGTGGTGCTTGGAGTGATGTCTTTTGGGAAATTGAGGGCGGTTGCTTCTTTCTTTTGTATTTTTTTCTTCTTTCTTTTCTTGTGTTATTTGATTGTACAAGAGTGGGGCTCCTGTTGGTATGTTCTCTAATATAATTTTCTTTGTTGTTGACAAAAAATAAAAAAAACTTCCAAAATCTGATTGGCTAGTGGATTTTCAATTTTAAGTCAGTATAAATTATCGAATGCACTTGGTATAAGATCAACTAAATTTTTTAGACTTCAGAACTTAAAAGATTATCAACCAACACCTTCAAATCAAGTCAATCAGGGGACTTGAGATTAGGACATCAAGGTTGAGGGGCCATGTCATGCTCAGTTCTTTTATTTTATTTTTATAGAAAATTGTATTTGTTCCATTTTCCATCCCAGGGTTTGAAGGTGTTGAAAAGTCAAAGTGGTTTGCCACATGGGGGTCTAAGAGTTTGGGTCGGTCCATAGTGGGTTCTGACAATCTTATAGATCTACCTAGTCAACCAATCTATGTCAGTAGCGCCAGTTTCAACCAACAAACTTCCAATGCTAGTTCACCTGGTTGACCAAATGAACTATGAAGTCCATTTTTCATGGTCTCCTTGGTCTGATTGTTGTCCAAAGCTTTCTCATTGTCGATGAAACTCTTCCACAGCATTCTTGAATCTTCCAAGTTATGTTATGTATCTTGTCCAACACAAATATGGTGCCGGTGAAACTCTTCCATAGCAACTTCCATGCAAATGAAAATCTCCCATAGCATCCTTGCTTCCAAGTCTCTACGGCTAATGTGCTCTCTGAGAGGTAGTGGCTTAGGCTCTACCTAAGGTGCACATTGCATAGTAATGAAACCTTTTTTCAGCTTGTTTTCTTTATTGTTTGAAGTATTGGGTTGTGTTTGGAACATGGATTTGAGTAGGGATTTCGAAAGAGAAAGGAAAAGGCGAGAAAATAGAGGAAAAATTTAGCTTATATTTCATTCACATTTCCCTCAATTTTTTCTTTCCCTTTCCAAATCCCTATCCAAATCTATGATCCAAACATAGCCTTAGGTGTTTTTCTTCATGTCGGTAGCTTGCTTGGTATAATTTCTTATTGTTGAACCGACGATTTTGGTCAAGCTTGCCTTGTAGGCTGAATGCTATTTTTAACATGTAATAACATCTGGTCATTTCCTAGTATCCTGATACACTGAAGGAAGAAAAGTAGTGAAAAAAGGAAAGTAAGAGAAAGAGAGAGTTGATAAAAAACTGAGAAACAAGATGCTTCCCATTGACTTCTTCTGCTGCTTCATTTTATTTATTTGTTTTGCCTGCCCTTTGACAATCTTTTCATGCTATTTTGCACTCAGGTACTCATATGGTGGAAAGGCACTGTTTGCTACAGGAGGGGCTGGAGATCCGGGGACATGCAGGCTCTGTGGTGGGTCAAGGCATTACGAAATGCAGTTGATGTCCCCAGTGTTGTATTTTCTACAGGAAGAAGCTCGTGCTTGTCAGGAATATTCTTTGGAGAACTGGAACTGGATGACATTAATTGTATACACTTGTTCTGAGGTGGGTTTTTTTAACTATGTTGATGAATAAATAAATACAAAGCATGTTATATATAGTTGTTCACATGTAATTGTTTTCAATAGCAAATCGCTTTCTCTGAATTGATCTGATCGACCCTAAAAACTGCCTACTGCAAAACCAATATTTTGAGCACTCCTTAATTTTCTTAACAAGTGATTAGATAGTTTTTAATCTTTAGCTTTTGCTTCTTCATTTCGAGACATCTGTGGGGCAGAGCAGATGGAATGAAAAGTTGACTGGAAATTATTGAAGTTTTTTGTGAAATTCACCAAAAAGAAAAAAAAAATTAAAATCTGTGATAAGTGGTTATGAATGGTAATGATTCATGAACCATTACTTGAAGTAATGTAAGAGAACCAAATAGCATAGACATGGACACACGACATGGATATGCCGACACGCTAATTTTAAAAAAATGCAGGATACGATACACTTGAGCTATGTTAAAATTTTAAATTTTTAGAAATTTATTATGTCACATAAATAATTTATTCAAAGATAATGAAAAATAGGTAACATAACACTAATTATATTTTTAAAAGTTCATATATTTCGTAACTTGATCATCAACATATCATAACAATTATAGAACATTATAATACACATGATGTGTTCATCTTGTAAATGTTTCAAAACATATTATGAAGGGATTCATCACATAGGATGTGCTTGGAGGGTTCAGGAAGTGTCCGTAAATTGTCGGCTATTATGAATTTGATTTTTTAATTAAGACACATTGAATAAGTGTTGGACATAAAGAGCGCCGGTGTTCGACATGGGTGTTGGACACGACACGTTTCCTCCTCAGAAGTGTTGGTGCTTCTTAGCAAGAGAATAAAGAGGAGAGATAGTGTTTATGTTTATGTTTGTTTGGCTTTCAATTTTACGTGGTGACAAATAGATTATTTCATGTCTGTTGGTGGTTGTGTGGATGATTGTTTATGTTTGTTTGGCTTTATCAAACTGTTTATTTTGTTTTAAGCCAGATAACGATTCAGTTCTTGTTTCAATCAGAGCTGTTCCAAGTCCAATCAAGAGAACTTGACTCTGAAGGCTGGATTGTAGCAGAGGAGGCTGTTATAGTACAATGTGAGTAAGTCAGTAGCATGAATTTTATCACATGTTTATTTTGCAATATATAGTTTTTGTGACATGAATCATAGTACTGTTTTTGGTAATCATGAATTAAGGATGTTGGAGGTTGTGTTGATAATGATTTTGTTTCTAGTTTGATTACAGAAAATGAGATCAGAGGTTGTCCTTTAACATTTTTTTTTTTTTGGGGGGGGGGGGGGGGGGGAGAGATTGAACTTTGGAGACTGATGGGTTATGTTTGGCTCATAGATTTGTGGAGGAATTTACAGAAGGAAAAGAAAGGAGGGAAAGGAAAATGATAGGAAATCAAGAAATAAATTTAGCTTTTTGGATATGACTTATGAGTTGGCTTTTTTGTTTATTACAAAAATATGCATAGAAAAATAAAGAGGTGATGTGAACCAAAATAAGCCAATAAGGTGGCTTTTTTAGATGTCGATTCAAACACAGTCTTAGTGTTGTCATACGGAGAGAAGATTAATGGGAAGATATTAGGACCTCAAGACCGGATGTGTAAATTTTGCATTTCACTCAGGTTAGGTTGTAGTTGGATCTTAGATTTGTGAAGGCTTAAATAAAGGGAAGGAAAAAGTGAATGGAACACAAGATATATATATACATATATTTCATCTTTCCCTTCTCTCCACAAATCCTTCTCCAAAAACAGAGCATTAGGAACTTAATGAGAGACAAATCTCAAGTTTATATTGTACAGTTTTAGTAGCTAGAGAACAACACTAGTTTTGGCATAGGTCATTCACTAAATCAATTTTAATAGTTTCAATTTCATTTTCTTGCATTTTGTGCACAGTTTTCCCCCAGAGGAAAATTTGCACATTGCACTCCATCTCTGTTATGTCGATGGCATAATTACTCGAGTTACACTTAGCTTCAGTTCTCTTTTTTAGGTCTTGTTTGATTATCAATATGAATTTTGTGATCATAATAAAATGAGATTATGAATAGAATTTATACAACACAAGATAATGAATGAGATTAGTAATTTATCACAGAAGTAATTGTATTGTGTTTGGATTATCGTAGTTTAGTTTATTTATTTTTGATGCATGTGAAAAGGATATAAGAGGGTGATGAGTGAGTGGCAATTTTACTTGAAGAAACTGTTGGGAATGAGCAGTATTTTTGTTTTCTTTGAAAATGGTTAGTTAAGACCTCATGATTTATCAAAGACAAATCAAATCATTGGTTTGTTCTTATTTTTTAATCACCTGATCAACCGTTCAGATTAAAAACATGATGGACAGGTGTATTCAATTGGTACCTAATTCATAATAACTTGCGCCTCGTGATGTCCTCGTGGATTTACTAATGAAAGGGAGAGGAGTAATAGCTGTGTGGGTGGCTGAATTTGATAGTAATTCAGTTTCAGATGATGATGATATTTCTGGTAAAGTAAGTACACACGAAGCAACATAAGATAAAGTAAATAAATATGAATTTAATCAGTCTATGTTTCGCCACTTCCTAGTTCTTAGAGACTATGCCAAAAAGAAGTTAGTTTCTACTACTACTAGTAAGTGTAACTCTCATAATTAATTCACATATTTTTTGACTCAACCTTTTTGGCAATTGCCTATATAATTAATTTTCACTTTAAAAAGAAAAGAAAAAAAAAATTGTTTGCCAATTGCTTATATTGAAGATAAAACTAAAAAAGTGTATTAAAATCTAAAAAATCTAAGCATGCATTTGGTTTAGTTTTGAAATTATGATTCTAATCAAAAATTTTTTGAACTCTTTTCAAAATTCATAATTAAACACACAATTCAAAACCACTCAAAACTCAATTCAAAATTCATAACTAAACACACAATTCAAAATTCTTTTCAAAACTCTATTTAAAAACAAAATTTAAAAAAATATATTCTTTTTTATTTTTTTTTATAATTATTTTTAGAATCATGATTTGAGTATGGAGTCATGTTTTGAAAAAAGAAAATTTGTTTAGTTATAAGTTTTGAAAAGAGTTTTGAGTTGTATTTTGAAATTTTTTAAAATTATTTTTTTAAGTATTTAAAAATTCTCTTTGAGTAAATGTTTTATATTTTAAATATTTATTTATTTATTTTAATGTGCATTGTATTTCATACATCTCCGTGCTATATATATATTTTTTTAAAAATATTTTGTAAATATTTAAAAATTTATAAAATTTTATTTTTTATTTTAAATACTTTATTTTATTTTATAAACATATTTTTTAATATTCTAAATTTTTTAAATTTTTTTTAAAAAAATTAGATTGCCATATGTATCTAAATCATAACAAATTATTTGGCCAATATTTAATAAAATAACAAAAATTATTTTTTGAAAAATAAATGAATAAAAAAATATATTTTTCTTCAAAAATAAAAATAGACAAAATTTTTTTTGAATTTTTTTTTCAAAAAATAGAAAATAGGAAATAATTTTAAAGGACAAAATTAAAAGTATTTTTTTTGAATTTTTTTAACAGAATTTTAAAAAAAGTTTGGTTATAAGTTTTGGGGTGCCTCTATTTATATACCACCTTTCATCTCAAGCCATACCATTACTTAGTTTATTTTTTATTATAATATTAACCTAATGTAAAATGATACAAAAGACAAAGGGCTATGATATACACTTTCTGTAAGATTACCATAAAGGATAATAATAAATACAATACACACCTCTCTTCTATAACATTGCTTACATATCTTTTCTTTCAAGAACCCAAAAATCCAAAAACAAAAACCAAAAATCCTTAAAAAAACAATAAAAAATATACGTATTATTGAAGATTTTGATTGGACTGAATGATGGATGCATCTGGCAATATTGGTTTGGAACAATAGAGCAAGGAAAATGCTAATTTTTTAAAGGACAAAATTAAAAGTATTTTTTTTGAATTTTTTTAACAGAATTTTGAAAAAAGTTTGGTTATAAGTTTTGGGGTGCCTCTATTTATATACCACCTTTCATCTCAAGCTATACCATTACTTAGTTTATTTTTTATTATAATATTAACCTAATGTAAAATGACACAAAGGACAAAGGGCTATGATATACACTTTCTGTAAGATTACCATAAAGGATAATAATAAATACAATACACACCTCTCTTCTAAAACATTACTTACGTATCTTTTCTCTCAAGAACCCAAAAATCCAAAAACAAAAACCAAAAATCCTTAAAAAAACAATAAAAAATATACGTATTATTAAAGATTTAGATTGGACTGAATGATGGATGCATCTGGCAATATTGGTTTGGAACAATGGAGCAAGGAAAATGCTAATTTTTCAATTTTTTTTTTTGTTTTCGTTTTCGTGTTCTTGTTGAGTGGTAAACCATTTGTATTCGTTCGGATACCCAAATTTGAACAATGTACTAATGTACAACCAAACAAGTTCTAATTGTTCAATTTTCTAGCGTCGAATATAGTCTACATGCTCAGATAATAAGTTCCGAACTTATAGCATTTGTTCGGTTTTCAATAGTCGAACTTTTGAACTTAGCTTGACTCTATATTTCCAAACACTTATAACAATTTTTCTTTTTTTTTTTTTTGGTTTTTCCAAAATTGGGCATCCATAGAGGGGGTCATGAACTAGAAGAGAATGGAGTGAAGTCATCTTCAGCATAAATGAAGATCGGTTTAGACTGGTTCCTAAACCTCTGAGATGACAATGTGTAGGCTCGCCTTTTTCCGTGCCCCGCCTTTCGGAAAGGGTTTGAAAAGAAGGCCACACAGTTTGGACTCCTGCAGTTCTGAATCTAATCTCACAAAGTGCAATGTGAAACCAATAAATACCAAAGAGTCCAAATCCGACAAATCTTTTTGGAAAATTGATTTTAAATCAAATGATGCCAAAATTGGACTGTTTTGCCAGATTACAGAGTCGCCACCTAAATATTTTATTTTTGGAAAAATTTAGAAAACCTTGACTCGTGCCAAAGGCCACGTGTCTATCATCACCAAAGTTGCCTCAGCTCGGGAACTTAGGTACGAGAGAGGAAGGTCATGGAAAGAGCACCCTCGCTCGCCCAATCAAAGGATCGGCCTCTATTAATCATGATATGATGTTTTATAAACATTATGTGTTCTTGTTCTGATTATTAGCTAACATTACTATGTGACGCACACAAGCAAGTATAGACTAAAATTGCAAGACTTGGAATAATTCAACTCATATTTGTTTGCGAAAATGGTTTGAAGTTGCCACCCTCAAGTGGGCTTAAAGCGTGGATTTGCCATCAAACAAGATGGCCTTAAAATATGATTTGCCACAACAAAGTGGGCTTAAAACTTATATTTGTTGAATCGTTCCAATTCAAACAACAAGTCTTCATCCACAACAGTTTAGCATTTAAGCATATAGCCTCATGGTAAGCATACTAATCATAGCAATATGGCAATCACACTCATACAAGTATGCTAAAGTATAAAACTCACTGAGTACTACAAGCCAAAACAAAAAAACTAGTTAGAAAGATGCATGATCCTAACTATACAAGATGCCTAATGCAACACATGCAATAATGCAACTAAATAGGCTCAGCTACTAACATGGCATCTGCAACACTTTGATAGCATGCTTTGAAACACGTATTTAAAGAAGTTATTGAAATTGCAATACAGTTTGAATGATGCGCCGAACCTCGGTGCATGCAATACAAATGTATGAATGCAAGCATGGAAACATAAGGTATGCTAATCAAAACATGATCCCTAATCTATCCATCAAAAGCGATTAAATAAAAGGGAGAAAGACGTGAGGTTGGAAGACATATACACACGCACACTTATTACAACATTAAGTCCTCGCGAAGGAGGGTCTGAATGAATAAGCTAACTAGCTACGCTAATTAAGCTAACTATTACAAACCAAAACTAATTAACTATTCTAGCTAATTATTACAACAATTGAAACAAATTAAATAACTATTCTAAGCTAGCTAAATATTACAAACCGAATTAAGCTAATTAATTACAAAACAAATTAATTAACTAAATAATTACAGCATTTGAATTAACTAGCTATTCTAAGCTAACTAAAACAATTAAATAGCCTCGAGGGCGAGGGACGCATGCATGCTCGGTTGCTTCACTAGAAAATACCACTGCTTTGCCATTGGATGCCTCTATTTGCACTCGTTTAATCATTGAAAATTATGCCAACTCCCAGAATGCCTCTGCTCCAACTCAGGAGCACACTTGTGTAATTTTTTATTGGTGGCCGGTCGGCTACCAAAGGTGGCCGTCGGTTACCATAATTGGCCGGTTGGGCTACTGCTAGTGGCCGTTGGCCACTACTTCTGGCCGATCGGCCACCCTTGCCCTGAACTTCATTTTTTGCTGCAACACAGAGAAAACAGAGGCAAAATAGTGCATTCTCATGGTTTGTGTGTATTGCTACTCTCCTTATCATTACACAAGTTCAAAGGAGTGTAATTCTTGGCCTTCAAACCATCAACCAAGCATTTTCAATGCATGATAGCTAAGGAGCCAAGCTTGCACAAGTTAATGAATGCAAAACAAGACTCAACAAAACCACAATGCTATCATGCATGATCAAGGGTGATGGTGACCAAGAAAAGTGACACGTTTCATCACTTTGAGTATGAAACGTCCCATTTTCTCGTGTTTGAATTAACGTCCGATCCGAAAACATGCAATGCAACACAAAGATGCTTAATCTTGTCTCTTTTACTTTGTTCATTTTGTTTACACATTTTAACTTACCAATCCATTCTTTAATTGATTAGTCCAAAAGGTGAGTGTCCTCTAATGGAAAGAAGGCTTAAACCACAAGTACCTTGAGCATGAAAGAGGCCTCATGTTGTTGGTAATGAACTCCCGAAGGAATTAAACCATTAGGCATGAGGGTCTCAATTTCACACTCAAGCCAACAAGGGGTTCAAGGCCACTTTCAAAATAAATGAAGAAGTGAAGAATAGAGGGAGATTGTAGAGATTTCAATGCTGAAATGGAGTGCAAAATGACAACTAAACATGCAAGCAACTCATGCAATTCATGCTAAAAAGCCTAAAACATTAAGCTAGTGAAACCTCTTTACACTACAACCACACAATACAAGCCTCAAAGGACCAAACCAGCTCAAAACAGAGCTGAAACCAGTCAAAACAGTAGCAAAAACTTGTTGAGATTAAGGTACAAAATGCTAGAAAAACATGCTCACATGTTAAGTTATCTAGGCTTGCAAACAAGACATAGGAGGGAAGGCTAACCCTTCTAATTTTGGACTTCAAAACAAAGTTTTTACCACTAAAACAACTCTGAATTTCAGCGGTTTAAAGGCCCAAAAAGTTTTATGTGAATATGCTAAAAAATGGTACAAAAGCTTACACAATTAAGCAACAAGAAGGGCTTAGCACAAAATAGCTTCAAACCATCATGTTAAGTCTTAAAAAATAGAGTTTTTTATAATTGAAAACCAGCTCAAAAACAACACAAAAACACGGCAAAATAAGTAGTCAAAACAAAGCTTGCAAGGTGAGTCTTATACCTCTTGAAACACAGCACAAAACAGCCTCAATTTCAGGCTCAAACCTCCTTCCGAAAGCTTAAACTAGGCTCTAAGGGACCTCAACTCCAAGGTGGTCAAGTTTGGTTAAGGGTTAATGTGCAAAGGTGTAGAGAAAACTAATTACCAAGCACAAAACAAGAAGAGAGAGAGAGAGAAATCTAGAGAGAGAGAGAGAATTTTGATCCAAATTTTCTAACCTCTCAAAATGGGGGAGAGCACCCCCTATATATAGAAAAACAAGATTGGAGCTTGTATTCATCCTTCCATACACGTGTTTGGAGATGCACTTCAGTGAACAACAGCTGGCACAACTGGCAAACAAATATCTAAAAAAGAAGACAAATGGCCACTCTCCACTCAAGAGTCGCAAGCCACCTTAAGTGGCCGTCGGCCATCACAAGTGGTCGACAAGCACAAACAGTGGCCGACAAGGCCTCGGACTAGCCAACAAGATCCCTCCTCTTTCCAGGCAAGACGCAACAAGGTTTGGCCCAAAAACAAGCACAAAACAAAAAGGTTTAGAGGCTCAAAGACAAGGCGTTTCGTCGAGGACTTTGGGCGCTCCAAACAAGCACAAACAAGCACAATCATCGAGTGCACAAACGATGACATCCAAATCTTGAGGTCGGTGGGGTGTCTACAGTTACCCCTCTTTGACAGAACTCGGAAGTCATGAAATGGCGGGAGTGAATGTCAAAACCCAGAGATGACCCATTTTGACAAGGCCGAAGACTCAGAAAAACAACCAAACAAAACAAAGAACGGTTGCGCTCACAGGCTACCTACGTATCTCTTTGTAAGGAATCAAACCAGCGTAATTCTAGGGCAAGATGCAAAATGATATACACGATGCAACAACATAACTTATGATCATGCAATGAGGCTATAATGAAACATCTAGATGCAAGTGCTATGCAAAGAAATGCTACAACAATTTCATTATATGTGAAGAAGTAAGTAAACATGAACCAAACCATATCTCATGCAGAAAGGATGTAAGAAAATTATGCAATCTTAACTGTGTATCACGCAGGAAAGGCAAAGAACAACACAACCATCGGTCGCACCCAAGGTGTCAAACAAGATCATAATGCGTGGCACACGCGAGGAGAGAGATGGTGTGAACCTAGGGACACACCCTAATGTTCCGAACCAAAGAGAGTAGCGATAAATATTGCAACACGTCCAAATATATGAAACCAAAACAAAGGGCAGTATAAGCATCGGAACTCGTCCGAATGCATTAAACAAAGCGTCCTAACGTGTCGAACTTGAGAGGAGAAGAGAGCGGTGTAAACACCAGGCATATCCGAATGTTTCTAACTGAAAGCATCCTAACACGCCACACGCGAAAGGAAAAAGGGGTAACATGAACACCGAGGCACACCCAAATGTCTCTAACTGAAGCATCTTAATGCATCACACGCGAGAGGGGAAAGGCAGTGGTATAAGTATCGGAACACGTTCAAAATGTTTCTAACCGGGGGGTGGTATAAACATCAGAGCATGTCCCAATGTTTCTAACCAAAACAGGGTGGTATAAGCATTAGAACACATTTCAAATGCTTCTAACCAGGGGGTAGTATAAATATTAGAGCACGTCCTAGTGTTTCTAACCAAAACAAGGTAGTATAAGCATCGGAACACGTCTAAATGCTTCTAATCAAAACAAGGCGGATCAAAGGGCAGGAGTGGTCTCACCTAGAACTCCTCTGAATGAACCATACATACAATATCGTCTGGTTGCATCAGCTTTGAATGAACCGTACATACAATATCGTGCATGCATAAGAAAGAAACTTAACAAGCATAATATAGCAAGCGTGCACGTTCTATGTAAGATTAGCAAAGCATGTTCTATGGAGTAATAACAAAAGCATGTTCTATGCAAGAGATAGAGAAAAGCATATTCTATGCAATAGGATAGGATGCAAATAATAATCAATCGTGAAAATGCATGCACAATGCGAGGATTAACAACATGCTCGATGCAAAATACCGAATAAAATGCACGTTCTATGCAATGGTAAAAAGCATGTCTAACAAAACCGATTCAGTTGTAACCTTCAATTTACCTATCGGAATATATGTCAAGAAGGATACACCTCGTTCATATCACCTGGTGATGAGTCATGCACTAAAAACAATGGTTTGAAACTTCCGTAGAGACACTTTGAGCTAAAAAGTGAACTTCCCTTGCACCTTCTCGAGAACCAAGGACACAAAATAGCATAAAAACACACAGGGAGAACACTGAAAGCTTGTCGGCCACTCTGAAGAAGTGTTGGCCACTTATCGGCCACTAAGGAATTCTGTTGGCCAGAAAAGGTGGCCGTTGGCCAGTTGTGGCAATTTGGGCCATTTTGGTCTTTTTGCACATAGATCTTTAAGTACACATCTCCAAACCTCATTTGTTCACACCTACATTGTCGAAATTGCTCCTCCTTCCTCCCTAGACACTTTTCCCCTCTGGATCCGAGCTTTATACGCGTTTTCCAACGCCTCGTATGAAGTTGATTCGCTAAAACCTCTTAATTTCCTCCGTTTTGAACCGATTGGAATTTGTTTTCGGTGCTTTTTTCTTCATTTTCGCCACTTGAGGTTTGTTTCCCTTGAGTTTGTCTTGAGTTTGGCGCCTTTTCCCGGGCTTCACTTTTTCTCTCATTTTCTCTCTCCGAGAGTTGACTTTTGATATTTTCCGCCTATTTTGCTCATTTTCGCCTACTTTCTCACATTCTTTCCAAATGGCAGATGATATTCCCCACGATGGAGGTTCTCCAGGGATGGAGGGAGATCTCGAGCACATACCATTACCATCCAGAGTCCGACCATTTGACCCAGAGAGATACCACCTCGAGGCGCATATACTACCTCCCGATACAGTCCATCATTTTAGTGGATTCGCACGAGGCGCACCAGATGATCTCTTGCTACGAGAGCCAGAGTCTCACTTATCCTACGGTGCCTCCGAGGTACGCACTGTTTCCCTACATTTTCCGTGATGTACTTTACATTTCCTGTATAGCTCGTACTTTTGCACTGTTTTTCATCTGCTCATCCCAAACACATTCACGCACTGTATTTCTTATATTGCCTTCCATCTGTTTACTCTGATCACAGGTGGACTCTCATTTTACCTGAGGATATGGGACCACATCTGTGAGAGAGTGGTACAAGGACCTCCCTATCAGTGTCCGCCAGATCGTCAACGAGGCGGGGTTTGGTTTATTCTGCATGGGGTTGTCACACCTCATGGTGAGCAGGTCCTTACTTGGCGCGCTGGTAGAGAGATGGTGGGAAACCACCAACTCTTTCCATTTTTTGTACTGCGAGAGACATAACGATGACCTCGTATAATTTTGCTATGCTCACGGGCATCGAGGTAGGAGGTTGGCTGATCCCATATGATACTGACACGAGTGAGTGGGAGGCTGCCTAGATCTATTTGCTAGGGGGACGCCTACTTATCTTCCGATCGAGACGATTAAATCTGGTGGTTTGCAGACTAGTTTAGAGACAGCCCGAGATCAGAGAGACCGAGCAAGATGCCCGAGGCTTCTGATGTTCCTCTTGGCACTACCTTATTTGCCGATAGGGCTAACACAATGGGCTATATCTTTTGAGCTTTGGTGGACTTGTCTCGTGTTGACATACTACGGGCGGCGTTGGCCTTGCTACCCTGTACTGCTATATGAGCTCGACATCCCGCAGGAGCGGGAACAGAGTTGGCTGCTATTGGAGAGCCCGGAGGTATGCTTTTACTTTTCTCGCTTACATTCTCTCGGTGCTTTCTACTTTGCACTTTTTGTACATCGCACAATCGCATAATGCACACATATAGTCTGATTTCTACTTCGCATTTGTACTTTTTGTAACCTGCACTACACATTCTGCTTTCTATATTTTCTCTATATTCTGTATTCTTTGGAGATGGCACATACTCTTTTTCAGTATTATCTGTGTTTAAACAGTTGTATGTTCACTGTCGCCCTTTTTCTTTTTACAACTATGGGTGTATGCCTATTTTTCGACATTTGCCCCAGAGCCAGAGGTGGAGATGTCTCTTGGGGTGCCATACTTTTACCGATATGATGGGAGATACCGGCCGAGGACTTGAGAGACCCTTTCATTTTTCTGTCAGTATTTTGATACAGTGAGGGCAGCAGAGGTAACTCAAAACTCACAGTTCTTTTTACTTTTAGCTCCGATTCATATTGTATATCTAACGGCAACTAACAACCTTTGCATTTGCTATATGTAGATCACGTGGCAGCCCTGGACGACGATGCCAGTGGGTGTCAGATATCAGTTCATCGCCGCATGGGGCGCTTCTCGCTATCGGCTCGTGCTTGAGGGACCAGTAGGCCGAGCTTGGTTCCTAGGTGAGCGTTTCCTGTGCCAGACATTGGGTTTGCCACTACAGACAGTTCCCATGCCATCTCTGCCATCCATGCAGGCCATAGAGAGTTTCTCCTCCTAGGAGATCATTGACTTTATGAGAGGTGTGAAAGCAGACTATTTCCTCGGAGAGGGGGACTACACGCCATACATTCAGACGCATCTCATACCTCCCTTGATGGGTGTTCGTACTCACGCTGGGAGAGCAGCTGATGCCCCTTCGACGAGTAGGGCCCGAGCACCAAGGGGCAGGGCCAGAGGGATACCCCCCGCTAGGCAGAGTTTCGACTGGCCAGAGCTTCCGACTGAGTTAACAGGCTGGCGGTACTCCGGAGAGGCTTATCAGATTTTGATTAAGCCTCCATTGCCTGGTCACTGATATGTTAGGACACCTGATTCGTCTCTGGTATGTATTACAGTTTTCATTTTCTCCATTCTTGCTCAGATACTTAGACATGCATTTGTTCCGGACACTGATCATTCCAAATTGCATTTGCAGGCACCCGCAGGCTATGTCGAGGGATTGCTTGAGATGTTGGCCTCATTCGAGGGCATAATCTTACGGATGGAGGCACTGCTCGGCTTTCACGACATTCAGGTAATTTTGGCATTCCAGTCATCATTTCCACTGATGCACTGAAATTGACACTTCAATTGAACACTTCCCCATATTGCACTGATATACTACATCTGTAGATCACATCTGACATATTGCATTTCCACACTGTATTCATACTCTGTACCTGACTCCTGCATGTACTCATTCCGTATATCATAGTTGCATTTGATACACATACTAAGCCTGACATATACTAACTGCCTTTTCAAGTCCCACCTCTACTGACAGCATTGGCAACAGCAGTAGTGGGACCATTAGCACCCCTTCTAGCAGTAGGGGGAGAGAGAGAGGCTCTAGCACGTGACCGAGAGAGACGTCGTGAGTCTATCATGCGTGATGATGATGAGACTAGTGAGACCGAGGAGGTTACAGATCAGCATGACGAGTCATTCGAGAGCGAAGATGACGATATTGACTCAGATTTCGTTAATGGAGATGAGGTTGAGCTAGTTTTGATGCAGAGGGTGACGACGACTCCGGTTCCGATTCTGGTTCAGCATTAGGTTCAGATAGTGGTGCAGATGGAGATAGCTCTACAGAGTCCACTTCACCGAGGAAGAGGACGAAGAGGGCCTCTAAAGCTTGAGCTAGCTGGCGCTGATTCATGCGTTTTTGCTTAGTTTCTTTTTCTTTTAGCTAGTAGCATAGCACATTGTACAGCTTTAGACAGTTTCATTTTCTTTAAAACTTGTACTCTTTGTAAAAAGAAACCATGATCAGAATGAAAAACAGCTTTTGGTGAAAAAGTGTTGTATTTTACATTCTAAGCATCGCATAGCACCACACAGCATAAAAAACAAGAGCAATGGAATTTGAACTTTGTGTAATGTATTGGCATTCATTTAATCAGGTAATGAACCGACTAACACACAACAAACAAAGTAAAACAACTTGACTAACAATGCAACAACTTGACAAACAAAACAACTACAACTTGATAAGCATCACAACAACTCGATAAGCAAAGCGAAATAACTCGATAAACAAATTGAAGCAATTTGCGAGTAACTGAACAAAACTACTAAAACAAGACAGCAGAATGCATCAAGAGCAGAACAAAACACAGGTTCTTAGCACTCTCAACACACAGGAAGACCAAAGGAATTCTGCTGGACACAAACAGGGGCTGTCAGTCACTAGTGATGACTGTTGGCCACCAAAAGTGGCGGGTTGGCTACAAAAGGTGGCCGGTCGGCCATCAGTGTAGAGGGCCTCCAGATTGCTGCCACCTGTCTTCCACTCAGCACCTTATCTTCTACAAAAGTTAGGACTTCGTAGTTTTTTCATTCCAGCTCTGTTTTTGCCACAAATGGAGCTATTCTTCACCGAAAAACTCTCGACTTGGATTACAACTTTAGATGGCTCGGAAAAGGTGAATTTCCCGAGTTTCGAGATAAATGCACTATTCCCGCTAAGTCGTACCCACTGTGTTTTCCGTTCCTCTATGCTGCGGCTAGATGTTGGAACCCAGTTACACATGTGTTTAACTTCAGGGGGGCAAGAGATGTGTCCAACAATTGAAGAGTTCCAAGCTTTGATGGAATCTCTGTAATAACCCCCTCACGTATAATGATTAGTACTTGATTAATTAAGAGGATTTGAGATTTAATTGCCGCGTATTATAATTTATGTGGGATTTATGAGGATTGTGGAATCTGACTCGTATATGATTTTAACGAAGGTATATTTTGGAATTAGTAATTAAGGGTCCAAATGGCTTAAAGAAGTGAAATTGAGAAGCTAATCAATTTAATTTTAATTACAAACCCATTTGGGAGTTTAATTAAATATTCGATTCAGTTTAGTGAAATTGAGATTCGATTAATTTAGGTTCTAATTGGAGTGATTAAATTATGAGGATTGAGGATTATGAATATTACAAATTAAATTTAATTATGGTGTGCCCAATTTGAATATACAATTTAATTGACGGAAACTTGGAGTCTTATCAAAAATTGAAGACCTAAATGATTTAAGAAACCAAAATTGAGGTTGGAAATAAGTTCGAGTTATTATTTGGAGCATTTTGAGAGTCTGATTAATAATCTTACTCATACCGATAAATTTAAATATAATTAATTGGACCCTAATGGAAGTTAAATTTGACTAATTAAATTATGTGGGATTTGAGGTTAGTTATAATTAACTAATTTTATACTAATTAAAATTTATTAAGATTACGTATTGCTTAATTAAATAAATTCTAGACAATAATTGAATTATGGGCTAAATTAAAATTTAGGAGTGTATTGAGAAATCTATGTGTGGGTGTGTGTGTGTGTGAGATTGATGTGCTGGAAATCAATAAGGAAGTGCACGTGTGGTGTGTTGAAGCCAAAACAAAAGTGAGGTGTGTGCATGTGAGTGTATAACCGGGTGAAAGAAGAAAAAAAAAAAAAAAGAAACAAGAAAAGGGAATGAAGGCATCTGTGTGTTGTGTTGGAACAACAAAACCGAGAGGTAGAAAGAGAGAAAAGCAGAGCACGGCTGAGAGAGGGAGAGAGGCCAAGGGGAAGAAGAAGCTTTGTGGCATATCAAAACTCAAGTCAAAAATTATGAAAAATTTATCTTAAGGTAAGATATTTCATCCTCTTTCTAGTGTGGTATAATTAATCTAGACAAAATTGGTTGGAGGTGGATTTTGAGAGGATTTAAAATAAGGATTTGAGGATTAATGGGTTGAAAAGCTTGAGTATGATTCTTTTAATTTGTTAAATTTGGGTTCAATTAGAGAATTATTCTTGGATTAGGTCCTATAAAATTACATGCAACAAGGGTTATTAAAGATTTGGTCCATGCAAATGAGTTAGGTTAGTGATTATGGAAATTAATTTAGAAATTAATTATTTTTATATGAATTTGAATCTTATGGTTGCATGCATGTAGTTTAGAGAAATTAAAGAATTAATTCATGAACATTTGAGCTTAATTTTGAATAAAATGGATTTTGATGTAGATGGTTTGATTTTGATTATGTTTTCACACATGCAAATATTCCTTTAAATGAGTTTGTAATTTTAATTTCATGATTTAAGAGGAATTAGTAAAATAATGAAGAATTGGAGCTAAGATCAAGTTATGAAGGTTAATTAGAAATTAATTATTTTGGATTTGGTTTTCAAAGTTATAATTAAATCAAGCTCCATAAATTATATGTAATTTTATTGTGCATTTAATTTTGGAAAAAGGATTTTAAAATCATGAATTCATGAGTTTTGATTTTATTATGAAAATTAGGAATTTGTGTAACCCATGCATGAGATTTAATTTAAAAGGTTTGTTCAATTTAAACACATTTTAGAACATCTATGATTATAAATTAAGTTTTTGGTTAGAAATAGAGTTGAGTTGAATTTCTAAGAAATTGATTTATGTAATTCATAATTAAGTTGATTTTGTTATTAGTAATAAAATTGGACCTATTTGTATTGCATACACAATGGATTTTGAAGGATTTGGATTAATTCAATCTCATATTTTGAAGAGAGAAATGAAATGTTTTATAAATATCAAGTTTATGAAAAATTAGAATTAATCCTAATATTAGATAAAGTGTTGATTTTATAATTAGATTTTAATCCATACTTGTAATTTGAGATTAAACATATTTTGGGGCATCTATGGTTATGAATTAAATTGAGGTTATAAATTAAGCTAAGTCCAAGATTATGGAAACTAGTTGAAAAATTTATAAGAATGTAAAACTAGTAATTTTGATGTCAATTTCATGCATGTGAATAATGTTCTAAGGAATTTATGACTTAATAAAGAATAATAAGCTACTAATCAACATAGATTAGTTAGTTAAAGAATGAACCATTGATCTAGTGGTAATTGTTTAATAAGCCAAGTAAGGGATCAATCTATTTGGGAAAGAAGGACTTAGTAATGAAAGAATATGTGAAATAAGAACCCGGTTTATTTAATTGAGAAAGAATAAACGTAGTAGAATTTCGGACTATAAAGACTAGAGACTTGAAAGGACAAGTTTGATCAAGGAAGTAATATTGTTTTTCAATGTGTATATATTATGTGCTTGTGTAGGTCACGCGCCATTGCTTGCCTGATTTTCCTGATATGTCCAGTCTGTCTGATTTGCTTCTGCAGCCCACTGTGAGTAATAACATTGTAAAGATATGTTCAACTGTACTTATTTTCTGTGAAATAAAATGAGATCTGTTTTCTGTAAAGATATGTTCTGTACAATGAATGATTGTTCGATTTCTGACATGTATCGTGACATCCTTAGTATTGTGTGATACCTACAGCCATTACCCGGTATCGGAGGCTCCCTTGTGGAACTACGCTTATGCGTTCTGTTCTGTTACGCTTTATGCATTCTGTTCTGTTATGCTAATGGATGTATCACGTAAATTTAATCATGACTTATGATTTCTGTCTGTATACGATCTGGATAACTTATGGTTTTGGATATGGAAATTGAATTATGTTTTCTGAACTTGTATGAACTCATTCATTGAAACCCTTTACTCTGTTATTATTCATTGGGCTTAGCTTACTCTATTATTTATGTATGTACGTGATCAGGCGCGTGACCAGGCTTAGAGGCACCTGTCTAGAATCTGTTCTGTCAGCCAACCTATGTGCCTCCCGTGGAGGTTCCGGATATGTTAAGTGTTGTCGTTATGTAATTTAAGGTTGTGTCTTCTTGTTTGGTTCTTCAAGTCATGTGTATATATATATGTAAATAAAAAGTTTAAAATTTTTCTGTCTCATATAAGTCTGCACAGCTCAATGGACGTTGTATATTATTATTTGCTTCCGCTAGTCCCTAATATTTTGTTAATCTATTCAGAGGCCGTAGGTAATCCTTGGATTGCTGGCCGGTTACGGTGCCAAACCTATCGGGACAGGTTTGGGTCATGACAATCCCGGCGTAACGAGAAAATCTTGCCCTAGTCCCGTTTTGGCCACATCCAAGCTTTAGAAAGGATGTGTGGGCTGAGAATCTTCCAGGTTAGCATTACTCCGCTCATGTGCAATCCATACTCTCCTCCGTGGATGGCCTCCATTAGACGCTTCGACACTTCTGCATCAACACAGCTTAGGCATTCCCAGATGGCCTCGTTTGTACAATTTACCCCCGCAGATGATAAACTGAGCAGCCATTCGCCGTATTGCCCTTTTATCTTTGGCATTTTCCCCTAGTGGATAAGCCTTCTTTTCTAAGAAGTTCCAGATGTCATGATACCAGGGGTTCTGATCCTGTACTTCATCTATTGCGGCGATTAACTCGTAGGCCGGCACATACCTCTGTTCAATAATGATTAGACGCATTTGGACTCCCAAAGGGATGTCTATCATGGAAGATAGAGTTGATAAAGTGTTAGCGAACCTGTTGTTCTCTCTTAACAAATGCGTGAAGGTTAGTTTCTCAAACCTAGGAATCAGAACATCCAGGGTTTGGTGGTAGATTTTCATCATTTCTTCTTTAACCTTCTAATCTTCTTTCACTTGAGACACAACCAGGTTCGAGTCCCCAATGGCGTCCAACCTTTTTGCCCCTAGTTCTAGGGCAGCTTCCAAGCCAGCAATACATGCCTTGTATTCTGCTTCATTGTTTGATACCTTGAACCAGAGTTTGAAGGCTAAAGGTATATGGGAATTGTCGGGTGCTATCAGCAACACCCCTATCTTATAACCATACTGGTTAGACGCTCCGTCAAAGTACATGGTCCAAATCTCTTCTTCGACCTGCAGAATGGCCTCGTCTGGGAATAAGTATTCTACCACTTCATTCCATTCCACTGGGTGATCGGCTAAGAACTCCGCTACCGTTCTTCCCTTAACTGACTTGTGCGTGACATACTTTAAATCAAATTTGGAGAGAAGAAGCAACCAACGGGCTAGCCTACCTGTAAGTGCTAGTTTCTCAAAGAGATATTTGATGGAATCTAATCTCGAAACCAGAATTACAGAGTGGGCTAACAGGTAGTGCCTTAACTTCCTGGCAGCCCATACCAAGGCTAAGCAAGCCTTCTCTAACGGGGTGTAACGGATCTCATATTCCAACATCTTCTTGCTTAGGTAATAGATGGCTTTCTCTACTCTATTCTTAGATTCTTGCGTAAACATGTAGCCCATTGTCGTGCCGATCACTGACAGATACAAAATCAACGGCTTTCCTGGCTCTGGCGGTGACAACACGGGCGGGTTCTGAAGATACTACTTGATTTGCTCAAAAGCAACCTGGCATTGGTCATTCCACTGGAATTTTTTTCCTTTCTTCAGGAGACCAAATAGTGGTTCACAAGTCAAGGTTAATTTTGCAATAAACCATCTTATGAATTGCACTTTACCCAGAAAGCCGCGCACCTCATTTTCAATCCTTGGTGGTGGCATCTCTAGGATGGCTTTGATTTTGGAAGGATGAATCTCAATGTCCCTCTGTGTGATCAAGAACCCCAGCATTTTCCTTGCTGTAACGCCAAATGTGCATTTCTGTGGATTAAGCCTCAACTGATATTCTTTGATCCGTTGAAAAAATTTCTTCAAGGCGATGTAGTGGCCCTCTCTTTCCTTGGACTTGATAATCATGTCGTCCACGTACACCTTAACCTCTTTGTGGATCATATCATGCAAGATAGTGGTTGCAGCCCATTGATAAGTAGCCCCAGTATTTTTCAGACCGAATGGCATCACTCTGTAGCAGTAGGTTCCCCATGGTGTAGTGAAGGCAGTCTTCTCTTTATCCTCGGGTGCCATCAAGATCTGGTTATACCCGGAAAACCCATCCATAAAGGAGAGCAACGCATGGCCTGCGGTGAATTCCACCAATTCGTCAATGTGTGGTAAAGGAAAGTCGTCCTTCGGACTAGGTTTGTTCAGATCTCTGAAATCCACATACACCCGAATTCTGCCATCTTTCTTCGACACCGGAACAATGTTGGCCAACCAAGTAAGATACTTAGATACTAGCAAAAACCCTACGTCTATCTACTTGGTGACCTCTTCTTTGATCTTCAAAGCCCAATCCGGGCGTATTCTCCGGAGCTTCTGTTTGACGGGTCGGGCCTCGGGGTCGAGAGGGATTCGATGCTATACAATCTCAGGATCGATTCCAGGCATGTCTTCGTAGGACCACGTGAAAATATCTTTGAAATCTTTTAATAAAGTGACTAAACGCTCGTGTTCCTTCGAAGACAATGTGGACCAGATCTAGACTAGACGCAAATCCTTCTTAGTACCTACATTAATTGCAGTGATTTCATCAACAAGGCGTTTTACAAACCTCTCCTCCTCTTAATCAATCAAATGTTTCAAAACCAGAGGGATTCCTTCCTCGTCGTTTTTATCAAAATTTTGAAAGTCATGATCAATGCAATACACAAGTGGCACAGAAAAGTACTCAGAAACAGCAGTGGTACCATTCTCATTCAAAGCTTCCAGCTCATCCAATTCCTTAGTTACAACCGACTCAAAAGAAAAAGGAAAAAGATGACCTGGACAAAACAATGGCATTTGGGTTATTAACCCTAAGAATACCGGACTCTGACTCAGAAGAATTGGAATCTGATTCCGACTTCACAGACTCTGTGGAATTAGATTCCGGTTCACTACCTGATTCAGAATTGCTGGACAAAAAACCCTCCTCTAGCTGTCAAATGAGAGAGGGTGTGATAGATATATCCAGAATACCACCGGAAAGGTCCACACCTGACTGATCTCCGATCAATGAAAAGGTGAAGTCATCTCCCAAGATCTCCGGTTTGATTTGAGAATCCGAAAGGAGACAAGCCAGCGCTACTCCTATCTCAAGTTCACTGCCATTGGACTCATCCTCTATACTCTATTATTCTCGGCCAAAGAAGTCGATCTGTTCCTCTGAAGCTTCATCCTCTTGCAGCTGTAGGTCGAAGAAAATCTCTAAGCCGGGCAAGCGCTGCTTCTTAGAGTTCAATTATGGCTCAGGAAAGCCGCAAAATGGGAAATCTTCCCCCTCCTGGACAAAGCGACCGTTCAGGGTTCCTTGAATAGGTCTGTGTACAAGCTCGTAGGGCTTTCCACTTTGCTTAGCTTTGGCTCTTCCTGCCATTTCGTTCCCTTTTCTCACCCAGTCCTCTTTGGTAGGCGTGTAACCTAAACCAAAGGCATGAGGGTTATATGGCACTTCGGCCAGTGTGGTAATGCCCTTCCGGCCGCTCTTTCCTAATCCCATCCCGGGTACATACTGTAGCTTGTTCATAAGGTAGATTGATTGAGCACTAACGTACAACCCCTCATCAATAGCTAAGATGTTTTGCACCACCTAGGCCTCAGCCAAGGTAAAACTTAACAAAAATACATCCTTGTCTCCGTGCATAATCTCCAGTACTGGTGTAATGACCTCTAGCGGAGGATGTATGGAAGAGGTCCCAAAAACAATGGCTACCCCTTTTCTAAGAGGGTACTTCAACATCTGATGCAAGGTAGAAGAAACATCTTTTACTTGGTGCAGCCAGGGTTGCCCAAGTAACAAGCTAAAGGTAGCTGGAACATCCAGGACGTGAAACTTAATGTCCTGTTGCGCCGGGCCAACCTGTGTTCTGATTTGAACTGTTCCCATCACCTCTCGACTCGTATTGTCATAAGCTTGGATCACCTGGGACGTAGGTACAAAATCTGTCGGCTTCAAGCCAATAGCATAGGCCGTGCGCAACAGACAAACATTAATTGCAGACCCAGTATTAACCAATATAATGACACCCACTTCTTTCTGCATTTAATTGAGATGTATAGTGGTTTGTTATGCTCAGAGCCCTCAGACGGTAATTCCTTAATAGTGAAGCTCAAAGTCAGCGAAACGCCTCTCAGGAAGACCAGTCCCATTAATTGTTCTGGAGTTGTGTCGATAGATAGCTTGGCCTTATCCATTGCAAACAATATAGCTTTGCCGGTGCACGCACGAAGCCATGAGCAACCCCCAGATGAATATGTCCGCCTGAATCTTCTTCAACTGCTTTATCTGCCTTCTTCTTCTTTCTCATACATTTCTCAGCTTCCTTATCATTTCCAGATGCTTCTGGTTGGTCCAGGTGTGGGGGCTTGAAGTACCGCTCGCTCCTAGTCATGTGATCCATTTCCTCAGAATACCAAGATGCAAATTATCATCTTTCCACCATGTTCCTCTGACAACCGACAAGCAACTGTCCAGTTCTGTTGTAAGTATTCCCAAATCCATATCACAATCAGTCCCCGCAGGGCCTTTGGCTTTCCCAGTTTTCTGACTATTCCCAACTCTTTCGTGTTCAAAGCACTTCAGCGCGGCCTTCTGCTCTATATAAGCTGTACTAACACTACTCAATTCCTAAGCAAAATTTTTAGTGCCGATGCTCTCCGGCAACTTTCCCTTGTCATCGACCGTTTTGGCAGCTGTAGAAGTTCCTGCTTCCAGTTGTTCCAGCTTTGGTTGAGACCCCTCATCTACATTAGGTTTATCACTGAGCCACCCTGAATTATCCTCTGATCTATTCATATCAAACCAGTCAATCTGTACACTCCCCAGATCTTGTTCATCGAAGAACTGCAGGTTATTGATGTCCTCCTCGAGATCGGCTAAGTCATCCAGTCCTTGGCTTGGTCTATCCTCCTGAACCACATTAACCTCCAGTCCTGTCGGCAACTCCACCTCTGGTCTGGCATGATTGGTTGTTACAATGTAGCGGCAAGGGCTGTATTCCTCTTTTGCTAAGTCCACAGATCCCTCAGGTTCTGAACTAACATTCCCATCCTACACCAAGGTTTCCCTACCTTCCTCTTCCACAGTCACTACCATCGGTTTAGGTTAGGATATGGGCACGCTCATTATGCACAAGTCTGTGCTTTTTGGGATGAACAACGCTAGGTTGGGTAGGTAGGAGGGGGTGATGTATATACTGGGGTCGTAAGGAATGGCCAGTGTTTAGATAAGGTTTACTTGCCGAGGCGGGGGGACCTGGTTATGTGGTGGAAGGGGGTTTGTAGTGACGTTAGGCTTTTGAGGAGGCGCTATCACTTTGTTGTCAATGAGATCCTGAATCTCATGACACAATCTGAAGCATAGGTCGGTGTCAAGACCATGCTGTTGGTGGAAGGCGCAGTACTTAGCCAGGTTACGTTTTGGGGGAAGAGGGTCGGGTAAAGGACGAGGCTCTAGCGGCTTCAGGTGCCCTTTTTTGGTCAGGACTTTCAGTGCTGCAGATAAGGACATGTATAAAGGGGTAAAGACCTTTTGGCCTCGGGGTTGGTGTTTTGCAGGTTGTGAGGTGGTTTCAAATGTACCGGCAAAGGGATTGGCAGTTTTCGGTGTGGTGGTGACCATACCAACATCAAAGGGCCTTGCAGTTGCACTACTACTTGTAGCCGCAATGGAACTGCGTGTGAAAGCCTTCTTAGGGTGCTCTTTCTCGTGGTCTATCAGACCTTGCTTCATTGCATCCTCTATCTGCACCCCTATTTCATGGAGGTCAGCAAAAGTAGGCAGAGGTATTATTATCATTTTCTGTAGCAGTCTTGGTTACAGATTACGGACGACCATTCTTATCTGGTCCTTTTCAGCTGGATGGGTGGTCATCATGGAGGCCTTGGCCCTCCACCGAGTGACAAAATCGGAGAAGCCCTCCTTCAACTCTTGACGAGTTGCTTCGAGATCACGAGTTGTGACTTCGATTTGAGTGTTGTAGGAATATTGGGCAATAAAGGCCTCAGCCATCTCTTCCCAGCTCCTCTTCACAGACTCTTCTAGCTTAGCATACTAAACGACCACAATACCCGACAGGGTCCGGCCGAAGAGGGATAACTTCTGCAGTCTAGATAGGCCTATCAGCCGTAAGATGTCTGAAAATAGTCGTAAGTGGACCATAAGATCACCCGAGCCATCAAAGCAGTCTATATGCGGCATTTTAAACCTATCTGGCAATGTCACCGCCGCATCAGTATAGCCATCCTCTATATCCGGGATCGAATTGACGCCCTGAGCTCGTTTGAAAAGCTTCTCAAGCTTGCTTACTTTCAGTGTAGTAGGGTCAACCTCAAACTCAAATGGCGCCTCTGTTGGGTAGACCGGTGCTTTGGAAGTCTAGGGTGGAATCGGATCCACGGGGATGTCTACATTTTCCTAGACATTGGCTGTGGGAGCAGGAACTCTGGGTACTAGAATGTTTGCAGGAGGTGGATGGGATGCAGAGGCTGTTGCCTGTTGCGGCTGTTGTTGCTGTAGCCTAGCAATCAACTCAGCCTGTTGGGCTGTAATTTCCGCTTGGCGAGCGGTGACTTCCACTTAGCGGGCAGCGTCGAGCTGTATATTCTGGATAGTCTGTTGAAGTTGGCGTAGCATTTCTTCCATGCTGTCTAAGGGGTGCTGATCTATTAGAACTGGTGTGTACTCTCTTTCCGAGGTGGAAGCAGAAAACTGGACTTCACTGAAGGAAAGTAACTGCCGAACTGGTGAGTTATGCCTGACTCTCCTTTGTTTTGTAACCGGGGGTAGTGAAACAAACACTGGTTGTCCTCTTACAAGATCCCCAGATCGGTAAAGTCGCCTTACTCGAGTTCAGAGTGCTTGGGGGGTAACTGCCTCGTCTGAAGCAATTGTGAAACACTACCTTGCAAAAATAAAAAATAGCAAAAGAAACAAAAATCAGAAAACGCATAGCACCTCAGCTCAAGGCCCTGTTTGGTAGAGCTATGGAAAAGTGATTATAGATTATAACTTAACAGATTATGACTTATAACTGTGAACATAAACTGTTAACCTGTTTGGTATAGCTGTGGGATTATGGATTTAAGTAGTAGAGTAGTGTTTGATTAATAAGCTATAAAATAACTTTTTACTATATAATTGTCCTTTTTGCTCTTATATGATATAAAAATGATTATTTTGTCACTTTTTTCAGTTTTAATGTAAAAAAAAAATTTCATTAATAAAAGTTAATATAATTAGTATTAATTAGTATCAATTAATGTAAAAATTGATACATTTGCTAAAAATGTAATGGAAGTATTATTGTCACAATTATTTTCCATTATAAATTAATTAGTATCAATTAATTGCTTAATTAGTATCAATTAATATTAAAATTATTAATTAGTCTCAATAATACTAAAATTATTAATTAGTATAAATTAATATTAATATTTAATTTTTATTAGTATCAATTAATATTAATAATCAACAATTGTTATTAATTAGTATCAATTAATAATTAATTCATTACAAAAGTATACAATATTAATTTATTAATAATTAATAATAATTAATATTGATTTTTTTTAATTAATATTGATTTTTTTTCTTTTTCTTCAAAAATATACAATTTTTTATTTTTTAATTAATATAAAAATATACAATATGAATTTATTAATAATTAATACCAATTAATATTTATTTTTCAATTCATATTGATTTTTTTTCTTTTTCTTTAGAAATATACAATTTTTTATTTTTTTAATTAATATTAATATTAATTAATATTAATATTTGGGTATTGACGAGGGCATTTAAGTAATTTTAGCCTCCACACCAACTGTGCGCTTAAGTAAAAAATTTAAGCACCTCCTAACCAGATTTTGAGATAAGCTAAGAAATAACTTGATTTAAGCTATAAACTGGTTAATTTAAGCTGCACCAAACATAATATTTTAGCTAAAATTAAGCTAAAAACTGAAATAAGTAGCTTGTAAGCTCTACCAAACAGGCCTAAACAGAAACAACACACAATTGTAATCTTAAGCTTGATGACCGTACTCAAACATTGATTTCTGCCTCAAAACTGATACCCTCAAACTGATACCCAGACTTGCGACTGATACATACATTCCTGCAAAGTTTCACTCTAAAAGCACGTATCAAGCAAGTGAGAGCCAAAACACCCCTATGGTGGGTAGGGTTACCCTGTCCTAATTTCGTCAGCAACTAGGGATTCACTACGCAAACAAGCGGTTTCATACAATCCTACATTCGGGTGAGCAACCTGTCCTAGTTTGGAACAGTCTCTATGGCTTCTGATATGCAACTAGGCCGATTGTCAAAAGGGTACCTCAGCAAGACTACCTAATATACCTCTCACACCTAACACTGAGAAATGAAAGGAGGATTAAACGGTACAGTGGTAGTCCAAATCCAAGGCTTGTGTTCGCATCGTGGTAGAGCTTGCAACTAGTCAGCCTTATGGCATGCTTTTCCAAGCAAGCCTTCGGCAAACCGTTTAGGAATAACAGATGGCAAACACCATGACTTAGGCGAACCGATGCAAAATGCAATGTAAAGAAACACATACATGTAGATAAAACAACATATCATGAGTTCGAGTCAAGTTCTCTAAATCCCCAGCAGAGTCGCTAGAAACTGTGGGCTCGCCTTTATCTGCACCCCACCTTTCAGAAAAGGTTTGAAAAGAAGGCCTCACAGTTCGGACTCTTGCGGCTCTGAATCTAATCTCACAAAGGTTTGAAAAGAAGGCCTCACAGTTCGGACTCTTGCCCTCGGGAAGAGGGCAAGATGCATCACACGCCCGGAACTCGCTCGGAATCGCACTGCCATGCATGATTGCCTTTGTTTTTCCTGCTTTCCATCTCAGAAGACTGCCAAAACTTCAAGAATACTTCCTTAGGCACTGGAGATCACCACCGGCTGGGATAGAACACCACCGGCTGAAGGATGTGGCCACCGGCACTGAATTCATCCATCGGCTGCAAGTAGATTGCCGGTCGGCACTAAACAAAGGCTTCGGCACAAAATGCTCGCAGAAACCCGCAACTCACAAAGAAGAGAGGACACAACTTGCATGGCAATGTAATTCAAAGCATGTATGCACCAAACACACTCCTTATCATGTTTTTGACTCAAAGGGAGATGTGCCTCGGTTCTCGGACCACCAATCACGCATTTCGATGCATGATGGCCCAAAGAACCAAGAGTGCAATTTTGATTTCAAATGCATGTAATGCAAACAAACAAACAAGGGTGCTAAACCTCTATCACACTCACTTCAAGAGGCTTAGCATGCATGTCAATGAAATGAAGCCCTAAGCATGTTACCTAGGCATGCAACATGGCAATGCAATGCAAGGATGCTAGCATGAAAACACACATACAAAACAAGCATGCAAACTAGTCAATGGGGTGGACTTAAACATGGATTAGGCAGCTCCAAATAGGCCTAAAACCAATGGCCAAGATGTTAAGTCATGAGGGCCAAACACACATGCACACATGCACAAGTTAAGGCACCAACACTTAAGCATAATAAACAACCCTTAAGCACACTTAAAGGGGTACAACAATGGACTACTAGCATGCATATAAAGCTCTGAAAATCATGCTATGAAATGATGCCAAATCATGTTAAGCAAGATAAACAAATGCATGCAACATAGGTTCAACACTTGAGGCAAGTCATGGAAGCATTGAACTACACTTATGCAAAACAAATATGGCATGCATTGAACAACCTAAAACAGAGTTTTAGCATGTTAAAACAAAGCCAAATGGCTACTTAGATGGCATCTAAGAGGCTTAAACACAAAGGCATGCAACATGACCAATACATGGAGCATTCAACACATGCTTTTAAAGCACTAAAGGAGCAACTAAGGTAAGCATACAAGCACACCAAAGGGACTGAAATAGCATGTTAAATGGTTCCAAACCATTGAAAAGGTGCAAACAAAGGCATGCTACACATTCATGCTCTTAAGGCCAACAAGCCAAATACAAAGGAGCTATGTAATGCAAGTCATGGCCGACCAAAACAAGCATGGACAGACCTTATTCATAGTAAAATAAGCATACAAGCTTCATGGATCTAAGCCTAAAACATGCTAGAAATAAAGGCATACAACCTAGGCATGTTAAGGGACTATTAAGGCATTACAAAGCAACTATGCAAAGCATGCAAGGAGTGCTAAAACCAACACTTAGCAATGTCATATTAGGGCATAATAAACATAAAATGCAGCCAAGACATGCTCAACAAACAATCAAAACTATGCTCCCTTAAGAGGCCAAATCTTGCCCTTTTCAAGGACATCAAGGAGAGGGGGTGGCCCTCTCCTTCTTGAGACTCTAAGGCATCATCTTCATCACTGAAATCCCTCAAGATTTCAGTGGTGAAGTGATCCTAACACCAAAGTCTCGGATCCCTCACAAAATGGCACAAAAAGTGGCCTTTTTAAGGTCTAAGGGTGGTCAAACCTACCCAAACCACCAAACACTCTTAACAAACAATAAAGAGGGCTTGAAAACAGAACTTTTATGTGTTAAACACTAAGCACAAAAACAGTTCTAAGCTATGCAAAAATGGAATGCAAGAATGGGGGAAAAAGGGGTAGTTTCTTACCCTTGATGATCAACTCCAACAATGGTGACCTTGATGCCTCTTTAAGCTTCAAACCAGCCAAGAACACCAAGAACAAGCCCTTAGCACCTCAGTTCCAAGAGGAAGGTGAAACACTAGGTGTTGGTGAGCAATAGTAAGTCACAAACACCTAGTGTACAAAACAAGAGAGAAAGAGAGAGATAGGATAGATACACAAAACCTAACCTAAAACCAGAGCTTCTCCCTCTCCTAAAATGTCTAACTCTCCAATTTTTCTAACCCTTGAGCCAAGAGAAGAAGCCTCTCCTTATAGGCAACCAAAACTTACAAGTTAAGGCATCAAAGGGCTCATCCCTCCATACACGTGTATGGAGGGGACACAAAAGCCAGAAAGTCATTCTAAAATATCTCCAAAAACAGCTGTAAAGTAGTCGGTAGGGCAAAATGGTCATTTTGCCAAAAAGAGTGCCAACCGGCACAAAATAGTGCCGACCGGCACAATATAGTGCCGATGACAACACCAACCAGCCGGTGGCCTCTAGCTGCTGGGTGTGTGGGGATGCCTCACAAGGCATTCCCTGCCCCTCCAAGGTAAAGCACAAGTGTTTGGTGCAAAACCAGACACAAAACGGTCAAGTTCGGAGGTCCTGAGGCAAGGCGCGTAGCCGAGAACTCCGGGAACTCTAAACGAACACGAACATGGATAATCACCGAGTGTTCAAGCGGCGACGTCCAAGTCTTGAGGACGGTCAAAAATGGGGTGTCTACAGTATTTCGATAGAGATGAGACACTTGAGGAAATTTATTTTAATTTGAATAGTGTGAGTTGTGGTAAATGTTATTCTTGTAAAAGATAGAGTCTCATGAAGTAGGACTTCAAGATGAAGTTAGATACTGATCATTATAAAAGTAAGGCACCTCGTAAATCTAAGGTATGTTTTTTTTTTATTTTTTATTGTGAATTGATTATAAAAGTAAGGCATCCCGTAAGTCTAAGATGTGTTTTTTTTTTTATTGTGAATTGTATACTTGTGTTGATATATTTGAGAGATAAGTTGACTGATTTAATCATTAGAGTACTTCTGGATGGACAAGCTACTACAGTATTCTTATCTTCTCATTAACAAGTGATTAGTTTAATTTATTAAGTTGCGTGCTTTCCAACTAAATTTTATATTTGATTGTAAGATCATAAATCAATACCCACACAACCAACCATGGGTATGATGAGCAGCTTAAAGGTTTCTATCAACCAAAATATCTTCACAATTCAGGACAGTAATTATTCAAGTAACCATTTATATGATATAAGTTGCGTGTATTATATAAGAGTGCCTTCAATAAAGATAATATATATATATATATATATAAAATTCATACAGAATGAGTGGATAGACATGTATCCATTCATTTTAAATTAAAAAGCAATTAAAGTGATGCATAATTTTTAAAATATCATTGTCATATTATTTTTATGAGATTTTTTAGGTAAATTTTTTTGTTTACAAATCATTTTCAAATTGTATTATCCTTAAAATCTCAACCAATCTGCATTTGGCACATTATTAAAAATTGTCAAACATTCCTATAGAAACCCTTGCTAGTATATGACCCATGCCATACACGGAATAAAATAATATATTATTTTTTCAATAAGATGTATATTATTTACATTTAATCTTTTTTGTTTTTATTTTATTGCTCATAAGTAAAAAATTAGATATAAATTTATGAGTTGTACATTAATTATTGTTGGAAATGGTTATAAAATTCTGGGTAAAAACTAGAATTTTTTCCTATGTTTGGTCTAATTTTTAGGTGGGCCCCGTGCATCGATTTACACGGGTCAAAGTGGTAACGCGTTTTATGCCGCGTTGTGATTCACGTGGTATATTTGGTTGTTCAAAACCATTACCGAGTGAATGGGAAATTAAAGCCAAAGTAAGCTCCATGGAAATGGAGTTTTGGTGAAAATTCCTTAAAGGTTGAATAAGGCTTGTCCCACATTGATTTGGTGGAAGGTTTTGAGAGGGTATATAAGGCATGGGTTTGATACTTGGGGTGTGCCCCAAGGGGTACCCAAGTGTTTTAGAGGGAGAGGTTATGGGCAAAATGGGCTAGACCCATTGGACCCAAAAATCACCACACACGCCACACTGCCATTGCCGTCCAAACAAGGCCCTTCCCGTAATTAAACTGGTTTGTATTTGTTGTTCATCCAAACAGGCCCTTCCCGTAATTAAACTGGTTTGTATTTGTTGTTCATCCAAACAGGGCCCTTCCCGTTTTTGAACCCAACAGATTTAAATCTGTTTGAATTTCAAACCAAACAGTGCCTAACCTGTTTGTATCTGTTTAATTCAAATTGAACAGGTACAGTACCTGTTTATTTCAAAACCAAGAGCCACCAATACATCTATATATAGACCAGCTTCCCATTTGGATTTTTACTCCAATTTTCGTACTCTTTCTTCTGCTTTAAATCTCTGACATATTGCTGCATTTTATTTCTGAAAGGAAGAGTGTAAACATTTTGTGTGTTCGACGGACGAATAAATTGTAGTGCTGAATTTATTCGTTGATAGATCATTTCATCTTGGGAGATAGACGTCCAAATTCTGAAAGCACCGTGGAGAGGACGAATCTGTCTTAAGGACACAGTGTTAAACACTGGACTTGATCAGAAAAATCATTCAAACAAATTAACCAAGTAAGTTGTTTAATTTTATTCTGTTTTTAATTTGTTTATTTAATCAGATTTTAATTTTGTTTTTGTAACAAAATAAAATCTGTTATTAATTTATTTTTTTTTATTTCGAGTTTGATTTTTGTAATCAAACATATTCTCTCCTTTTCTTTATTTCTTTAATTCTAATTGTTGTTTTGTACACAATAGAATTAATATCTTTTAAATACAGTGAAGATTGCCCAACAATCTTAAGACAGACTCTTTTTTGGTATCTTTATTGTATTTAATTTTCTGTTTTTCAAAGTAATATTCTGGTTGGAAAAACAAATAGTGATTTATGCTATTTGACAGATAGTAGTAATATACTGTCTCTTTTCTTTGACAACTAGTAGTACGATACTGGTGTCATTAACAATTTCAGAATATTATTTGGTATTACAGAAAATTATTTTGGTATTTTATTTTTCCTGTTTTAGTAACAAGGAAAATAAAATTATTTTGTGTTATATTTTATTTTCTGGTTTTAGTGACTAGAAAATTAATTTGTGTTTTAATTTTTTCGATTTTTGTAATCGAGATTATGGCTACTACAACCTAAACTGCAGATTCCGGCAAGGTATTCTGTTGTTACACCAACATCGGTCCCTATTCGTAACCATGTTCATGTACCAATCAATCATGGGGAAAAATCGAAAAATTTAACGATCGAAGTTTAAGAGATGGCAGCAGAAGATCGTTTCTATCTTACAACTCTTAATTTGGCCCTGCTTTCTCCATGAAGAGGCTCCAAAGACTTAAAGAGGGTGAAAGTGATCGGCAAGTTGTTGCCAGAGATGCTTGAAACATTCAGATTTCTGCGTAAACTACATCCTCAATGGCCTTGACAACATGTCAGATAATGTATACAATCCTCTCAAGTCAAGAAAAGAATTGTGGGATTCTTTGGAGAAGAAATACAAGATGAGGATGCCAAGACAAAGAAATTTGTTGTCGGTAAATTTCTAGATTTTGTAATGGTCGACTCCCAAACGGTAATATCTCAAGTTCAAAATTTTCAGATAATTTTGCATGATATTCATTCGAAGGTATGTCTTTAGCTTAATCTTTCCAAGTCGCTTTGGTGGAAAAGTTACCACCGGCTTGGAAAGATTTTAAAATTATTTAAAACATAAACGCAAAGAGATGACCATGGATGAGTTAATTGTAAGATTAAGAATTGAGGAAGATAACCGAAAGGTCGACAAGAGGAATGGGAAAAATCCCATTGAGTCCAAGGCTAATGTGGTTGAACAAGTTCAAAAACCACATAACAAAAAGAGAAAGTTTACTGGAGATGGTCCTAAACAAGGCAACAACAATGGCAACAAGAAGTTCAAAGGAAAATGCTATAATTGTGGCAAGACTTGACATCGAGCTTCTGACTGCCGTCGCCCTAAGAAGGATCATGGAAGTACAAGCAAGAAGACCACTAATCAGGCCAATGTAACAAAATTGGATTACATCTCTGACGGAGTAAATGACATCAACCTCTCTGCTGTGGTATATGAGGCTAACTTGGTTGGAAATCCCAAAGAGTGGTGGGTTGACACTGGAGCAACTCGTCACATATGTGCGGACAAGAAGATGTTCACTACCTACAATGAGGCTGCAAATGGTGAGCAACTTTTATGGGAAATTCTTCTACTTCTACTGTGGCTGGACAAGGGAAAGTGATCTTGAAGATGACATCAGGAAAAGAACTGACCCTCAACAACGTACTACATATACCTGACATCCAGAAGAATTTAGTTTCTGGTTCTTTGTTAAGTAAAAATGGTTTTAGGCTTGTTTTTGAGTCTGATAAGTTTGTATTAACAAAGAGTGGTATGTATGTTGGTAAGGGATACATGAGTGATGGTCTCTTTAAACTTAATGTAATGACAGTTGTACCAAAAGTTGCTATGAATGAGAATAACACATCTTTTGCTTATATTCTTGAGTCGAATTTATGGCATGGTAGATTAGGTCATGTAAATTATGATGCTTTGCGTAGATTAATTGGTTTGGATTATATACCAAAGTTTGAAATTAATCCTAATCATAAATATGAAGTTTGTGTAGAAGCAAAACTAATTAAGGCTCCATTTAAATCAGTTGAAAGGAAAACTGAACCTCTAGAATTAATTCATACTGATGTATGTAATTTAAAATTTATTCAAACTAGAGGAGGTAAAAAGTATTTCATAACATTTATCGATGATTGCACAAGATATTGTTATGTTTATTTACTTAAAAGTAAAGATGAAGCCTTAGAAATGTTTAAACTCTACAAAACAGAAGTTGAAAATCAACTTGGTAAAACCATTAAAATGGTTAGAAGTGATAGGGGTGGTGAATATGATGCACCATTAAATGAATTTTGTGCACAACATGGCATTATTCACCAAACTACAGCCCCTTATTCTCCACAGCAAAATGGAATTGCTGAAAGGAAGAATAGAACTCTAAAAGAAATGATGAATGTCATGTTACTAAGTTCAAGTTTACCACAGAACTTGTGGGGGGAAGCAATATTGTCAGCTAATTATGTTCTTAATAGAATACCCCATAAGAAAACTAAAAGCATTCCTTATGAATTGTGGAAAGGTCGACCACCTTCCTACAAATACTTGAAAGTGTGGGGGTGTTTGGCAAAAGTTGAAGTCCCTGTTCCTAAAAAGACTAAGATTGGACCAAAAACAGTAGATTGTGTATTTATTGGTTATGCTCAGAATAGTAGTGCATATCGGTTTCTGACTTATAAATCAGAAATACCTGATATAAATGTGAACACTATTATAGAGTCAAGGAATGCTGTGTTTTTTGAACATGTCTTTCCTTACAAGAAAGGATAGGAATTAAGTTCACAGAAAAGAACTTATGATTGTACACAAAGTCAAGAGACTAATGACAATCAAACACAAGAGACTAGTAATGGTCTCAACCAACAGGATTTAACTGATGATGAACCAAGAAGAAGTAAGAGAGCGAGAACATCAAAATCCTTTGGTCCAGATTTTCTGACATACTTGTTAGAAAATGAACCTCAAAGCTTTAAGGCAGCAATGACAGGTCCTGAAGCACCTTTGTGGAAAGAGGCTGTTAATAATGAAATTGAATCCATTATGCAAAATCATACTTGGGAATTGGTGGATCTTCCACTAGGTTCTAAACCTCTTGGATATAAATGGATATTCAAGAGAAAAATGAAAGCAGATGGTTCAATTGACAAGTATAAAGCTAGACTTGTAGTTAAAGGTTACAGACAAAAGGAAGGTCTGGATTATTTTGACACATATTCTCCTGTGACAAGAATAACATCTATTCGCATGCTTATTGCTATAGCAGCGTTGTTTAATTTAGAAATACATCAAATGGATGTTAAGACAGCTTTCTTAAACGGTGATTTACATGAAGAGATCTATATGGAACAACCCGAAGGGTTTGTAGTATCAGGGCAAGAAAAGAAAGTTTGTCGACTTGTAAAATCCCTTTATGGATTAAAACAAGCACCTAAGCAATGGCATGAAAAATTTGATCATGCAATGCTTACTAATGGGTTTAAGATAAACGAATGTGACAAATGTGTCTATGTTAAAACACCCACCAAGGATATGTCATAGTTTGTCTTTATGTGGTTGACATGCTCATCATTGAAGCAACAAAACATGATCAAATTAACTAAGCAAATGCTTAACAAAAGATTTGATATGAAAGATATGGGGGTCGCAGATGTTATATTAGGAATGAAAATTACTAAAACATCTGACGGATATGCATTATCTCAATCTCATTATATTGAGAAAATACTTGATAAATTTATCAAGAATGATTTGAATTTAGCTAGAACACCTGTAGACATCAGTCTTTATTTACTGAAAAATAAAGGTGATGCAGTGTCCCAGTTAAAATACTCCCAAATTATTGGAAGCCTAATGTACCTAATGAATTGTACTCGTCTTGATATAGCTTATGCTATCAGTAAATTGAGTGGGTACACTAGTAACCCTGGAGAAGACCATTGGAAAGCGATCATTCGAGTTCTTAGATATCTAAGATTTACTTGTGATCATGGTTTGAACTTTACTCGATATCTAGCAGTACTCGAAGGTTATTGTGATGCCAATTGGATATCGGATACTAAAGATTCAAAATCCACTAGTGGATATGTCTTTACTCAAGGAGGCGTTGCTGTTTCTTGGAAATCCACGAAACAAACTTGCATCGCACGATCCACAATGGAATTTGAGTTCATTGCTTTAGACAAAGCAGGAGAAGAAGCAGAATGGCTTCGTCACTTCTTAGAAGACATTCCAATGTAGCCAAAACCTGTGCCAACTATTTGCATTCATTGTGATAGTCAATCTGCAATAGGCAGGGCACAGAATCATATGTATAACGGTAAGTCACGACATATTCGTCGTCGACATAATACCGTTAGGCAGTTGTTGTCAAACGGAATAATCTCAATAGATTATATAAAATCTAAAGAGAATATTGCGGATCGTTTAACAAAAGGTTTGACAAAAGAGCTAGTGTATAGTTCATCGAAGGGGATGGGATTAAAGCCTATTACATAAGAGTCGTCATAATGGTAACCCTACTTATATGACTGGAGATCCCAAGAACTAAGTTCAAAGGGACAACTAAGTTATGTATGGCTCGTCAGAAATCACCAAGGGATTAAATTTCCCTACTCATTCCTATGGTGAGAGTGATATCTGCAACATATGTTGTCTGCAAGGGTATAAGGATAAGCTTTGCTTTTAATGATTACTTATATCTTGATTAAGGCATACAATCAAGATGAGTATAAGGAGATACTCAAAATAAGAATCACCTATATGAGTGTTGAATGGGGCAATGGTTCTATGAGAATGAAAGAGGCTACATTCTCTAGAAACACTCATGAAAACCAGGAGCGTTCAAGGCCAAAATGAACACAACAGTGAGAACCACGATGTGTTAGAAGATATTTTGTGTGAAATCTATTGTCTTGGCTTACACAAACGGCTGAACAATTCAAGGCATCGCGTCCATTGATTAGCTAGTAAGTCCGATAGGTTATCACTAGGGAAGGTTCAAGGCCGAAAACTATCTATCCTGATGCAAGATATTTTCGACTTATACTCTTTCGTTAAATCTGCATTTTGTTGCATTTCCGTTGTCATCAAATTCCATTCATGTGGGGGATTGTTGGAAATGGTTATAAAATTCTGGGTAAAAACCAGAATTTTTTCCTATGTTTGGTCTAATTTTTAGGTGGGCCCCGTGCATCGATTTACAAGGCATGGGTTTGATACTTGGGGTGTGCCCCAAGGGGTACCCAAGTGTTTTAGAGGGAGAGGTTATGGGCAAAATGGGCTAGACCCATTGGACCCAAAAATCACCACACGCGCGCCGCCGTCCGGTCGGGCGGGCTGGGCTGGGCCTGGGCGCGGGTGCGTGGTGTGAGGTTGGGTTGGGCTTATTCGGCCCAATACTAATCTTTTTGGGCCAAAAACATTTGAAAGAATTCAAATTAAATTGGTTTGGATTTTTTGTTCATCCAAACAAGGCCCTTCCCGTAATTAAACTGGTTTGTATTTGTTGTTCATCCAAACAGGGCCCTTCCCGTTTTTGAACCCAACAGATTTAAATCTGTTTGAATTTCAAACCAAACAGTGGCTAACCTGTTTGTATCTGTTTAATTCAAATTGAGCAGGTACAGTACCTGTTTATTTCAAAACCAAGAGCCACCAATACATCTATATATAGACCAGCCTCCCATTTGGATTTTTACTCCAATTTTCGTACTCTTTCTTCTGCTTTAGATCTCTGCCATATTGCTGCATTTTATTTCTGAAAGGAAGAGTGTAAACATTTTGTGTGTTTGACGGACGAATAAATTGTAGTGCTGCATTTATTCGTTGATAGATCATTTCATCTTGGGAGATAGACGTCCAAATTCTGAAAGCACCATGGAGAGGACGAATCTGTCTTAAGGACACAGTGTTAAACACTGGACTTGATCAGAAAAATCATTCAAACAAATTAACCAAGTAAGTTGTTTAATTTTATTCTGTTTTTAATTTGTTTATTTAATCAGATTTTAATTTTGTTTTTGTAACAAAATAAAATCTGTGATTAATTTATTTTTTTTTATTTCGAGTTTGATTTTTGTAATCAAACATATTCTCTCCTTTTCTTTATTTCTTTAATTCTAATTGTTGTTTTGTACACAATAGAATTAATATCTTTTAAAGACAGTGAAGATTGCCCAACAATTGCTTCCTCTCTCCACTCAAACAAATTTTAGTAGTGTTTGGCATGCACTAAAAAAGTGTATTTTTTTGTGTATACATACACTTATTTGGATCATATCTATCAACATATTCTCTCTACTTTTCTACATACTTTCTTTATTTTTCTACACATTTTTTTTATATATAAAAAAAATCAAAAAGTACACTTATTTAAAACATTCCAAACCACCCCTATCGTTAATCAATGTGTTTATTGTTTTTGAAAATATAATAATAAATAATTTAGTTTATTAGTTTTCTCTCTCCCAACCATTCTGTATTTTTCCTTTACTATGTATAAATAGTACGTGCAATTTACTAATATAAAATAAAAAGTACAAATAACTTTATAAAATGTGTTCATTCTATTTAAAAATTAAAAATATTAATTAAAAGAGCACAATTAAATGAAATTTTAAAATTAATATAACTAAGAACTTTATAAAGAACAAAATAATAGTAAAAGACATTCCTTTTTAAATACTTAGGATTGAATGGCCTAAACCATAGATTTTTTAAAAAAATTGTAGTTTTAGACCTTAAAACTCTAAAAACAATCTTTGTTTTCGTTTAGAATGTGGGTTGGCTTTTTGACTATTTTAGCCTAGGGCTAAAAAGTCTTGTTTGGGATAGGCTTTTTGGCTTTTTTGACTTTTGTGAGAGAAAAAATAAAATGATTATGGTTTGGATGTGATATTTTGTCTTATTGAGTTAAAAAATCTATTTTGTCTTTTTATGACTATTTTAGCCCAAATATGGCAGGCCAAACAAGGGCTTTGTTTAAATTTTTATTTTATTTTATTTACAATACTATATATTAAAAGAATTGGATAATCTCATTTTACTATATTTATTTATTTATTTATTTTTTAAAGTTATAGCATATTGCATTTTTTTTTTAGTTTTGTAATGGCTAGATAAGTCATGTTGTTTAGTAAATTTTGTTACTTTACCTAACTCTTTTTTTTTTTTTTTTAAAAGCCTTCATTTAGGAAGACTTAATTGGACTTAATTCTCATAAAATCCTATTAAAAATAAGTCTTAGTAAATCTTTGCTAAAAATAAATTTTTTTGTGACGATTTTTTTGTGCATCTCACTAAAAATTGATAATTAGTGACCTTTTCGTCACTTTTTTTTTTATATATAAATTGTCGTTAAAACTTATAATTAGTGACTTTTTTTTGTAATGCATTTTTCAAACTATCACTGAAAGTTGAAAATTAGTAACTTTTTTTTTGTGATGATTTTTTTAAACTGTCGCTAAAACTTATAATTAGTGAAATTTTTTATAACAATTTTCAAACTGTCGTTGAAAATTAACAATTAGTGACATTTTATAATAGTGTTTGATGAAAAATATCATTAATTCTTACATGACCTATTGGACAATAAGTCTACCTATTGGGAGTTACAAGAAAGTCCCCCTTTTTTCTTTTACTATTTTTCATTTTTAATGAATTTTTTTTCAAAAGAAAGAAATCGAATGAAATTGTTATTTTTAATTTTAATTTTGTGTAGCCCAATTTTTTTATTTTATTTTAAAAAACATAGATTTTGAAAAAAAAAATTCAACATGATGAATTAAGTCGGGAGCAAAAGGAATAAGATTTTCTTTTTGGGGTGGGGACTAAACTGTAACAATTTTTAAAATTTTCAGTTTTTAGCTTGTTTTATGAAATAAGTGTTTTTTTTTGTTTTTTGACTTGTTGATATTTGAAAAATGACAAAATGGTTTTTTTAACTAAAAAAAAAGAAACTAAAAAAATTACTTTAAAAACCTTAGGCACAAGAGGCCTTAATTACATACTTGGTGGGCTAATTTTCAATGTTCAAAAAATGTACTCATAGTTTTATTCAAATATATATATATATATGATTTAAATTGTAATGTGAAAAACTTACTCTAGATCAAATTCTAAGTATTAATATGTAAGTATCAATTCCTACAAAACTCATTACTAAAGCTATTCCAAATTTTAACCCCAAACTAAATTCTAAATTAATTTTACTTATTTGTAATACTCTTTTGTATGAATAGAGTTTTTCATTAAAAGTAAATGAATAATCTTTCTTTCTTTGAGTGCACCTTCAATGAATCAACACAAATAAAAATGAAATGTAAAAAAGTGACAATAATACCACTATAAAAATATTAAATTATTCTACACTTATAAACAAATCATACACTCTAACAAAGTGTTATTGAGCAAATCATATATTATAATGGCGTTTGATTGAGTATCACTGTAAATACATTAAATTTAATTACTCTAAATTAATAAACATATCACATATTCTAATGGAGTTTTATTGAGTATTACTATAAATATATTAACTCCAATAAACGAAAATATGTAATAGAGTTATTGATTAATTGTATACTTGATATAAGCTTTACGTTTAGATGAAAAAGAAAGTTTTGGTTGAGAGATACGCAAATGTTTGCAATTTTTACAATTTTTTTCTTTTTCTCAAGTTGACATATATGGAAAGTCTTGGTGAAGAGGCATAAATTAAGATGATACATTATATATATATATATATATATAAAGAAGTTAATACTTATCTCATATATTAAAATGATAATAATTTGATTTGTTTTATCTAAAGTAACTTTTATCATTTGAAATTTGAATACTCAATCCTTTAAGGATAATATTTGTTTTTTTTTGTTTTTATTTTAATAGTCAATCAATTATTTAGTTTTTAAAGGATATATGATCCAATTCCTATTATCTTATATATGTTAATACTTATCTGATTGTAATACTGAAATAGATTGGTTAAAAATATTCTTATTTATCTTTCCATATCTTTATCTATTTATTTATTTATTTAATTATTTATGTTCATATAAAAAAAGTTATTTTTTTATTTTTATTTTTATTTGTTTATAAAGTGAGAAGAATATAGAGAGATAGATAGATTAGTTAAACAATATTCTTATTTATCTTCTTATAGCTATATCTTTTTTATGTTAACTTAATATTTTCTATCTCATTTTTTGGGTCATATTTTTTAAAAAATAGTAAATAATTAGAAATTAGGAAAATGGCAAATGAGGCTAGAGGGCTTGCCATGTATGAAAGAGAAAGGTAACTTTGAATGAGAAGGCAAGATTAAGACTTTAGAAGTTTTTAAAAATTTACTACATTTGCTTGCATATATATATATATATATAGTATAGATATTCCACCTTTATTAGTTTTTTTTCTTTTCTTTTTTTTTAATTTTAATTAATTATTTAATTTTAATTCAGCACCATCATTAGGGGTGTAAAAATAGTCCGAGATCCGCCCGAGACCCGAGGTGGGCCTAGCCCATTTCAACCCAGTTAGGCCCGGGCTCGAGCCCAACCCAGTACCTTGGGTCTAGGCCTATGCATTCCATTTGAAGACCGACCCAGCCCGTTGGCCCATTCCCAAAAAAATTTTGAGCCCTGCGAGCGGCCCACTGGGCTTGGCCTGACCCGGCCCTGCCTAGCCCACAGAGCCCTCTCTTTGCCAAAGGTCAAATTTCAAAAAAATAAAAATAAAAAGTAACTTACAACAGTTAAATAATTAAAAAATAATAAAAAAATAAAAATAAAAAAAATAAAAAACTTGATGTTGCAAAAATAAAAACAAAACAAAACAATAGAAAAAATAAAAATAAAGTTGCAAGTTGCAACTACTTGCAATGAAAAAGAAAAAAAATATATATATATAAATAAATTGTCAAAAGGTAACCTGCTACCCAAAGGTGCCCCGCCCTACCCTCCTCCGCCATTGCTTGTTCTTCCTTTGTATCATGTGTCACGTCACTTCGTATGCCACATGAAGTTAAGTTGCAAATTGCAATTAAAAAAAAAAAAAAATGTTTGCACCTTTGCAGGCTTAAAAAAAAAAAATTAAAAAAAAAAAATTTAACGGTCATATTACTGTTTCATACATCGGTAATATTTTTTTTATTTATACATTTACTTCAACCTTTCAAACTACTATACATATCTCCCATTTTCAAAATAAATCTCACAAATAATTCTCTCTTAAACTCTCTCAATCTCTCTCAACTCTCAATTAATTTTGAAGTGTCATCCCTAAGTGGCAATTACAATTGTGCAACAAGAAAGTTTTATCAGAAGAAACTAATTTCTGCATTGCATTCGCCACTCGTTAGCATTAATTAGTTTAATTAAATTTATTAGTTACTCATTTTTTCATTAATTATTTGTGAACATATATTATTTTTTATTTTTTACTCACTGTATTGACACATTATTTTAATTAATTGTTAGTTTTTATATATTGTTTTACTAACATTACTAGTGATCCTAATATTCTAATGTTTATGTCGATGTTGATACATATACTACACAACATGAATCTGTTGATTCTCCTTATAATATCCCTTTTTCAACAGTTGAATCATCATCTAGGAGCAGAAGTAATAGTGTTTGGGAATATTTTGAAAAAATATCTATAAATAATCCCGATGGTACAATTACATTTAAAGCAAAATGTAAATATTATGCACATTTACTTAGTGCTGCATCTGTAGGGGATACTAGTCATCTAAAAAGGCACGCTAACAAATATTTACAAAATCAACAACCTGATATTTGAATTCAAATGCAATTTGGGGTTTCATCAACTAGTGATTTGCAAATATTTACATATGATCCTATACGTGCACAAAATTCTGTAATTGATTATATTATTAAAAAAGAACAACCTTTTACTGGCAATGAACGTCTCGTTTTTACTGAAATGATTCATGAAATTTTTGCACCGCAATATCAAAGTTTTTCAATAAATATTATTAGAAACAGGATTTTAAAGAAATTTGAGTATGTTAAAAGTGAATTATTTGATATTTTTAAAAATTTCAATGGAAGAGTTTGTTTAACATCTGATCTGTGGTCAAATAATGATTCTGAATATCAATGTATCACTGCACATTTTATTAATAATGATTGGAAATAAAATAAAATAAAAGAATTATTTTATTTAAATTAGTCGAACTTCCATACACTACTTATTTGCTTGGTATAGAAATAAGAAATGTATTATATGAGTGGGTTTTACAAAATAAAATATTTACGATTAGTTTAGATAATGCAACATATTATAATTAAATTGTAACCCATTTAAAATCAACTTTGTAATTACTTATTGATTATTTCATGTTCGTTGTTGTGCCCATATTTTAAATTTGATTGTTAAAGAAGCTATGCATGTATACGAGACTTTTGTACTTGTAATAAAAAATACAATTGTTACTATTATGTCTTCTGCTAGTCGAATTTCGAAATATAAAAAAATTTGTCAATGAGAAAATATGCTATTTAAAAAATTAATTTTAGATGTAAATAGTAACTGGAATTCAACATTAATATGTTAAGAATAGCTTATAAACAAAGAAGAGCAATATATTTATTTTTTGCAACAACATCAATAGAAGGAGTACTGACTCCCACAGAATTTAATTGACACCAAGAATCCTTGTATAAAGATTTTTTAAAATTTTTTGATATTTCAACAAAATTATTTTCTTATATATATTCCTACTTCACTATTTATTTTACACATGTTCGCAGAAATAATTAAAATTTTCGTAAAATATGTGGGTAATGAATACTATAACCATTATTACTTTAATGAAAGCAAAATTTAATAAATATTTTGATCATTTGCCTCATCTATTAGGTTTAACCATAATAATTGATCTTAGGTATAAACAAATTAGTTTACAAGAATTTTTAGAACGTCTTTTCGTTGATCAAGCACAGTTTGCCCCAATTATGCAAACATGCAATAGATTATTTGAAGAATACAGACACTGCATCTGTAAATATAACTACACACACTACACTAGCAGTCTCATTTGGAGGCGGGAGATTAAGTGTTTTTTCAACAATATAAAGTAAAAGAATATCTCAACATACAAGTGTAAGTAGTGCTGAACTACAACGTTATTTGGAAAGTCCGTTAGTAGATGATTTCGATGATTTTGACAATTTGAAATGGTGGAAATAAAATGAAACTATGTGGCCTGTGGTTTCACAGATGGCCCGTGATATATTAACCGTTTCTATTTCTATAGTTGCTTTGGAAATAACTTTTTGTGAATGTGGACGAGTGTAGAGTGATTACCGGAGCAGGCTTTCATCTAAAATGGTTATAATATCCAGAGATCATATGCATACGCTTACAAGAATTCAAAATGATTTGGATGATATATCCTCGGACAACGTGACTGAAATATTTGTCTCCTCCGATAATTGATCAACAATTTATTTTTTACTATTTCATTTGATTTCGGTATTTTTTTTTTTTGTATTAGATTATTGAGGTGGAGTATAATGCAAATGATCAGTAGGCTAGTAGGTGCCAACCTAGTTGAGATGTACTTGACATATAGTGATGTAATTGCTCTCCTATCATCAATAATCTACATCTATTTTATTTAATAATATCAATTTTTGTAATATTTTATTTCATTTTAAAATAAAAATCATTCATTCAATAAATGTTATATAAATAATTTAATATTGTAATATTGAAAGTTTCATTTTCATATATATAAAATTATTCATTTTGAAAGAAAAAAATTACATAATTGCATACTTGTTTAGTTATAAATTCATAATTAAAAAAAATAAATCATACATAATTAAATTTAAATATCACCATAAAACATAACCAAACAAAATATCTCATTAATTTTAACTAAAATATCCTAGTATAATTTTTCTTTTATTTTTTATTCTTAATAATAAAAAAAAAGCTTGACTAGGTTCGACCTGCAGCCCAAGTCCTAGGCCTTATTATGAGTGGGCTTGGGCTGGGGCTTGGACCCCACATTTTGGCCCATGGGCCGACCCACTAAAAAGAAAGGAGCCCGTGAGGCCAACTTGGGCCAGCCCAAACTTGGACCCGAATGAGCGGGCTATTATTACATCCCTAACCATCGCCACAACCAAAACCCAACCCAACCCAACCCAACCATACCATCCAACTTTGGGATCACCACTGGCACCACGTGTTAGTGATCTCAGACTGCCCATTTCAAAAATGTTTTTGTTAAAAAATATTTGTATGAGACAATATTTTTTTATATTTGATAGCGTTTTTAAAAATTAATATATTAATAATTATATTAGTAATGGTGATGGTAGCGAGTTCAGATCCTCTCCTTGAGGACCCTCCTCCATTCCCTACTTGCAACAACTCAGATGAGCTGTTGGACATCCAACGGCTGAGATTAAAAAAAAAAAAAAAAAAATAGAAATTTTGGTTGAGTTCCCGCCCAAACAAAAACACATATCAGAGATACATTTACTTTCACTCTCACACAGCACTCAGCACTCACCCTTTCTCCTCCGTCGAACCCATCCTCACCGGTGAACCCATCCTCACCGGCGGCGACCCACTGTGGATACAGATTCTGTCTGCGGCGACCCCCTTCTCCTCAAATCGAACCCATCAAAGTATGTCATTTTTTCTTTGCTTGTCTGAGTTTTTCTTTACGAAATTACAAGTGATTTTCAAACAAAACTTTTAATCAAAATAAATATAAATTTATTTTTTCAAACTCAGATTGTTTTATAAAATTGTATTTTTAAAATACGATTTTAAGTTTAACTTCGTGTATCTAAAAACAATTTCAGATATATTTTTAAAGTCGGTACTCATTTTTCTATGTTTGTTATGAAAATACGATTCCAACTTTAAAATCGTTTCTTTTGGAAACATAATTTCATGAAACAAATTGGGTTTAGGAAACAAGTTTAAAATTGTTTGAATTTAATGAATTTTGTTTGAAAACAACATGCATTCGAAAGAAAAACTTCGACTTTTGTCCTCTGTTTTCAATTTTCTTTGAGCAAAATTCCATTGCTCAAGAAGAGCTAACAGTTCCAAACACAGTGAATGTGAAGCAATTGTGGATATACTGAACCCTCTGTAGAATTGAATGTTCTCCAAGATCATATCTGAACCCTCATGTTTTGTTAATCACAAATTAGATCATATCTGGATATAATAAATGATCAAATCTGTCCTTCACCAAGAAGACAGACAAGTAAAACAAATTATATCTTAAGTAGGTAAATGGGCTTTCACTGATGAAAGATATTACATCTTAAGTAGAAACTTGGCCATCTTAAGTAGAAGACACATAGATTTGCTGCTTTATTGAGTAGTAGTTTTTGTAGATATTGGATTTGCACAATGATAGTTAGGTCTCATTTCCAACATTAGAGCCTATTTAGAGTATATAGTGACAGATTCTAAACACTGGTGGAAAAATAGAGTTTAATATATATGATAGAGTTCCAACATATACATGTAGAAGTGGAATTTTTTAAAACTGAACTTAGTCTCTATGTTTTTATGTCTGGTTTTTTTTTTTTTTTTCAAACTGAAATTATGTTTTTTTGTGTGTAAAATATAGATGTAATTTATGTAGCTAAGATTTTATTTATATGGGTTTTTAGTTGCATACTGATATCGCTATGGAACCTGAGAATGATTGTGAATGGAAGCCAAAGGAGGGAATGACATTTGAATCTAAACAATGTGCGTATGATTTTTATAATACATATGGAGGAAGAATGGGGTTTAGCATAAGAAGGGATTATTGTAGGAATGACAAGTTCACTAATCAACTTATTTGTAGACTTCTGGTTTGCAACAAGGAAGGATTTCAAAAGGTTGACAAGCGAAACCCATTGTCAAAAAACCTTAGAACTGAAATTAGGACTGGTTGTGAGGCTCGACTTTATATTAAATTAGATGAGGTCTTTGGAAAATTTGTTGTGGTGATTTCAAAGAAAAACACAACCATGATCTTGTATCACCTGAGTGTGCCCACTTATTGCTGTCACAAAGAAAGATATCGACTACCCAAGCAATTCAATTAGATTTGGCGGCACAATCTGGTCTTCGTTTAGGCTGGTCTTTTGAACTCATAGGTAGGGAAGCTGGTGGAAGGCAATGTCATGGGTTTACGAAATTAGATTCTAAAAATTATTTGAGAACCAAAAGACAACAAAGTTTAGCATATGGGGAAGTAGGCAATGTGTTGCAATACTTTAAAGAAAAATCTTTGCAGAATCCTTCATTCTTTTATGCTTTTCAATTAGATAATGAGGAGCAAATAACCAATATGTTTTGGGCTGATGCACAAATGATTATGGATTATGCTCAATTTGGTGATGTTGTCACATTTTATACGACTTACAAGTTAAACAAAGAACATAGACCCTTCGCATCTTTTGTGGGATTCAACCATCATAGGAAAACAGTTATATTTGGTGTAGCATTGTTGTATGATGAGACCGCCGAATCATTTGTATGGTTGTTTGAAAACTTTCTAGAGGCTATGTCAAGAAAGGCACCAAAAACTTTGTTCACCGATCAAGATGCTGCAATGGCTAAAGCCATACCCATCGTTATGCCTGGCACAAGTCACCGATTGTACTTGGCATTTGATGCAAAATGTATTAAAACATGTTAACTGTTTGTTCTAAGATAAGGGGGTGAAGGGTGTACTAAATAAATTCTTCTTTCACATTGAAGATGCAAATCAATGGAAGTTAGAGTGGGCGGAAATGCTTGATAAATATGATGCGCATGAAAACCATTGGTTGAAATTGACTTTTATGTGAAAGAAAAATGGGGCTAACATTACGTTAGATCAACATGGGTCATGAGAATGAGTACCACACAACTTAGTGAATCTTTTAATGCTTTTTGAAGGATTATATTAGATTCGATTTTAACTTAAATGAATTCTTCATGCATTTGAAAGGGTACTTTACAAGAAGCGATACAAGGAGTTAGAAGCAGGATATGCTTTGTGCCAAAGGTTGCCAAAGGTGAAAGCAACAATAAGAATGTCAATTCAAATGGGTAATGTTTACACAAAAAATATCTTTGAGGAATTTCAAAATGAGTACTTTCAATCTATTGAATCGGACATAGAAGCAATTGAATATGGTGAGGCCAGTACCATTTACACAATTGTTGTTGTTGGTAACAAATATGCAAGGAAAGTGAAGATGGAGAGGGATGGCTCTTTGGGTTGTAATTGTACAAAGTTTGAAAGGGAAGGAATCTTGTGTTGTCACTCATTGAAGGTTATTAGCGACATATTGAAGATGAAAGAGGTTCCTCCACAATACATTCTAAAGAGGTGGACTAAACAAGCAAGAGCCGAAACTGTGAAGGACATTAAGGGGAATGACATTCAAGTAGATGTGAAATTCCCACAAGCCTCGCGGTATAAGACATTGATGACCGCATTTAGAGCACTAGCAAGTAGAGCTGCTGAAACTGAAGAAACTTATGATTTTTTTATTGCACACCTTGCTACATTAGGTGCAAATGTTGAAGGCAAGTTAAGTGCTCATTTTGGTGTTGGAAATGAAGTAGGTAATGATGATGACAACCAAAGCTTTGAAGTGGATTGCGAAGACGTGAATCATGTTGTGCAACCAAAAGGATTGAAGAAAAAAGTGGCAACTAGTAAGGGCAAAAGAAGGGTAAAAGGTGGATTCGAAGCGGCATTGGTAGCGAACTCCAAAAAAAAATCCCGTGCTAACAGCTTGGCTTCGTCACAATCTATTGCAAGTCCAACAGTTGCACCTTCTCCATTATCTGTTGAAAGAGATATCTATGTTCGTCAACATGTTCCTCCTCTTCAACCTCTTCCTCCATCTTTGCCCATGGGTGGTAATTCTATTCCTCCGCCATTGATGTATCCCACATATCATGTAAGTCTTACTTTAACATTGTATTTTTTTTTGTGGATATAATATGTGACTCAAACCATGATTGTGAAGCCTAATATATGACATTGTTGTAGGCGAACAATTTGTGGGACATGTACGTAGTGCCAAATTATTTGGCAAATTCAATGCCTCAAATGTATTCTGCTAGATCAACATTCCAGTCACTACTTCAAAGTTCATGTGGGTATGACATTGGGTTTCGATATTCTCAAGAATCAACTACTCCAATGTGTAGTCAGGTTCGTCCTTGCTATCTTTTTAATTTATATAATTTATAGTTGTCAAAAATTCTGTCATACCATGTATTCACTTGCTTAAAAATTTGTCTTTTTCCTTTTTAGGCTATGGACAAGCAGAAACAGAAGCAAATTGATGCTCAAATTGGGCTGGATAGTGAAGTCACAGCCTCTGAAATTGTGAAGCAAACTGCTTCTGGAAAGTGATGATTAAACTGCTGCTGCTGGAAAGTCATACATTGGTCTTTTTCCCTATTTGTATTGAAGCAAACTGATACTGAATGTGGAGGAATGTGTGTTGAAATGTTAATGGATTGTATGTGTTAATTTACATGGACCAATGTAACAATTTTGATGGACCAATGTTTTAATTTAACTTGTATGTGTGTTCAAAGCAAACTGTTATGGTGTATATTTTATCTGGTTCTGCATGATTCTGCTAGTATGCTTATGATATGCTGTACATTTGATTTGGTTTTTTTTCTGGTATGCACATGATTCTGTTTTTGTAAATTCTGAAATCATGTCATGCAGAACCAGCATACCAGTTTTGATCCTTATTTTGATCATTCTGTTGGTATGGTTCTACAATGGTATGGTATGCATAGGTATGGTTCTGCAATGGTTTTGCTATACATTTTATCTGGTATGCACAGGTATGCTTCTGCAATGGTTCTACAGAGGTATTCATTATACAGTTCGCATGATTTTGTGAAGTGTGAAGGAAAAAAAAGGAACAAACCCCACCCCCTCTTCTGCAGAGGTATTTTGATCTTATATTTGTAAGGTTTGTGAACCTAATGTTTGTTAAGATACACTACTTACGGTTACGCATCTTTGTTGATATGATTTCTCGATGAAGATCTTTGGATCTCTAGCACATAATGTGGTTGAAGTTCCTCATTCTTATGGATTTGCCATTTTGTTCAGGGTTGGTGATGCTCTCTTAATGGATCTTAGGGATACTCACAACCCTTGTTGTGTCTATAGTGAAGTCTTTAGTGTTTTACCTATTGCAGTGGAGGAGCAGAATTTTCTTGAAAAATCATGTAGAGTACATGATCCTGATGAAATATTTAATGTTGCTGCCTCTGCTTTACTGTTGCTGCCCTAGAATTGATCATATTTAAAACATTGCACCAATCTTAGATTACCAAGCAGCACTCCAGTAGCAGTAAGCATCATCAACTAGCAGCAGCACTCCAGTAGCAGCAAGCATCATCAACTAGCAGCAGCAACAACCAAAAGAAGCACTTGCAGAACCAGCAGCACCTACAGCACCAACAGCACCCAGCACTAAGTAATGTGCTATATTGTGCTTCCTTATGAATTTGCTTTCCCTGTGTCTATGACAGTTATATGTGTCATAATCAGCCAAAATCCTCTGAAATCAGCCAAAGTTCTGGCCAGCCCAACCTCTGAAATCAGCCAAAATCCTCCAATACCTCCATTTTATCCTTCTAAGTCAGCCAAAATCATGTACCATTCATCTCAAACATCTCAAACATCCCAAGTTCCCAAATTCCATTCATAAATACCATCTAAAATCATTGCATCTATAATCATTAAATCCGTAACTACACTCATCAAATTCCATTCATGAATAGCTTCTAAATTGATTGCATATATTCATGAAAGCCAAAAACATTAAATCCATAAATCCATAATAACATTACATCGTAAAGTACAAAAGTAAAGAAAATAAAATCAAATACACCATCGCCTTCAAAATATTTTCCACCATTCGAAGCCTTCGACCATAGTCATCATGTTCATTTTCCACGTCATACAGGCTCCTCCTCAGCTCGTTAAAGTCTTCTACTGTAACACCATCAGAAGCTCTAGTGTTGGAACAGATTGTGGACGTAACATCTTTATCATCTTCAGCCACGAACTTGAAGTAATTGCAATTGGGAGATTCAGTCTACAATGCATGACAATTAGTTAGTCAAATAACACAAATTAAATTGTCACTACTTACATATTTAATATTTCCAATAGGTACACTTACATATTTTGATGGGCAAACAAAGAACAAGCGTCCTTTATTTCCATTCTTATTGGTTCTTACAATATGTATGGCAGCTGTTCTTCCACAATTGCACAGTCTCGGTTTTAATCTGATGTTGCTATTGTCAGTAGAAGAAGAAGCCATTTCTAAATCTGCATACACAATATAATACAAACAATGTAAATCAGATTTATCATATCAAGTTTAAATCTTTACTATATACTTTAAATTCTAAACACGGTTCTGGATTTTTTTTTTCTGAGTATCTAGCTTAGAGTATTTAGCTAAAAAAGCCCTAATCTGCATACTGTAGACACCCCATTTTTGACTGTCCTCAAGACTTGGACGTCATCGTTTGGACATTCGATGATCATCCATGTTCGTGTTCGTTTTTAGTTCTCGGAGGTCTCGGCTACGCACTTTGCCTCAAGATCTCTCAACTTGTCTGTTTTGTGCTTGGTTGTAGACCAAACACTTGTGTTTTTGCTTCTAAGGGAAGAGGGTGGCTTGTTTGCCATCCCCTCAACCCATCGGCCCCTTTTTATTGCCATCGGCCAAGAGTGTTGGTCGATTGGCACTATATTTGGTCGACCGGCACTTATGTTGGCCGATCGACCATTTTTGGTAGCCGAACCCTATTCATCTGCTTTATCTGAGATATTTTATACCTGTGCGGTGGCATCCATAAATTCACCCCCTCCATACACGTGTATGGAGGAATTTGCCCTTTGCTTGGCTTCTCTTGGAAGCCTTAGAATTTGAACCTCTATAAAGAGGGAGCCCCCTCCCTCCTTCAAGGTTCAGAAAAATTGTTCTTGAGATGATAGATATAGCATTGTATCTATTTTCCTTTGTTTAGCTTTGTTTTGTGTCTAAAAGAGTAGTATTGTCTTACTATTGTACACAAACACACACTAGAACACCATCCTTGGTTGTTGAGGTGCTAGGACGTTGATTTCAGTATTTTTGGGCTAGTTTGAACTCAGAAAACTTGCTGGAGCTTTGTTCTTGAAGAGGTTCTACAAGGGTGAGCAAACTTGCTTTAGATACCCCTTTCTTGTTTAAGCTTTTAACCCCTTTTGCTTATTGTTTTAAGCTTAGATTATAACTGATAAAAGTTCTATTTTTTAGTGCTTGAGACCTTTGTTTAAGGTCATTTTTGTGTTTAGGGTTGTTCACCCCCTCTTAGGCCTTGTTTGGCCTTATTCTTGTGCCTTGTTTTTAAGGTCTCAAATAGGAGAGGGTCATCCCCTCTCCTTGTTGTCTTTCATGCTTACATAAATGGCTTATGTTTGTAGCATGTGTGCTTAGCTTGTTTTAGCTTCATTTCAATATATATTAGGCTTTGTTTTGCCATGATATAACACTGATTTGACTTGGTTTAGACATACCATGCATGCTTTGTATACTTGTCTTGTAATCCCATGATTTGCCTTAACATGCACCATGTTGTAACATGTCTTTTTAGCATGATTTTAGCTTAACTTCATGAAGCTTCTAGCCTTGTTTTAACATGATTGAGCTCTGTTTTTCATTGTTTTGGTCATGCTTGCATTGTTTTATATAGCTACCATACAATCTAGCTTGTTAGCTTTGGGTGCTTAAGTCACTAGCATGCTTTACTTGGGCCATTTCAGTGATTTGGAATCATTTGTCATGTTATTGCAGTCCATATTTCATGCTTGTATGCTTGCATTTGTTATCCTTTCAATGTCTTGAAGAGTTGGTGTCTTATACTCCATGATTGGGTCATTGTGCATGCCCCTATGCTTAGGTCATTTAGATGCCATCTAAGTGGGCTTTTGGGTTTGTTTTAACATGCCATAAGTCTGATTTTGGTTGTTTAAATCATACCATGTTTGGTTGTATTAGGTGTTGTGTAACACCTCTTTTGTGGCCTTACATGCCTCTTGTTTTTGGCATTGTGTTCTAACATGTTTTGGCCTCATTCCTTGCATGTTTTAGACTCACTTTGACCTGCCTTGGGACTGTTTTAGGTCCCCTTGGCCCTTTGGGGCTTGCTTCATGTAGCCTTGGTTCGAGCCCCTTCACTTGTTTTAAGCTTTAGGCTTTCTTGCATGCCTTGCTTGTGTATTTTGGTTGGTTTGGCACCTCTACTAACATGATTTCAGAGCTTAACATGTTTGTCACATGTCCATGTTTGTCCTCTTTTAAGTGTGCTTAAGAGTTGCCCTTTGATGCTTAAGTGTTAGGCCAATTACCATGCATGTTTGTATGTGATTTTGTCCCTTATCCCTTAGCATATTGGCCACTGATTTGGACCTATTTACAAGCTGTCCATTTTGGTTTAAGACCATCCCTGCATGTTGTTGCATGCTCGCCTTGTATGTTGTTACATGTTTGTTGCATATTTGATGAATTGCATGTTGTAGCATGCTAGTTCAATTGTGCCTTGTTGTGTACTTGGTCCATGACATGTTGTTGCATGCTTAAGTTATAATGCATTTGGCATGCATTCTCCTTTTTTAGTTGCTTAACATGTTGTTACATGTTTGCCTCACATGTTGCTACATGCTTGAATGTTGTCACATGCCTTGCATGTTTGCATGCTTGTCTTTGCACATTGTTACATGCTAATTACCCTGTATATCATTGCTTGTTTGCATGCTCATGTTGCATAAGCTCGCTTGCATGCCTAGGTTGCATAGCATTAAGCATGCATCCCTTGCCCCTTGATAAACTAGGATAGAGGTTGGGGATCCTTTATGTGTTTTGTGTGCATTTGATTTGACATTAAAATGCACACTTGGCTTCTTTGGCCATCATGCATTGAAATGCGTGATTGTTGGCCTGAGGGTCGAGAACCATACTCCTTTGAGTCTCAAATATGATAAGGAGGGTGGTGGTGCAAACATTGTCTTGTAAATGCATTGCCATACTCTGTCTGTCCTCTGTTGCAGCAAAAACAGCATTTTGCAGGAAGAGATGGCCGGTCGGCCATCTTCAGTGCTGGCCGGCTATGTATTGTTGGCTGAGATCCCCACAAATGGATGACCAATCCCTCTTGGCCGGTGGCCTTGACTTCTAGCCGGTGACATCCCACAGTGCTCATAAGGTGATTCAGAAGCATCCTTGAGACTTGCACAGTTTTCAGAGGTGCAGAGCAGTGTAAACAGAGGCAACATGACATGGCGATGGATTTCCGAGCGAAGCCAATCAAGCTTGCATTTGTCCCTCTTCCCAAGGCCTCTTTACTGCTTTAGTAGCTTAATTAATTTGTTTAATTAGTTAAGTGTTGTGTAATAATTAATTAGCTTGTTAGTTAGTTAATTATGTAATTTGTATTATTCTTTCGGTCCCTTCGTCGAGAGGGTGCAATTGTGTAATAAGTGTGCGTGAGTGTGTGAATGTCTTTCAACCCCACGTCTTTCTCCCTTTTACTTAACTGTTTTCAGTGGTTAGTTCTAGGTCATGTTTCAATTAGCATCCTTATGCTCGCATGTTTGCATCCATTCATCTGTATTGCATGCACCGGGCTCGGCACATCATACTAACTGCATTGTATTTCAATTCCAAATTGAATACATGTATCGAATTGTCGCATCTCGTATGCCATCTTAGATTACCCGAGCCTATTCTAGCTGCATTTTGCATGTAATGCATTAGCCATCTTAACATGGACTTGGGTCATACATTTGATTACTTAGTTCTCTGTTTTGGCTTGGAGTACACTGTGAGTGTTTATGTTTTAGCATCTTGTATGTATGTGAATGTTAACATGAAAGCATGCTTGCCATGAGGCTAATTGCTTATGTGATATAACTGCTTGAATGCTTGTGGGTGAAGGTTGGATTGCTTGAATTGGAATAATTAATCGAAATCCGTGTTTTAGCCTACTTGCGAGTAGCAAAATTCAAAACTATTTTCAAACAAATGGATATGCGATGCTTTGTTCCAAGTTAGGCGATCTAGTCTATACTTGTTTTGTTGTGTGCATTATGTAGTAAAGATTAGTCAATTAACCGAAATAAGAACGCATGTGTTTTCAAAAACTCGATATCATGCTTATCTGAGCCGATCTTGGATTAGGCGGCGAAGGTGCTCATAGAAAACCTTCCCCATTCTTACCCAAGTACCCGAGTTGATACAACTTTGGTGATGATGGACACGTGGCCATAGGCTACAAGTCTGGGTTTTCTAAATTCTTCCAAAATAAAATATTTAGGTGGCGACTCTATATCTGGCAAAGCAGTCCATGTTTGGCACTTCTTTCTTAAAATCAGTTTTCCAAAAACGATTTGTCGGATTTGGACTTTTTGGTGATTTATTAATCTTGCATTGCACTTTGCGGGATTAGATTCAGAACCGTGACAATTTGAGTTCGAACTGTGGAAAAGCATAGGCCTTGGCGGCGTCCACATACATACCTGCTTAATGACCTTTACATTGTACCCTAGAACCCTTATTCCCTTACTACTATCTTATTCCCTGAGTCAAAATGTTCTTTGATTCTCACTTTCCTTCAATACACTTCTCTCATGCTAAAAAAGCCCTAATCTGTATACACACTGTAACAGCCTTTGATTCTCACTTTCCTTCACTTTCCTTTACATTGTAGTAATTTTATCCTACAAAAATATGTCACTCCAACACTTTAATTTAGCTAGCAAATCTATGTGGATAGTGAGAAAACTCCTAATAAAACTGAATATTTTGAATTTTTCCTCCACAGATCCTAGTGTATTGTGAATTTCTTTTTCTTTTTTTATAAGTCTTGAACACTTTAGCTTTTGATAAAACTATTGCATTGGTTTAGTTCTGATATGTGGGCTAATAAAATGAAATTTTTGCTTTTTTTGAGTTTGCTATTGGTAAGTTAGAGATTTTCATCTACTTAAAGCTCCTCATACACTTCTACTATATAAAAAAGCATAAATTGATTGAACATACATATATATGATCTGCCAATCAAAAAAACACATACATATGATCTGTTAAAACAATCACTCATTTGAAACAATGACATTATGTCAAAATTCTCTCATGTAGAGTACTGTGTACAATACAAAATTAGTATCTAGCATATATCCTTTCTGATCTTATTCAACAGAAGAAAGAGGGTTGATCATAAGGAATGAGAATCAAGATCAGATCATTATTTCTTCTCACAATCAAACCAAGGTCCTTTTCCATGTCTACTTCTTCATACTTCTTTCCATCAAGGAGTTTCCAATCGAAATGATACAGAAGTACTTACACATGGACAGGATAAATTTATTTATTTATCCTAAAATTTATTAAAATTACAGAAGTACTTACATATGGACAGAGATGGAAAAAAGAACAGGTACACTTTTTGTAGTTAGGGCTAAAAAAGCCCTAATTTTGAAAATTACAGCATTGTATAAAATTAGGGCTAAAAAAGCCCTAATTTTTAAATTCCAAATCTATAAGCCCTAAATTTTTTTAGACGATTCAAAATCCCAAAACAAAGCCCTAATTTTGAAATTCCAAATCTAAAAGCCCTAAATTTTTTTAGAAATTCCAACTCTAAAAGCCCTACATTTTTTCAGACTCCTAACTTCTTCATTTCAGACGTTCGAAGACCAACTTGGTTCGTGAAGAAGAGATCTTTGCTCAACCGATGGTGGTCGTCGCGGTGGAGTTCACGACGCGTAGAGGCTGGAGTAGTGGAACTATGGTCGTCGTGGGGTCACGAGTGGGTTCGCTATCTGGGTTGCCGTCAGGACTGGTCGCCGGTGAGGATGGGTTCGGTGGACGACCATGGGCAACTGTGAGGCTGAGTGCTGTGTGAGAGTGAGAGTGAGAGTGAATGCATCTCTGACATGTGTTTTTGTTTGGGCGGGAACTCGACCAAAATTTCTATTTTTTTTTTTTTAATCTCAGCCGTTGGATGTCCAACGGCTCATCTGAGCCGTTGCAAGTAGGAAATGGAGGAGGGTCCTCAAGGAGAGGATCTGAACTCGATGATAGCAACAACAAAACATAGATGATAGTGGCAATTGTGACACGTGGTGGCAAGTGAAATATTTTCCACTCCAATAAATTTATTTCAGTGGACCACCAAAAAGATTTTCTGTTAACTAAATTTTGAAAATTTGCAAAATATATTTTAACTTAAACAAGCAGAACATTAGTGATTTTTAACATGGAGAGTGTAAAGTGGGTGCCTATGGGTCTCCACGTGGGATTTGGAGATCCTGCCAGAACAGGGTGCTGTGCTCGTTTGCAGAGGCTGGTCTTGAATCTCTATTAATAATTTAAATTATTCATATGGCACGATTTATTGAATTAATTATTTATATAAAAAGTAAATTAATTGAATATTAGTAGTCATATAAAACAAAGTTTATTTATTTATTTTTTAGTGGTTAACATAATTTTGATAAATTTTTAAAAATAATTAAGACCTTAAATTAAGATTACAAATATTTAATTAACTTAATTTTTTTCATAAATAATATTCTCGATAAATCAAAACAACTTGGAATGACTCTCCACGGAGGGGCCCAGTAGCACCCTACGTCCATCTCCATGTGTGACTGAAAAATGGAGAATACAAACTATAGTGACATCATCAAAGTAATATTTTACTTTATTTATTGATTGACAGTTAGGATATTATCTCTTAAAATTAATATTTTAAAGTATAACATACACCTTAATAATATTGAATAATTTCCCAACACAAAAAAGGGGAATTGATTTGTCTCTACTCAAAATGATGCTAGTTGGTTGACCCTAAACACACCGGTTTACAGCTAAACCTCATCTATACATTAAGGAAAATGGTCTTTTAAAATTCAAGACTTGTGGAAGTTTTAACATGTTCATCATAATTTTCTAATTTTTTAATATTTTTTTTAAAAAAAAATTGACTTGGTGATTGGTGATTGGTTTATAATAATTACACTATTGACACGCAATAAATGAAATCCTAATTTTCTTACTTTTTGTATCCCTAAGAGACCCATGTAATTATGGTATAAATGTCTCTTAATTTTTTTGTTTTGTTTTGTTTTTTGAAAAAAAAAAAAAACACTTATTAAATTCTTTCAAACTCCTCGGTCAAACCCCATGTATTTAATTTATATATTAAAAAAAATTAAAACAAATATAACGGAATAAATGAAATCATAATTTCCTTACTTTTTGTATCCCCAAGAGACCCATGTAATTATGGTGTAAATGCCTCTTAATTTTTTTTCCTCTTAATTTTTTTGTTTTGTTTTTTGAAAAAAAAAAAAAAACACTTATTAAATTCTTTCAAACTCCTCGGTCAAACCCCATGTATTTAATTTATATATTAAAAAAATTAAAATAAATATAAATATCTATAATTATCCCGTGCATAGAACGAGTGATAGGCTAGTTGAAGATTATAAGGATTAGATAGGGTGTCAATCTCCAAGATTATAGATAAGTATCTTTAAATTAATTTTTCATGCCACAATTGATAATAATCCATGCAAGTTAAAAGGATAGATTTTTTGGCACATCATTGCTATTTGTTGTTGCAATATATATACATATTAACTCCTTATTATTTTATTGTTGCTTGACTAAATTACTAAAAGAGTATGCAAGTCCAACTTTCAAATAACTTTCAAGTTCTTGTATTGCATTCGCTCCTGAATTATGTAAGTTTGATTCGTTACAAAGAGATATGTAGATAACCTTTGACTTCAACTAATTATATTCTTGCACGCTTTGTCTTGCCTACGTCTTACGACTTACATGGATGCAAAAGATTAAAAAATAAAAAATAAAAAAGATTTTAATTAAGGAAAGATTTGATATGTAGAAAGTTCAGGATCTGCCTCCTCTCCAATCATCTCCTATACTTTGCAGGAGATAAAAACGCATGGCAACCAGGGATCCAAATGCGAGGGAGAGGCCACGTTTTGTGTATACCGGTCAACCGGCCAAACGATCACCCAGACAACCGGTATAACACTTGTTTATCGCGGTTGTCACTCTTATCGACCACGATTGTCACCTTGTCTACGACAGTTGCCACCTTGTTGACTAGGATTATCACCTTATTACTGAATGACCAGCCAAATAACCGACAAGAAAGTATAAGACATAACTGGATTGAAATAGTGCTGCAGAGGAAGCAGTTCCAAAAGTTCACTAGTGCTTTCCTTCTACTAATGTCTAGTTTCTAGCAACTATTACGTCATCAACTACCCTAAAAGTTATAAGAGAATAGAAAATAAATTTAACAATATATGTTAACGAAAATGTTTGTGTTAAGTTTTATTATTGGCAATCCCGTTTGACAAAAATTTCTTTAAGAAGTTGATTTTCTTCCAAAACTAGGATTACTTTTGGATTTCTATAAGTAATTGGATTTCTTTCAAAACTAGGATTACTTTTGGATTTTCTACAAATAGTTGGTTTTCTCCAAAAACTATTTAATTCCTCCAGATCTTCTTTTTGGTTCTTAAGGTTTATATCTGGGGATATTTTTATTTTTTTCTTTGATATTTTATTGAGTATTCAACTCATGGTTTAAAGAGAGTACATCAAAGGTTTTGTTCGTTATACACAAGAGAGAGAGAGAGAGAGAGAGAGAGAGAGAGAGAGTTGTTATTCGGTGGATTCTGAAGAATTCGAGCTTGAAGCTTTGGTGGATTCTGGAGTGGCTCATTGTAAAGACAATTCCGAGGTGAAGATGGGGTTGGAAGAGACACATAGAAGTTGGTTCAATTAGGCGTGGATTCGCTAGGTAATTGAGAGTATACCTGTGTAATTCCTTTAAATCTTCTTAGTAGATTGTTTTGTGACTGTTGCCTGTGGTTTTTTTAATCACAGTTGGAGGTGTCCAATTGTGATTTTTCCACGTAAAATCGTTGTGTCGATTTGTCTTTGATTGTTTGATTGGGATTATTATATTCTGCTTAAAATTGGTACATAATCACAAATCAACATCTAGGGTTTCTAGATTTTTCAATTGGTATCAGAGCAGGTCGTTCTATTTTTTTAAAAAAAATTCTTTTAGAACGAGATCTTATTTGATTTGTGATAATGGATTCAATTCGTGAGGGAGATTTTATGGTTCGACCACTCCTATTTGACGAATCCTCGGAGAGTAATGATGAAGAGCTTGAGCAAGCTTATGAAAAGTTGTATAAGGAGTCTCTTAACTTATCCAAATTGAATGACAAACTCACTACGAAACTCAAAGCATGTGAAAGTGAGAATGTCAAATTAAAGAAAGAGATTTCCGAGGCTAGGAATGATGCCCTTAAGATTTCTAATGATTGACAAGCTCTTTGTGCAAAATTCTTAACTTGTGAGACAGAGAGGAATGAGCTACAGCAAATTTATGCAACATATGAAGAAAAGATTGAAACTCTCGAGATGTCTCAAGTTGCTTTAGAAGAACTAATGATCAAGAAAGAGGAAGAACTCATGTGTGCTATGGCTACCATTGGTCTTTGGAACAGAGGATCAAAGACTTTGGACAATATCATTGGGTCTCAACAAATTTGTTATGATAAGAGTGGCATTGGCTTTGGTGGTAAGAAAAAGAAAAAACAGAAGGCTTCTACATCTTGTAATACAAGAACTCAAGGAAAGGGAGAACAAAAAATTCAACATGAGGATAGACTTCTCAAACTTGCTAGAGTTGGTAAGGCCAAAGAAAACAAGGTACACTCTATTTTTATTTGTCATCATTGTGGTATGCATGGTCATATTCGCCATTATTGTTATGAATTGCATGGGAGAATATCTCATAGAGATGGAAGAAATTCTAATATCTCAAGGGGTAGAAGACACTTCATTGGTCATAAGAAGGTTAAGGGTCATAATAAACCTTGCTATTTTGATTTGCTTGAGACCAAACATGAACAGAGGTTGTGTTTACCTATACCTAGGAATAAGAAGTTGAAAACCATGTCAAAACGGGTTCTCATTGAAGGGGAAGGGAACCATGACGTCAAGACACCATCCAAAAATCGCAATTCTCACAACTTTGTTTATACTAAAGCGGTTTGGGTGAGAAAACTTGACTTGTGTTAATTCGTTTATTTGTTTTAGTTTTTGGGTTTCTATGTGTTTTTTTTTTAATGAGAAAAAAATGTGTGCTTGTTCGTTTTCTGACATGTTTTGTTTTCTAAAAAAAAAAATGTGTGCATGTTCATTTTGTGTTTTGCTTTGGTTAAGAAAAAAAATGAAAAAAAAATCTAAAAAGATTTTCTTAGTATTGTTTTCCAAACTTGAATTTTTTTTTTTGAGATGCCTTTGGTGCATATTAGAATTGATAAGAATATCTATTACATGTTAATATGTGTGTGCTTTCTATGGTCCTTACTCATTTTCGAGTGTGTGTTTTTTGATTAGTATGTCTCATTCTGTACACACTCTTGGATTAGCAAATATTGGAGCCTTCTGCCTTAGTGATCTGTTTTTTCTATGGACTTCTGGCATTGTATCTTTTGCTTTTCTAGAGGAATTAACCTATACTAGCATATCATGGGTGATGTTGAGTCTCTTAACCACCTTCCATCTTTTTGCATCTCCATGGCTTTCCTCTCTGTTCTTTGTAGTCTAGCCATGAGGAAAAGGCTACATCAGAGTCACCAACCAGGCTATCCTTTTTTATATCCATGCTTCTCTGGTTCGGTTTCCATACTCTTGAGCGTGTCATCTGCCAATGAGTGTGCAAAAGAAAGAAAAAAAAAATGTGAAAAAGAAAAAAAAATGTGCAAAAGAAAGAAAAGAAAAAGATGTGAAAAAAAAAAAAAAAAAAATTTTCATTGATTGAGGGGGAGCCTCCGCCTTTACTCAACAAATACCCCTTGATTCCTAGTGGTTTGACTTTCCTGTATTGTGCTTAGATTCTTTAGTCAGAGGTCCAGCTTTCATATCACTACTAGGCTTTGAATCTTGTGTTTGTCGAACTCCAAAAGTCACACATACACACTTTTATCATGGGATCTATGCTTTTCACATAATGCATCACTTTCTTTTATGAGGAATTTTCTAGAGGCTGTGCACATTGTGTTTTCAAGTAATTGTGCTTCTTGGATAGTCTTGTGTGTATTAAGGTACTAATCTAAAATTCCTTGTCTGCTCCACCATATTATTTTTTGTCTTTTTCTTCTTGTTCACTGTTTTCAGTGTGTGTGTTTGTTTTTAGTGAAGGGGAGTTTGGTTTATTGTTACAAAAGTTTGTTCGCATGATCACTTTGATTTGTTTGGTAAGAAAGATTGGCTTTAGTTATTTTGTATGTTGCTTTGCATTCTTGCATGCTCCTGATATTTACATTATCATATCATTGCTTGTGTGGTTTATGATTATGTTTTAGTTGATTGAGCTTTTTTTGTCAATTCGTGACAAAAAGGTGTTGTTCATGTTTTCATGCTACATGTTCTTAATATCTCCAAGTCGCATCTATTCATGTTTTTCATCTCATGCTTCAAGATAATCTTGTCATATGTTTATATACTCTTGTGGCACTAATAGTTGTTTTGGAGATTGTGGCACTAATAACTGTTTTGCAGATCATGACCTTGAGAAAGAAGTTTGTATTTGTTGGTTGTAATGGGTTAGGGTGATTAAGATTTTATTTGTTAGATGTGTTTTGTCACGGCATTGCCAAAGGGGGAGATTGTTAAGTTTTATTATTGGTAATTTCGTTTGACAAGGATTTCTTTAAGAAGTTGATTTTCTTCCAAAATTAGGATTACTTTTGGATTTTTATAAGTAATTGGATTTCTTCCAAAACTAGTATTACTTTTGAATTTTCTATAAATAGTTGGTTTTCTCCCAAAACTATTTAATTCTTCCAGATCTTCTTTTTGGTTCTTAAGGTTTATATCTGGGAATATTTTTATTTTTTTCTTTGATGTTTTATTGAATATTCAACTCATGGTTTAAAGAGAGTACATCAAAGGTTTTGTTCGTTGTACACAAAAGAGAGAGAGTTGTTCTTCGGTGGATTCTGAAGAATTCGAGCTTGAAGTTTCGTTGGATTCTGAAGTGGTTCATCGTAAAGACAATTCCGAGGTGAAGATGGGGTTGGAAGAGGCACATAGAAGTTGGTTCAATTAGGCATGGATTCGCTAGGTAATTGAGAGTATACCTGTGTAATTCCTTTAAATCTTCTTAGTGGATTGTTTTGTGGCTGTTGCTTGTGGTTTTTTAATCACAGTTGGAGGTGTCCAATTGTGGTTTTTCCACGTAAAATCGTTATGTCGATTTGTCTTTGATTGTTTGATTGGGATTGTTATATTCTTCTTAAAATTGGTACATAATCCCAAATCAACATCTAGGGTTTCTAAATTTTTCAGTTTGAAACCTCTTTTGAGGATGACCTCCACACCCCCAAAGTGATCTGATCCTCCATGTATGTGTGGGACCCACTCATATATGTGTGAGATCTATATTATGGTAGTTCAGATTTGTGGGGATTTTGTAAAGGTGGAGGTCTCAATCATTACTTATATGTTAAATTAATATTTCCTCTTCCTTCTACAAATGTTTAGTTTCCAGCAAGTGTTACATCATCAATTATCCTAAAAATTTAAAATTATGTTTGGTTGGGAGATTCATAAAGAGATTTAAATAAGGAAAATGAAAAGGAAGGTGAAATATATATCTACATTTCACCTTATTTCACATACCATTTCGCTTTTCATTTCTAAATCTCTCTCCAAAGTCTCCAACCAAACACAACCTAAGCGAATAGAAAATAAGTTTAACAATGTATGTTAAATTAATATTTGAGCAAATTTCACTTTATCCCCTTATAGTTCAGGCCATGTGGTTTGTGGATTGAAGTACACCGTTAGACTGGTTACCGATTTAATAATAATAAAAAAAAAACTAAAATATCCCTGCATTTTCGTCATTTGTTTGGAATGTAAAGTATATTTTAACCCCTATACTTTATTTCATGTGCGATTTATCCCATTGAAATTTGAAACTGAATATATAACCCCCTTATATTTGTCATGTATTTTACACTTACTGTTAAGTTAAACGGAATTTTAATAGTGCATTTCAATTCATAAATCACGTAGGAATTATGTAATTGTTTCTAAAAATTAGGAAAGTAGATTGCACATGAACAAAACAGTAAAGTTTGCCCTTAATATTTCCTCTTACTTACAAATCCGTTTAGCACATAATTTTTTTGAACTAGAGTTTTGATTTTATGTTATGCGCCAATTTCTTCCTCTTGATTCCTTTAGCATTTGTTTCCATTCATTTACACCCTAATTATTGTTTTAAATAAAGTTCAGTGGGGATTAATTAATCGTTTTACTCTATTGATTGATGTACGGGAAAGAAATTCACCTTCTCGTATAATCCTGTTGATCAAGTCTGCGTTTCTCAATACGTCGTCGTTCCACCACCTGAAAACACAAACGTGAGCTGGCCGGCGGGGGTGTGCCGGAAACCTCTCCGATGCCTAAGTCAGTAAGCAAGACAAGAAGGCAAAAGCTCTGAGTATTCAGGAAGTAAAAAATGTATTACCTTGGCAAAGGTGGCATTGGTGAGCTTATATAGGTTTCACGTGGCATAGTCCTAGTAGGACTCTAACTTCTCCATGCAAAGAGTCCTTCCAGAACTCACATTCCTCCATGCGTAGAGTCCTTCTAGGATTCATACTCTTCCTAGAAGATAATGCTCATCTTCAACACCCCCCTCACTGCATAAGCCAAGTGAGATGGCTTTTACTACTACGAACTCCTTTACAACCGGTAACACAGTCCGGCCTTCACCTTACTTCTCTTACCTCGGTTTCCAATGCCACAACCGAGCTATCCATAAGAGAACTCAACCGGACTAGGACGCGGCCAGGCCGAACTAACAAGTCCGGACCGGTGTCAACACGCAACCGGACCAGCATATAAGAACCGATATAATCCCACCGGTCTACCAACTGGAACCGGACTACCCCATACTTCACCTTTCTCACTGAGAGTCTTCCATTCTTGTGCTGACCTCGGCCCAACACCTAGCTCGGCCCAACACCTAGCTCGGCCCAATAATGGATATAAATTACCCTCTCAATTGCCCCTTAATTCCATCCGCAAAGCGTGATAGGGATTACTTGTTTATCAACCGATCTAAAGTTCTTAACCTCTCCAGCCGAGCTAACCATCCGTTAGCCTCTCCAGCCGAGCTAAAAACCCCCAAGCCTTTCCAGCCGAGCTGAGACCTTTTACCTTTCCCAACCGAGCTAAGACCAAGACCGAGCTATACTGTCGGCTCAAACGTCCCTTCAATTTACAGCAACTGAATCGATTGTCCTTCCCAGACACGTGGCGGGCTCTGATTGGCTCCCACCAGCTGTAGCGCCGTCATCGGGTTTCGCAAAATTTGAACTGTTCCCTCCAAAAACAACTTCTACACAAAACCAACCCTTTCACTGCGATTCCTACTCTGCACTGTTCATTTTCACTCTCATTCTCCTTTGAGCTTTGTCTGTGCTTCGTGTCCCTGAGCTCGTGACCTTGCTGTTTCTGAGGCTTCCATCCTCTCTTCATCCTCTACATCTGGTAAGTAGCTCAAATCTATTTCCTTTGTTTTCTGTTTAATCCATGGTAGTCTAAGTTATGTGTTTTCGCAAAACATTTTGTTTTTCTCCCTCCACAACCGTACTATTTGAAGAACTGCTCAAGAACACATTGAATACACTGTTTTAGCTAGTAGAATACCCTTTCGATCTCTTCACACACTTCAACCGAACTAGGATAGTGTTTGTGCCATAGGTAGATCTTATCTGTGTACAACCGAACTGGAACTTGTGCAAATCATAGTAACTCCAGTAGATTACCTGATTCTCACTAGCCGAAATGAGAACCCACCGAACTAGAAAGCTGTTGATCTTTCAGGAGAACTAGAACCGAGCTAGTACTTGTAAATAACACGTAGTTTTAATAAGCACATAATTCACCTTAGCCAGAACTCAAATCGACTTGAGATAGGCACCTCGGCCTCAAACCGAGCTAGGCCTGACCAAGCTAAGCCCTGGGGCTAAGCCATCCTCTTGTGTTTCTAAACTGAACTCAAAAGATGCCCTTGAGGCCTAACTGGTAAGAAAAACCATAAGTGAAACCGAGATAACCACAAACTTTTTAGAACCGAGATAACGAGAACCTTTCACGAGCCGATGTAGACAGCTTAGCACCACATAGAACCGAAGTAAAACCAACCTTTTCTTGCTTTATTCTTGTAGCACGGTCTTTGATCATGCTTGACACTTGTTTTTTCAACTGCAGACTTAGGCTGTCCAGGCACTCCCTCTGTGTGTCCAACCGGACTACTGAGCACGCTCCTTCAACCGAGATAAATTATTTCTTAATTTATAAAATAAATGGGGAAGTACAGATATTTGGTAGAAACCCCTGGAGGTCTAGCCGATTTCCGAAGAGACTACCACATACCAACCGATGTAAACCTTACTTTGGCCGAACAAGGTGTAGACCCCTGGGGCAAGGAGGGCTTCGTCCCCTTTACTCTCCAGTCAATAATCGAGACCGGACTCAGATTCCCAGTCCAGCCCCTTATCTGTGAATTTCTTAGGCAGACTAGACTTTGCCCTACCCAACTATCCACCAACACATACCGAATAATAATGGGTATAGATGCCCTGAACCAGCAAACCGGTCTGAACCTAGGTCTGGCCGAGATACTACATCAGTACTCAATAGGATCCAAAACCAAATTTGGTGCTACTATCCGAGAGTGCCGAGGTAGAGAAAAGATTATAAAGCACACACCGGACAAAGATGTCAATGATGGCGACTTCATCCGGGTGTCTGAAACTTTGAGGACTTCAAGCCCGAATTCGGGTCAAGAATAAGCGGGGAGAAAGGAGCAGATATACACTTCGGCTTTCATTTCGCCGTTCTCTTGAACTTTACTTTTGTAAACCGACTAACACTTGTCTTCTTTTGCTTAGCAGATAAAGCTCATCTCATCTCCAACTACAACTATCCCAACACCACCGTACTCACGCGCACTCGGGTGAAGGAAAGAGGTCAAGGGCTAAACTTCTTGACTTGATGACCTACACATACTCCCTTCGATTTAAAAGCAAAAGTAAGATTTTCTCCTCGAAGATCCACCGTAATCCGACCCAACCTTGCGAAATTGTCCTTGTGCGCCTAACCCCGAAGAAGAGATGGCTAAGAAAAAGTAATGAGGGCCATGCTCATAAACAAACCCAACCGAGGTACCTCACCGCCAACCAATCGATGCCGATGGCTCTGCCATCCCAATGTGCCACAATAAACAAGCGTGCGGACTAGCCAAACACAGCCACACCTTGTTGACGAAGAGGAGAATGTTACGCCACCACCACCAAATACCCAACCGAACTCCCGGAATCATCCAACCGATGCGAAAACCCACAATGGGCTCCCTAGTTTTCAACAACCGGCTATCGGCGAGGGTGACTCCGTGTCTCGGATAAGGATCACCTTCGCCTTCAACACGCCAGAGGGTGTGCCTTCCGAAAGACATGGAACACCATTCCAAGAAGCTCAACACCGAGATAAAATCACTCGTCCGCTTCAAAGTCAATGATCGTGGTAAGTAATCTGGCCTTCTGTCTTCAAAATTTGTCTAACTTCCACTTCGTCAATTAACTAAAAATCTACCATCTTGTCAGGGCTCTTGAAAACCACGCTTGCACACCGCAGTGATGGAGCCAGAAGATCTGCGAGGCAAAGCCATGAAAGACGCAAGCCAAAGCTACCGAACTAACACAAGCAAAGAACAAGGCGGTTGAATCGAGGCCGAGGTAGACCGTCTAACCGATCGTTACCTCGAAAGTGACAAACAAAAGGCCACCGAGGTGAAAGATCACTACTTGTGGGAGATGGCCCAGCTTCAAAATAAAAAAGACGCCGAAATGAACTCCGAAGGCCAAGTAAAAGGGCCCAAAGTGGATTCAAGAAGGTCAAGACGATACTGACCTTCAATGCGGCGCAGCCCAAAGACCTCTTCTTTAAGTGCGGTGGAGTGGTGGAGAAGCTCGTTGCACTCAGATATCGATGCATAACGCTCCACCGTACTTCATTCGGCTTCACTTAAGCGAAGATGCGGACGATCTTCAAAAGGCATTCACGGAAGGCGTCGGTGACGAAGAGGATGATGAAGTTGATGAGGATGATGATGAAGATGTGGGGGAGCCATCTCTGACTCCGCTCGCCACCGATCAGCAAAACAATCAAGCGGCTTCGGTTGGAGCCAACCGTGGACTTGACGACCGAGACACCAAATTTAACTCTCTCGCCGCGGATACCACGGTCCAAACCGCTCCTCCCCAACAAACGGTCTCGGGGTGCTGCTGAAGCGGAGCTCGATGCCGAACTAGATGCACTCCTAGAATGACTTGTATTTTTGTAATTTTTGCTTCTTTTTTTTTTTTTTCTTGTACTTCGGTTTTGGAACTATGTAACCGGACTATGGTCCCACAATTACACTTCCTTTTTGATTTGAATGAAAAAATCTTTTAACTTGCACTCCGGTTATGAACTTGCTTGGTTGTTTGCTTTTCCATGAACTTGATTACACAACTGTGATCTCGGTTGACCATATACCTTACTTGCCAACCACTCTTCAGCCGATGTAACTTACTTCGGCTGAAGAGTACAAAGAGTTGGTTTAATCCAGCCAACCACTCTTCAGCCGGTATAACTTACTTCGGCTGAGGAGTACAAAGAGTTGGTTTAATCGACTAACCACTCTTCAAGGTATAACTTACTTGGTTTGAAGAGTACAAAGAGTCGGTTTGATCGACCAACCACTCTTGGTAGGTGTAACTTACTTCGGCTGAAGAGTACAAAGAGTTGGTTTAATCCAGCCAACCACTCTTCAGCCGGTATAACTTACTTCGGCTTGAAGAGTACAGAGAGTTGGTTTAATCCAGCCAACCTCTGTGTAGCCATTCCCATACTTTGGCCAAGTGTTGGTTTAATCGATTAACCACTCTTGGTAGGTATAACTTACTTGACGAAGAGTCAGAGAGTTGGTTTAATCCGACCAACCACTCTTCACCGGTATAACTTACTTCTGAAGAGTACAAAGAGTTGGTTTAATCGATAACCACTCTTCAAAGGTATAACTTACTTTGAAGAGTACAAAGAGTTGGTTTAATCGATAACCACTCTTCAGTAGGTATAACTTACTTTGAAGAGTACAAAGAGTTGGTTGAATCGACCAACCACTCTTCAAAGGTATAACTCACGGCTTGAAGAGTGCAGAGAGTTGGTTTAATCCAGCCAACCTCTGTGTAGCCATTCCCATACTTTGGCCAAGTGTTGGTTTAATCCAGCCAACCTCTATGTAGCCATTCCCATACTTTGGCTAAGTGTTGGTTTAATCCAGCCAACCTCTATGTAGCCATTCCCATACTTTGGCTAAGTGTTGGTTTAGTCCAGCCAACCTCTAAGTTGGTTTTTCCAGCCAACTTAGAATGTTTGGTTATTCGACCAAATGTCTCATGCCCGGATCCCGATCACGGGCTTAGGAGGGTTAATAGTTGGTTATTCCGACTATGTTTACAATGCTACTAACTTGCTAAAACTACTTTCTACGGAAAACAAATATACTAAAAAGAATCGACTTGTTTTATTGAGAAAGTAGAAAATTACACATACTCAAAAAGAAAAAGCTAAAAGTAAAATAACTTTAGATTGGCGGTTCCACGCCTAGGAATTGCTTTTGCCATCCTTATCTTCCAAGTGGTATGCCCTTTGCCCGCTAATCCGACCACTTTGTAAGGACCTTCCCAATTGGGCCCTAACTTGCCATCTCGGGACCAATGTGTTTCCCATCACTTGAAGTACCCAATCGCCAATCTTGAACTGTCTTGGATGTCTTGCTTTTGTTGTATTTTACGACAACTCTGGCGATAGGAGGCGATGTGTACCACTTTTCTCGTCTTTCTTCCACCAGGTCAAGTTCCAATGCTATTGCTTCGCCATTTAGGTCTGGATCAAAGTTTTCACTCCGAATCGTGGGAAGGCCGACTTCTAAGGGGATGACTGCTTCCATGCCATATGCTAAGGAGAATGGTGTTTCCCCTGTAGACCGTCACGGTGTGGTGCGATAAGCCCATAAGACATGAGGGAGCTCTTCTGCCCACTTGCCTTTGGCTTTCTCCAACCTTTTCTTTAATCTGTCCAGGACAACTTTATTTGACGCCTCCGCCTGACCATTTGCTTGGGGATATGCGTGTGGAGTTGTAGAATTCTATCTTGTAATCTTCGCAAAAGCCCGAAAATTTCGCCATCAAACCGAAAGTGTTATGCAAATCGCTTTTGGTATGCCAAAGCGAGTAATGATGTTCGCTGCACAAACTTCTTCACATCTTTTTCCTTGATTGACGCTAAGGCTTCTGCTTCCACCCACTTTGTGAAGTAGTCTGTTGCCGCAAGAAAGAACTTCCTGTTGCCTGGAGCTGTTGGGAGTGGTCCCACTATGTCCAAGCCCCACATTGCGAAAGGCCATGGACTAGTGAGAGGTAGGAGTTCTCTTCTTTGGTTGGTGAATTTGATCATAAACTTCGACACTTTTCATTTTTTGACATACTTCTCTGAATCCGCTTGCATGTAGGGCCACCAATATCCTTGTGAAATAGCTCGGTATGCCAATGACCTTCCTCCTTGATGGCTGCCGCATACACCTCCATGTATTTCGAACAAGAATGCTTCTACCTTGCTGGGGTGGACACACTTTAAATAGGGTCCTGAAAACGACTTCTTGTATAATGCTAAGGATGGAGAGAGCCAAAATCATTGCGACTTGGCTCTTATTCTGTTGGCTTCTTTCTTATCTTCTGGTAGAGTGCCGTCTTTCAGGAACAGTATGATGGGATCCATCCAAGAAGGACCTAACTCCGCGCAACATACCTCTCTTCACTGGGTCTTCAATACTTGGTGCAGGCGGATAGTCGACCAATAGTGGATGAGGATGGAGGTGTTCGCCATCGAGGCGAGGCCACGCAAGTTCGTCTGCTCTACTATTCTCCTCGCTAACTGTTCTATTCTCGACGACTTCAAACTTCTTGATCTCTCCCCGACTAAGTCTTGGTACTTAGCCATTCTTTCATCCTTTGCTTCATAATCGCCAGAAATTTGATTCACCACCAATTGCGAGTCGCTGTAAACCATTAATTCAGTGGCCTTCATGTATGCTGCTGACTTGAGCCCTGCAAGAAGCGCTTCGTACTCCGCTTCGTTGTTCGTCGCTGGGAAGCCAAGGTTGATCGCCTGCTCCACTACCAAGCCGTCACGGAGAGATGAGGACTATGCCAAGTCCTGCTCCATGTCGATTGGAAGCGCCATCCACAAAGAGTTTCCACATCTCCCCAACGAACAACTTCCAACAGGTGGAGGGGTCGGTCGATGCCTTGGGGTCTTCCAGGTTGCTAATGTCTTCTTCAGAATCCATAATCGCAGTCTGCCCCTTGTCTTCTGCTAGGCCCAAGTCATTAGTTGCTAGTGAATTTTGACTTGGTGTGGTAAGGTTGGCCTCTTCTTCGCCTTCTTTATCCTGGTCTGCTTTGGGCGCTGACTAAGTAGCCTGTACTAGGGGTTGCGCTATTCCGGCGTCAAACTCCATCCCTAGGTTGGTTGTATCAGTCAGGTCAATTGGGCAAACTTGGTGGCTTCCAGGAGTGAACTCTGCGACGAAGTACGCCAAAGATTGGGCTTTCTTGCGGTTACGGGTTGGAACTTCACGTCATATTGTCCCAACTCCTTTGCCCACTTCAAAACTTCGCCCGAAAAGTTGGCCCTCTCAAGCGAGCTTCGATGGAAAAGCATGAGGGCGACAATGGTGTGGGCGTGAAAGTAGTCGCCAATTTCTGGATGCCATCATTAAGGCGGCTAACTTCTCCAGAGGCAAGTATCTTGCTTGGCTCCTAGCAATGTCTTCTTGACATAGAAGATAGGTAGGTGTTGGATTCATACCTTTCGAACCAACCTTGCACTTCTGCGTCTTTGGGAGGCGCCAAATAGAGGAGAGTTCTTCCCGGTATGGGGGTAACAAGTAATGGTGGAGAAGACATGTATTCCTTCGGACTCGCCAGGGCTTGGTTGCACTCTTCGTCCCACTCAAACTTAGCTTTTAATGGTGAAAGAATGGGCGTAATCTGTCGAACCGGTGATGAATCGGTTAAGTCTTCTTTGCCATGCTAGGTGAGTCTTTGCACTTCTTTCATCGAGTTAGGTCTCTCTAACTCTGAATTGCTTTGATCGAGAAGGATCGCTTCTATACCTCGATTGGTCACCAAAGCCTAAGAACTTGCACGATCCCACTCGAAAGCACACTTGACGCGTTGAGGCGTAACTTATGCTTTTCGGGATCTCAAACATCTCACTTAGGTCCTTGAGATGGTCACTCTCACTCTTGCTCTTGACCACCATATCATCGATGTAGGCCTCCATTGTTTTGCCTAACAATGGTTCAAACATCTTGGTGACCATTCTCTGGAATGTCGCCCCTGCGTTCTTCAGGCCAAAGGGCATGACCTTATAACAGTATAGTCCTCTTGGAGTGGTGAAGGATGTGACCTCCTGGTCTGGCTCATGCATTGCGATCTGGTGGTAGCCTCTGTATGCGTCGAGGAAGCTTTTCTTTGTGACGGTATTGTTAGGTCGACCAATTGATCTATCCTTGGCAAGGAAGCTATCCTTGGGGCATGCTTTGTTGTGAGTTTTATAGTCGACCCAGCGCCACTTCCCATTCTTTTTCGGCACCACAACCGTGTTGGAAATCCACCTGGGGTAGTGCACCTCTCTAATTGCTCCTGCCTCCAACAAGTTTCCCACTTCTTCTGCTACTATTTCGGCGTGGTGGAGTGCCGATCTGCGAGTGCGTTGAATGACTGGTCTGGCAGAAGGGTGGACGTTGAGTTGGTGGCAGATGAAGTTGGGGTCAATGCCTGGCATGTCGTATGGAGTCCAGGCGAACACTTCTATGTTGGAAGTTAAAAACTCCAAGACCTCTAACCTCTCAGTGCTAGACAACGACGAGCCAAGCAAGAAGAACTTATCCGGGTTCTTCTCGTCTATTCTGACCTCCACCAAGTCCTCCACTGCCTTTTGATTAGCCTCTTTGCCAACATCCGCGAATAGTTCATTACTCTCTGGTTCTTCAACCGAATGAACATATCCTTTGGCGGCGCTACCATTCGTTACTGTGAAACCGCTTGGACATAATCTGGTCCCCATATACTTCTTCTATCACTCCGTGTCATTTGGGGAACCTCATCACTTGGTGGTAAGAGGATGCCACCGGCGCATGGCGTCTGACCACGTTCTGCCCAAAATGATGTTGTAAGTGGGCGGAACCTTTAACACCCGAACTCCACTTGCTTTGTCACACTCCTGCTGGCGGGAGGATGATTTTGCCGACCGCCACTCGGCATGGAGTTGAACCCAATGAGGGGAATCTGCGGGGCCAAGTCTTTATCTTGCAACTTGAGTTGCTTGAAGGTTTCGTAGTACATGATTTACACGAGCTCCCTTGGTCAATCAAAATCCGCAGACGTCAAAATCCTTGACTCGGAGAGTGACGACCAAGGCATCATTGTGTGGGCAATAAATTACATCCAAGTCTTTGTCCGAAAAAGACATAACATTCGTAAGCTTCCTCCTCCCTTTTGACGACTGGTTGGGCACTTAGCACCTCTCTCATGTGCTCTGCCTTTTTGATTGAACCTCTGAGCTCACATACCCGCTCTGGTTCAAAGACTCCATGGATTACGTTGATGGTGCCTTGTGGCGGGCGTCGTCTGGCATTAGTTGGGGAGGTTGTGGTTCGGGGAGGCTGCGCCTCTCCTATGTATTTATCTAGGTGGCTTTCTTGCCACCAATTCTTCAGAATGTTGCCTCATTGCGTGCGATTTTCGATTCGGTGCCCCTTTTCCTTGTGGAAGGTGCATCCGGATCTGTCATCGTAATCCTTAGGCCTCGCCAACCTTGGCGAGCCACTTGACGAAAGGCTCGTCTCGAATCTCACGAGTATACGGTAGATCGGCTTCTTGAACACCGTGGTTATGGCGATTCGGACTCTCAACCATCTCTTGTCTGGTCTTCATCATTGTCGCGTCGCCTATGCATTTTTGGTTTGGCGACCTCGTATTGACCTTTCCGAGGTCTTCTTCTCCGTGTAGCGATCGCACCGGTTTTTGCCTTAACAGCGCCATCCTCTTCTACCGATGTCTGATGCACTCTCTCCATCGGGCCTCCATTGTAAGTGGCGGAGTCATGGTGATAGAGTCCTCGGTCTGTTCCCGGGAGGCCTCTCTTGTCTTCTTGCGATGGCGATTGGTTGGGCAATCCCCAATCTGGTTGAAGGTCTCCCAATATCATTGTTATAGGACCTTAATGTCTCCTTCTCACCCATGTCGATGGAGAGTAATCGATCGATCTCCACCGGTCTTTGTGTTTGTTACGAACCGTGTTACAAACGCTTCGCCAATTGCGCCTGTGAGGCTATCGCCCTCTGGAAGCTTCTCAAACCAAGTTAGGCCTAGGTCGCCGAGGCTTGAAGGGAATAGGATGCACATCGGCGCCTCATTATCGGTATCTGACCATAACTTTGGCGAAAGTGGCTTAAGGGGTGTAAGGGTCCGTCTTTCCTTCATACGCCGTGAATTTGGGTTGTAGGAAGCTCGACGGAAGGCGCGTTCTCAATCTCTGGGACGAATGGTGAGGTCTGCGGCCTCGCCAATGCCTTATCCGCCGTTCGTATGCCAAGTGCGGCCTTGGCATTCCAACCTCGACGCTTCCATGCGTCCGAGGAGCCAATCGCTGCAAGGCAGGAACCCTGTGGGGATCGCGCGTCCTGGCGTCCTCCTTCCATCGCGCCTTTTCTTCCAACATGGACCTTAGGTCGGACGACCTAGGTAATTCCGTCTGTCTGGATCTCGTATGATGCGTATGTGAGGGCCAATAAGTACTTCCCTCCGTGTATGACCTTTCAGGCTTCGTCCTCTCAGACACAGGAGGCGAGTCTGGAAGATACGGATCGCGTGTCGCGTCTCCCGAGGCTTCGTCCTCTGGTTGAGAGGTGTAGAATTCCTACCACGACCCTCGGAGTGGCGAGGCGTCTTGTTGTTGCGCCCCTCTGCCGCCACTTCTTTTCCTTTCACCTGGCGCTTCAGCGGCTCCATGTCCGCTGCCATCTTGCGGATCAGTTCGTCTTGTTCTCTGTCGGGATCTTCCAGTATTTGAGGATCAACTCTGCGCGTTTGTCTTTCTGGGCTTTGCGAGCGAGAAGGATGAGGTGCTATTCCTCCTTCGTCCCTCGCATCCCTCCCGAATTACGCCTTTGTGGTTCGGGCTCGCCATGGGAGGGACCAAAGGAAGGCCTTCGCGCCTTGCACCCTTTCGAGTCGGTCACACAATGGACGAGGTAGTTCTTCATTGTTCGCCATTGATGTTTAAGAGAAAGCTTGATCAAGAGGTCGTTCTTGTCTGTTCTTCCCACAGACGGCGCCAATTGTACGGGAAAGAAATTCACCTTCTCGTATAATCCTGTTGATCAAGTCTGCGTTTCTCAATACGTCGTCGTTCCACCACCTGAAAACACAAACGTGAGCTGGCCGGCGGGGGTGTGCCGGAAACCTCTCCGATGCCTAAGTCAGTAAGCAAGACAAGAAGGCAAAAGCTCTGAGTATTCAGGAAGTAAAAAATGTATTACCTTGGCAAAGGTGGCATTGGTGAGCTTATATAGGTTTCACGTGGCACAGTCCTAGTAGGACTCTAACTTCTCCATGCAAAGAGTCCTTCCAGAACTCACATTCCTCCATGCGTAGAGTCCTTCTAGGATTCATACTCTTCCTAGAAGATAATGCTCATCTTCAACACCCCCCTCACTGCATAAGCCAAGTGAGATGGCTTTTACTACGGCCGAACTCCTTTACAACCGAAGTAACACACAGTCCGGCCTTCACCTTACTTCTCTTACCTCGGTTTCCAATGCCACAACCGAGCTATCCATAAGAGAACTCAACCGGACTAGGACGCGGCCAGGCCGAACTAACAAATCCGGACCGGTGTCAACACGCAACCGGACCAGCATATAAGAACCGATATAATCCCACGACCGGTCTACCAACTGGAACCGGACTACCCCATACTTCACCTTTCTCACTGAGAGTCTTCCATTCTTGTGCTGACCTCGGCCCAACACCTAGCTCGGCCCAATAATGGATATAAATTACCCTCTCAATTGATAAAATCACGCCACATAGAATAATGATATTACCGTTGCATCAAATATTAATTTCTAGTCATCACTAATCAGTGGAGATAGACCTGTCATCGATTGCACCGCAGGTCAATATGATAGATACACGAAAAAAAATTGGATTAGGTAATGAGGTTATAAAAACAAGTTTCTGTTGATTTAAGTGAAGTTTATGTTAAGGGCCGATACAAGTTTCTAAATTATAATCTCTAATTTAGAACGAACGACAAAACACTAGCCATCCATTGCACTGTAATCAATATGATAGATACACAAAAAAGAAATTGGATTAGGTAATGAGGATATAAAAAATAGTTTGGATTGACTTAGGTAGAGTTTGTGTTGAGGGGTTGGTGTGTAAGTTCTTAAGTTATACTCTTTAGTTCTGAATGAATAACAAAATACCTTGGTGATCTCAATTCAGGTACTGTCTTGGATCCGTGAGAGGATGTGAGGATTTTTCTATACTAAAAAAAAAAAAAAAAAAAAGTTTTGTATACCAATATGATACCAAGTGGCACTACCTTTCTACCAATTACAAATATATATGCCTTTAGTGTTCCTTAAACACCCAATAATATGACTCATATTCCACTGCCTTTCATCAATCATAATTATAAAAAGTACCATATAAATATATCCTATCAACATTCAAAAATCACTCAATTGTTGAGTGAACGTATAAACCAATATGTCTAAGTTGAGTGACAAACTATCTCAATTGTTAAGTTTTGAGTTTCACTACTCATAGATAATGTTGTGATTATTGGATTTGTACTAAAAGAAAGAAAAACAAATTGTTCCCTTTGATCAAAACTCCCTCAATTTATTTTAGCTTTGGAAAAAGGACACTCTAATATTTTTTAATTGTTAAAGTCCCTCAATTTAAAACTTTAATAGATAAAGTCCATCTTCTACGTATTTATAATTTTTTTAGACTTAACTACCCGTATATGGGTTAGAGCTTGTGGTTGTGGTGTTTGCTGTTTGTAATTGAAGAGGTGTGATGTTGACTCGAGGACGGAGCGATGTCATGGTGATATTTTTCAAAATGAAAGTGTGGGAGCTTAGAGCGCATCTCCAATTTTTCCTACTTTTTTTATTTTAATTTATTTTAATTTTTTTATCAGATATTTTTCGAAAATTCTAAAATTAATATATGAACTGCAATTGAGCTTCCGATTATCATTATTAATTGGCTTTTTTTGAAGGTTTCGATGAAGATTGAGTAATTGTCAAAATTTTTTTTATAGATTGTGTAGAATTTCGATTAATTGTTAGTTTTTTTCTTCTTTAGATTTGTTTTTCTTGTATGTTATTTGTAATGGTGTTTGTTTATTAGTTTGTAAATATAAAAGTAAAATTTTATCTTTAATTGTTGTTGTTACTCTTTTAATATGTACTTTTTTTTTTTGCCGATGCCTTGTTTAAGAATGACAGTAAAATTTTACTTTGATAGTATATTCTTGAGTTATTTCTTATGTTATACAAATTTTACTGTAAAACAGAGTAATACTTTATTGTAAATTAGAATAAAATGTCACTGTGAAATAAAGTAAAATGTTTTTATGAAAAATGTTAATGTTTACATCAATTTTGACAGTAAAATTTTTTATGTTTATTTTTTTAAAAATTTCATAACCAATCTAGATCTTGGTTGATAGATTTTAATGAGAAGATTCTAAAAATATTAATTTATTAAAAATTAACATTTAAATCAAAAGTTATATAATTTTAAAGTTTAAAATACTAAATTAGTCAATAAGGATATTTTGATAATAATAGTATATGCTGGACTTTTGAAGAAATTTTTTTTATACTTTATCGTTAATATATTAAAGTTTTATTATTAGGGAGTTTTGCCCAAATTCCTTAAGAGTAAATAATGGTCTAATTATTTATTTATTTATTTATTTTTATTTTTGGCTGATAAATTAGAAATCCAGAAATTAGAGATGAAGTGTGAAATGATCAACATTTGCGTGCGAAAAAAGATATGTCTGGTCAAATCTGAAAACAAACAAATATCATAATGAATTATAAACTACAAGTTTCTGACTTTATTAATAACGCAGTCTTTATTAGCAAAAATTTCAGGACTCTCCAAGAAAATGTCAACAACAAACCTAACCTAGATGACATAAAACCCATTTTAATTTCAGTCCAGTAATGGTAGGTATCATGAAAAGTCTTTCATAAAAATAGTCATGAAAGATTTTTGACCTTTAGATTACACTTATAATAAAACACCACACACTAATTAAGGTAATCTAAGGATCACCAATTTTTCATGAAAATTTTTTCATGATTTCTAACATTTCTCATTTCAGTCAGGTTATTTTATGATTAATTTTTACAATAAATTAGAATATAAGTTTTTAATTGATGGATAAAGTGTGACATAAGTAGGTAAAAAATTTGAAAATATAAATGACAATACATAAATATATACACTAGTACTAAATTATTGTCTAAACAATTATATCAACTAATTAATAAAGTTATTTTATAAAATACAATACAACTAATTTTAGACGATTTAGATACTTGCATGGGAGATTTATTAGGAAATCTTTTTTTAAGTACTTGTATTTTAATTAGTTTATAACATATTTTTATATTTAATAAATCTTATTATTTGGACATTTGATCTATCAAATTCAAATTTTCATATTTAATTATTTTATGGATAATTTAATCTTTACAAATATTAAACGCTTAGCAATTTGGTGATATGAATATTCATATTTTATAGTGTGAATGTTCACATCATAGAAGATTCACACCGTTAATGTGAATATTACTATTATAAGTATTTTGATAATTATATCACCCATAAAATTTGGTGGAACATAAAAAAAAATAATTTAAAGCAAGTAACACATAAATAGACAAAAAGAGGCTTATATAAATGTCCATTCTTTGATTACAGTGGAGAATCCAACCAAAAATATGTGGCGCTATATTTTTGTATTTTTTTTGGGTGAAAAGAAAATCTCAACCCTTCTCTTTTCCTTCTTTTCCTTATTTTATTTTCTGTAAGTTTATGGTGCCAGAAAATTTCCGAATATGTGCACGGAATGTTAGATGAATGATGTATATTTGAAGTGAACAATACTCGGTAACTCGAATTTTCATGGTTCGAATGTCTCAAAATGACGTCGTTTTGATACATTCAAACTATTTAGGCCACACAATTCGAGCTATCAAGTATTTTTCTTTTTTTTTTTTTTTTTTTTTTTTTTGTGTCTTCTTAAGTAGATTTTGTAAAGCTGACTCAACCATTGAGTCCCTCAATTCATTGCATACGATCGCTAATTTTTATTTATTTTTTAAATTTCTTATTATTAAAGGTCTCAATTTCTGAAAGATTTAATAAGATAACGTCTCATTTTGATTTTTAATCTTTGCGAGTAGGTAATTGAAAATTAGAAAGTTAAGATTGTGTTGGATTAAACAACCACCAAAATAACTATCAACAATGCTAGGTATCATGACGAACCTTTTATGAAAACAATTATGAAAGTTTTGTGACCCTTGGATTACACTTAGAATAAAGCACCACACACTAATCAAAGTAATCCAAGAATCATAAATCTTTCATGATCATTTTCATAATTTTTTTTTTTCATGATCTCTAACTTTTCTCAATAACTATCTAAAAAAAAACAACAAAAATTTCATAAATTTTTTATTTTTAGCCTAAGGCCTCAAAATTTTTTTCACTGACACACATGGATTAAACAATTAAGATACTAAAAGAAAAACAATAATCAAAATTTACATTATATTCAGATCAGCAATGTTAGGTATCATGAAAAATCTTTCATGAAAATGGTCATGAAAGATTTGTGACTTTTAGATTACACTTACAATAAAGCATCACACACTAATTAAGGTAATTTAAGAGTCACAAATTTTTTATGATCATTTTCATAAAAATTTTTTTGTGATCCCTAACATTTCTCTATTCAGATACTCGTGCACACTCTCTGCTGTGCATTCATTCGACTTCAAATTATTTCATACAACCTAGTATATTTTATACTAGCATTGATTGCATACATCAAAACATCAAAAAGCCTATACTTTTAGAAATAAAAAGGGAAACTGAAGCAGTAAAATTCAACAACATTTGTAGGTTATTTATTTTAAACACCCCAAAACAACACTAGTAAAATTTGACTGCTTCAAGACCATCTTTTGGTAACTTTAACCTTCAAGCCATGCTTCACATAGAGAATGATGGAAACATTAGGGGCCACAGTGTGTCCTTTCACCATTTGAACTTGGTAGTTGTGTATCATACTCGCAACAACCAATTTCAATTGAGTAAAAGCAACTTCTCTTCCCAAACAAGTCCTCGGTCCTGCATTGAACGCCAAGAATTTGTAAGATGGCTCGTGTTTGATTGTTCCTCGCTCGGATAACCATCTCTCTGGCTTAAACTCCATGCAATCCTCTCCCCATATGAATTTCATCCTTCCCATTGCGTATAGAGAGAACAATATTTTCATATTCGGATCAACACGATGCCCACTTGGAAGTGTGTCTGGCTTATGTGGCTCTTTGTGTTGGAATGGAACTGGTGGATATAGCCTTAGTGATTCACATAGTGCACCGTGTAGATAAACTAGCTTGCTTATCTCTTCTACGCCGAATAATCTCCATTTGTTAGCTTCTTCTGTTGGTATAGTCGATTTGAGTTCTTCTCTGATCTTTTCTTCCACGTCCGGGTGAGTTGAAACGAGCCAAAGAAACCACGTGAGAGCTGAGCTGGTCGTGTCTCTCCCCGCGATCATGAAATTTAAAATGGTGTCTCTCAAGAACTTATCATCGCTTTCTATCTCTTCTTCATTCAAGTACGATGTTAATAGATCAACACCGTCTTCTTCTTCGTCATTTGATTTGATTCCTCTGCTAAGTTCATCTCTCTTCATGGAAATATATTTCCCTATGACATGATCTAGGGTTGCACGAGCGTTTCTCAATTTCTTTTCGTGTCCAATCCCTAGCCACCTCTGGAACTTCCAAACGCTCTCGGGGACTATGTGGCGACTAAAGATAGCTTCCTCGGCATCATCCATGGCCTTGGAGAAGGGAACATGAGGGAGGTCGATGGAGAGGCAACCAGGGTCATACCCGGTGACAAGTATGCAAGTCGTGTCAAATGTTAGCCTTTGGAACAAGTCTTGCAAGTCCACCACTAGGCCTTGTTTGGAAACATGGTCAAGAACTTTGATGAGGCCTTTCTCCACCTTATCTTGGGTTGTCTTGGCCAAATACCGGTGGAACTGGTGGTTATTGACCATCAACCGAGCGAGTTTCCTCTGGCTGCGCCACGATTCTGAGTCAGAATTGAAAATCCCATCTCCCAAAATGTCGAAAATCTTGAGGAACTGAGGGCCTTTTGGAAAATTCAAGAAGTTGGCACTCATGATGTAGTGGATGTTGGCTGGATCAACAGTGCCCAACATGTCCATGTTGGTGAACCATGGGCCTCTGAGTAGGAAAGTACCCCCGGTCTGGCTGAGGACCTCGGCGGAACGATCGTGAATCCGGTGGACGTGGCAAAGAAGACTCGGAAGCGTTCCGAGGAGAGGCCAGTTCCTTGGAAGCCCATCAGTGGTGGCAAAGAAAGCAAGGAAGAGAAAGCATGCCAGTGCTAAGAGGACTTCATAGTAACCTAGTGAGGCCATTTGGGTTTTTGTTTAAGATAAGCAAAATGTGTAGAGGAAGCTTTGATTTAGTAGCTTTTTTTATGGAATAATATCTTCAGTGGATGTATTTATAGAAGCGAAAATGCTATGTGCATGTATTTATTTATTTATCAGCAATATTAGGTATTATAAATTTTTTTTCATGAAAATAATTATGAAAGTTTTGTGACTCTTGAATTATATTTAAAATAAAATACCACACACTAATCAAAGTAATTTAAGAATTATAAACATTTTATGATCATTTTTATAAAAAAAATTTCATGAACCCTAACTTTTCTCTTTATTTATTTATTTTTTTAGAGGGTATGGGGAATTGATTGAATCATCTACGCCAAGCGGTGCGGGGGATAAGAAATTATTGTCGTGGCAGAGTATCCTGTGAATTTTTTTTTTTTTTTTTTTTCAACCAATTGCGGAGTAGAAAATTTTAGGACTAATTATTAAAAAAAAAATTATAACAAAATAAAATCTGAATTTTTAATTTTATCAATTTAAATTCTAATTTTTTGATTTATTTTCAATCTAAATTATTTGTCTATATTTGTTAAGTAAAACAAACAGAAAATAGTATTTTAAACATTAAATTCAATGTATATGTACATAAAATGTCTAAATATATTTTTTTAATTGAATTTAATGATTAAAATATTATTTTTTTGTTGGTTTTACTTAGCGAAAAATAGGCAAACGGTTTCAATTGAAAAAAAAGTCAAAAATTTAAGATGTAAATTGATAAAATTTAAAATTTAGAGTTTATTTTGTTGGAATGGTCAAATGCTGTGAAATTTTTTTTTTTATAAATTTCCCCAAAATTTGGGGTGTAAATTCATTTTAAACCTTGTGGTTTGGGGCTGGAGCAATTTAGCCCCCACGTGATTTTGAATTAAAGTGGTACTGTCAATTTTTCTATCCAAGCTGACGGAAGATATATTATTCACACCAATTTTGATAGTGGATTTTATTTTAAAAAAAAATTAGAATGAAATTAATACAATAAAAGAAAAAATTTACCCCTATTTTCTCCAAAACTAAAATTAAATTAATACGTTAATTAAAATAAAATATAATACAATATAATTAAGAATTGATCTAAAATATAAAATATAATTAAGAATTGATTTAAAATGTAATTAAATTAAAATTAGATTAACATGCTAGAAATTATAATAAATAATTAAAAATTTAGGATTAATTGTGATCTAAAATATAATTAAGTTAAAAATAAAATAAAAAGTTAGCAATTACATCAAATAGTTAAATATTTAGGATTAATTGTGATCTAAAATATAATTACATTAAAATTAGAATAAAAAAATTAAAAATTACACTAAATAATTTTATAATTAATTGTCATTTAATTGAATTAATACTAGATATTATAAATTATGTGTATGAGAGATGAAAATGAAGATAACAAAAAAATATAGGATTTGAGGGTATCATAGTGTTTTTGCATATATAATTAACGTTGTTAATGGTTTTATTTTAAAAAATAAAAGGATAAGTGCTATCAAGACATAATATAGCGAGGCAAAATGAATTTTGCCCAAAATTTTATTTATAGAACAATACTTACTCATTTTTATTAGGCTGTCGAGAGACAATGGATGATCAATTTAGTATTTGTTTAGAATTTTGTTATTTACATATAGACAATGTGAAATAGTATGTTGAAACTAGTTAACAATTTTCTATGGAAAAGGAAGATAGGAAGTGCACAGCTGCACAGGTGGAATTTGCAACCACCAGCTTGGAAAATAAGTATTTTATCACCGAAGAATTTAAATGTATGTCATAGATATCAATTTACTGTCACGTCATCCCATCTAAAACAATATTTTATTTGGGTTTTCAGTTTTTAGAAAGTAATTTTTAATTTTTAATATTTTTTAAAAATTATTTTAATCATTTTAAAAAAATTTTAGATTTACTTAATCTTAATATACTTAAAAAGTAAAAAATTTATAAAAAAATCTTTTAAGAAATTCATTAAATACAACAAAATATGAAAATGTATAAATTTTCATATATTTTTTTTATTTTTTGTATTTGATGAATTTTTTAAAGTTATTTTCACAAATATTATACTTTTTAAGCGTATTTAAATTAAGTGCATTTAAAAGTTAAAAAAATTGTGCAAAATATTAAAAAATTAACTTAAAACAAAGAAAATGGAAAAAAAAAATTAATTTCCTAAAAAGTGAACTTAATTTTTTAAAATTAAATTTGATAATTTATTTAAATTCTCAAAACTTTTTTTGGAACAATTTTTTTTGGGCACTTAGGAAAGTGGTGGTGTTATAGAAGGTGACAAATTTCTTTTTTGTATTATATATTTATATATTATTTTTTATGGGAACAAACAAGAGTGCTCTGTGCCGCTTGCTTTAGACCATACAGTCAAAGCAAGCAACACACAAATTACTAGCAAAGTGCTAAAAGCTTACACAATGAGTATTTAAGTATAGACCTGCCGCCGAATTGGTTTTCATTAGATAGGTTGTCTCTTTCTCAACCACATATATTTAACAGCAATGTTACATACTCTCAGCGGGGTGACTCCAGTGACCTCTCAGTATCACGTGTCAGCTTGTCATTGGTTAAAAATAAAAAATAAAAAATCAAAAAATAATTTTTTTAAACCAATAAGAAGGGATCCCAGCACCCTTACTGGGAGTCCGAAATTTTATTTTATACTTAAATATAATGCTTCCATTGCATTGCATGGGATGACATCACCTACGCATATTCTCAATTTCTTCAAGTTGTTTCTTTTGGATATAGGGCAGGTTTGCTTTAAGAGAGAAGTTGGGTGGAATTATTAGTGTAAGAATTGTTAATGTGTTATTAATGAAAAGATTAATAAAAATTATATTTATTTATGTACTAGTACTGTGATATAAGTTAGTTAGAATTAAATATATGAAATTATGTAAAAATACTTATTATATAAAATATAATTTTGTTATCTTTGTAAACTAGAGGTTAAAATTATCTTTTCCCCTCCAATTCTCCAATCTTATAGGGTTATAATTCCTATTCCACCTCCCTTGTAGGATTGTTAATCCCCTCCTTGGAGGGTATTAATAGTCCCAAGAGCCTACTCGTCCAAAGGTCTTTGTTCAAACCAAACACAACTTTTGTGGGATCTCCATGGCATTACTAGTCCACTCCCATAGCCTTTGGACTAAAATAACCTAAGAGGTTTTTTTATTATTATATATATATATATACTATATGTTATGACTCAAACCAAATAAGACATAATTCATCAGAGTAAAGGGGGTCAAACGGAAGCAAAATTTAAAACTTTGTTCATAGAGCTGTGCTTACATGGCACGTCATAACAAACCATACACATACATGTCAATAACTCACTTCAGAAAATATAGTAGTATAAGGTTATGTACAAACATGATCATTTAAGTCTAAGTCAATCCATGAAAACTATATACATCAGATTCAAAGTCTTTGTCAACATGACAAAATATAAATACATAACAAAAGGGCGAAGACGAGTCTCGTGTGTGAGACGTAAGGGCTGACTCTTCAAAACCTCGGTTGTTCCACACAGACTTCACTGAGGCTGGGTCTGGACCTCTCTTAGCTCACTTACAAACACATGAATGAGCATGAGCGAAAGCCCAGTGAATAATATCGATTGAAGAAGATGCATTGGAACAATATACATCGGACGGCCTTAGGCCCAATTCATATTTCTATCTAGTATATAAATAGCTATAGATCAAGTGACTTCAGTTCCAAACACTTTGGATGGCCTCGGGCCCAATCCATTCATGTCAAACTAGCCTTTGGCCCATTTGTCTTTCATTCATGTTAGAGTGGCTTCTGGCTCATTCATTCTTTCATTCAGATCATACTGGCCTCTGGCCTATTCATTCTATCTTTCAGATCATATTGGCCTCTGGTCCATTCATCCATTTATGTCAAATTGGCCTTCGGCCCATTCATTCATTCATTCGTGTCAAACTGGCCTTTAGCCCATTCGTACTTTCATGTCAAACTGGCCTTCGGCCCAATCATACTTTCATGTCAAACTGGCCTTTGGCCCATTCATACTTTCATATCAAACTGGCCTTTGGCTCATTCATTTGGCATAGCAAACATTGTCCACCAATCAGATTAACAAACTTATAAACTTACATAGAAGTAAGCAATTGGACAACAACATATTTCAGATATCTTTGTCAAGATATTACTCACAGGGATTGGTTGGTTGGTTTGCCCTAGAGCTTGACCCTACACATCACATAATACATTTGGGTCACAAATGATTCAATCCGTTCTTTAATTCACATATTCCTCTTTAGGCTCTATTCTTATTCCTTTAGTTCAATTACAATGCTCAATCTATGCCTAAGAGTACTTGTAGACACCCCATTTTTAACCGACCTTAAGACTCAAACGTCACCGATTGAGCGCTCGGTGATGTTGCATACTGTGCTCGTTCAGAAGTCTCAGAGTCGCGGCTGTGCGCCTTGCCTCCAGACTTCCGAACCCTCTTCTGTGCCTTGTCTCGGTTTGCGAACCAGGCTCGGTTTTCTCTATTTTCTTTCCTGAGGGGAGGGAGTGGTCCCGTAGACTATTTCTCAGTGGCTGTGGGCTACATTTCGTGGCCGTAGGCCATTTTGCCCATTTCGGAGCCCGGTTCCCGGTTTTCGGAGCCGTCAGGCCGTGTGCCTCGGTTCGGGACCGCCCAACCATCTCCGATTTCTCCGGTTTTTGGCATGCATCTCATTGACTCCTTTTTGAGGGACACTGGGGTCTTAGATACCCACTTCGTGGTCGAACACCACTCCCGGTGCCCAACAGCCTGTTTTCGGGACCCCGAACTACGTGTTTTGGCCCCCGAGCCTTCATTTTGCATCGGTTTGGACTCGTTTTTGGTGGAGGCCTTATTTTCATGGTTAGGAAGCTTGTAGGAGGGTGGGAGGCCAGCAATTGTTCTGACAACCAACTTTTTGTTTGGTCAAAAGTGGTTCAGCGTGAATCCGGGAAGGAGAAAAGTCTGCGCGGCTTCACCGAAACAGGCGTAACTCTTTGCACAAGAGGAATTAAAATATGAGGCCACCACCATTGGAAAGCTTACTTCCGGGGCTTCATTTTGCACTCAAGAATCTCCTAAGTCCGGATCCGGGGGGAGGAGATATGGTTGGTTGAAGTCTGGTTAGACCGAATCTGCGCGGCTTTACGGAAACTGGCATAACTTTTTCTACAGGAGGAATTTTGATGCAAGGTTTGCGGCATTGGAAAGCTAAATTCAAGGGCTACATGGCCGACCAGATCCATGGCTTGGACCTTTTTACCCTAGCCGGCCGGCCACCCTTTCCAGCCGGCCGGCCACTTACCAAAAAATTGACTTTTTGAGCTGGCCGGCCATTTTTCTCTCCCTCAGTGTATTTTAGCTGTGCCAGCTGATTTCCAATTGGACCATCCTCCATACACGTGTATGGAGGATTAGAGGGGTCTTGGAGATATTTTGGATGCATTTCCTCTATAAAGGAGAGGTTTGGCTTCATGTTTAGGGGTTAGACATTTTGAGAGACATTTGGGAGAGATCCATAGCTTTCACCTTCCATTTCTCTCCATTTCAAAGCTCAAAAGTCATTTTTCTTGCATCATTTGTTCATCAACACCAAGCACCACCATCACCACTCCATTTCCAACACTTGGAGTTGATTTCCAGCAGCTAGGAGGTAACATTTTTCAAGCCAAGTGGTAGCAAAAGTTTGATCTTCAAGGGTAAGCCTCAAATTCCCTCTTTTGTAGCATTTTCTTGCCTCATTTCTTAGGCCTACTTTCTTATTGTTTTAGGCTCTGAACTTCACTGAAATTAGGTCTTTTTTCAGCTATTCTCCATGTTTGTTTAAGGGTTCAACCCTATTTGAGATCACCATGATGCACTTGTTTCAATATCCTATTATATGCCATTATTTTGCATTGAATATTTGGCCTATGTGTGATTTCTTTTCGGGCCTGATACAAACTGTAAATGTGCTTATTTTGAGCCCATCTTCAACATTGAAGAAGGGCTAAACCATGTTTGGTCTCTCTATCATGCACTTGCTTTGTAATTTTTCATATTTACCGTAAAATTGCATGATTTGTTTGGCCTACTTGAAGTATGTTTTGGAGCATGCCATAAACTGTGATTAGGCTTATTTTTGACCCCTCTACAACATTGTAGAAGGGCTCAACCTTGTTTGGTGCTTCCATACATGACCTCTCCTTATAGCCCCTATTTGGTCCATTATCTTGCATGATTTTTTAGACCTATCTTGCTTCTGTTTTAGGCCATCATCAGGTCTGTAAATAGTCTTAAAATGATCCACTCTTCATGTTTTGTTAAGGGTCTTAGGATGTTTGGTGAATGCTTGGTATACCTCTCTTTATAGCCCTCTTTTGGCTCATATTTTGCATGCTATATTGAGCATATCTACATACTGTTTTGGGAGATGTCATCTAATGTAAATGTGCATATTTTTGGTCCCTATTTAATGTTGTAGAACTGTATTTTTCAGTTTGAGCATTGTGTATACCACTTGCTTTATTATTCCCCTCTTTTCCCCCATTTTTGCATGCTATTTTTGCCATACTTGTGGCTGTTGTTTGGCCCTGCTTTGTACTGGAAAAATGCTAGTTTAGGGACTGCCTAGCATCTTTCTTTACACTTCATATCCATACTGTGCATGTTAGGCATAGTTGCAAGTCATTTCGGGTGCTTAGCATAGCATTTCGGGCATCGGGTGTAATTTGGCTATAATTCGGGGGCTGTTTTTGCATCATTTTGGCTGCTGAAATTTGCATTTTCCATATGCCATATGCTACGTCTCATTTGCATGCCATTTCATGCCTTAGGGCCATTGCCTCGGTTTGCGTGCCCGCGCGCACGCATTTCGAGGCACTTCATTTTCATCTCCCGGCTTCTTATGAGAGTGTGGCTGAGGCCCTCTCACATTAGTATAAGTCCAATCTGTTTTTGGAGTGCCATTTCATTCCGTGTGTCATCACCTCGGTTTGCGTGCCCGTGTGCACGTATTTCGAGGCACTTCATTTTTATCCGACGGCCTCTTATGTGAGTGCGGCTGAGGTCCTCTCATGTTAGTGTAAGCCCAATTTGCATTTTCCAAGTCTATTTTGCATTCAGTATGCCATTGCCTCGGTTTGCGTGCCCGTGAGCACGCATTTCGAGGCATCTCATTTTCATCCATCGGCCTCTTATGTGAGTGTGGCTGAGGCTCACTCATGTTAGTGTAAGTCCATTTCGCATTCTGTATGTCATTCTAGTCTCATTGCATTGCATATACCATTGCCTCAGTTTGCGTGCCCCTGTGCACGCATTTCGAGGCACTTCGTTTTCATCCATTGGCCTCCTATGTGAGTGTGGCTGAGGCTCACTCATGTTGGTATAAGCCCATATTGCATCTCGTATCTCATTTTAGTCCTGTTGCATTCCGTATGCCATTTTCTCGGTTTGCGTGCCCGTGGGTACGTATTTCGAGACATCTCATTTAGGTCTCATTGTACATCATATTTCATGTCATTTCATGCCTTTATGCCATCACCTCGTATGTTGCGTGCAGGTAATGATTTCGAGGCACTTCACTTTTCTCACGGCCTCTTATGTGAGTGTGGCTGAGGCCCTCTCATGTTAGTGTAAGTCCAATTGCATTGCGTATGTCATTTTATGCCTTAGGATCATTGCCTTGGTTTGCGTGCCCGCGTGCACGCATTTCGAGGCATCTCATTTTCATAGCATTGTGCATGCTAGATCACATTTTAGTTGCATTCATGCATGTTGTGCATATTGCATCGTGTTCGGGATAGGAGTTAGCCCGGGCACGGGAAACGAGGCACGTTTCGTACTTCGAGTGACGGAACGGGTCTCAATTCCCAAGTCACCGACACTCCGGATTATCTATGATGGAGTTAGGTTTTGTTGTAGCATTCATCTGCATTCATCCTATATTGAGTTGTGCAAATCGACTCCTCGGCCATCATGCATCGATATGCGTGATTGGTGGCACGAGGATCGAGGCATGCATATATTTGTGAAATACATTGCTATGCCCTTTTCCTGCTCTCTGTTGCAGCAAAATCAAGAATCAGCAAGTCTTCGGAGTCTGGCACGCATTTCGAGAAATATTGCAAACAGAGGCTAATTGGGGCATCCCAGTGGATTTCCGCACCAAAGCAGCCCAGCATACATCACCCATCAGTAGCAAGGCAGTCCCTGGCTTGCATGCCAGTTTTACTTTTTTGTAATTAATTTGTTAATTAATTAGAAATCTGTATTATTCTTTTATTCGGACTGTATATTTATTCGGACCCTCTGCGCGAGGGCATAATTGTAATAAGTGTGGGTGAGTGTGATGTATGTCTTCCAACCCCCATTTCTTTCTCCCTTTTATTTACCCGCTTACGATGGTTAGATATAGGGCATATTTCAATTAGCATACAGTATGACAGCATGTTTGCATCATTCATCTGTTTTGCACGCACCGGGCTCGGCACATCATACAAACTGCATTTGTATTTCAATTCCAAATTGAATACGTGTTAGTTGTAGCATTCCATATGCCATGTTTAGAATAGCCGAGCCTGCTATAGTTTGCATCTTTGCATGTGTTGCATTAGACATTTCAGTATGCTTAGGTCCATGCATGATTTCTAATCAGTTTTCTGTTTTGGCTTGGAGTACTTGGTGAGTTTTATGCTTTAGCATCCTTGCATGCGTGTGAGTGTCTGCCATGAATAGCATGCTTACCATGAGGCTAAATACTTATGTGATATAATTGCCTTGAATGCCTGTGGGTGGAGGTTGAGTTATCTGAATTAGGACAATTCATCGACTGTTTGTTTTAAGCCCACTAGATAGTGGCAAAATCATGTTGTTTTCTAAGCCCACCCGAGGGTGGCAAATCCACGTCTTAGCCTACTTGCGGGTAGCACCATCAAACCATTTTCAAACAAACAAACATGAAATATTTTGTTCCAATTCAGGCGATTCAGTCTATGCTTGTATGCTGTGCGCATCACATAGTAACCTAGGCTAATAACCGGAATAAGAACTCACAATGTTTTCAAAATCAGATATCATGGTTAGTAGAGGCCGGTCTTTGACCGGTCGAGCGGGGGTGCTCACGAAGTGACCTTCCCCAATCGTACCCAAGTTCCCGAGCCGAGGCAACTTTGGTGATGACGGACACATGGCCTTTGGCATCGAGTCAGGGTTTCCTAAATTTCCCATTTTAAAATATTTAGGTGGCGACTCAGATTCCGCAAAGCGATCCATGTTTGGCACTTCTTTCAAAAATCTGCTTTTTTCAAAACGATTTTCGGATTTGGACTCTTGGTTCAAGATTAAGAACCGTGACATTTGAGTCCTTCGAATCAGAGTAGACCCAATATCGAACTGTAACCCGGGGCTCGCTCCTTTTCCCCGGATGCATTCGGGACGTCTACGCTTTGGCGACTCTGGGATTTAGAGAACTTGACTCGAACTCATGATATCCGGTTTTGACTACACTTGTGTGTTGCTTTGCATTGCATTTGCATTGCGCGCTAGGACACCGTGTTTGCCATATGCCATTCTAACGACGGTTTGGGAGGCTTGTCTTGTCAAGTCATGTCCGTAAGGCCGATCGGCTCGGCTCGACAAAGATGGGAACACAAACCCCGGTTTTACCGGGCACCCTTTTTGACCATTCGACCTAGTGCATATTCGATCCATAGTGACCATTCCAAACTAGGACAAAGGTTGCTTACCCGTTTATAGGTTGTTTGAAGCCGCTGCGTGCGTAGTGAAACCCTAGTTCCTGACAAAATAGGACAGGGAAACCCTACCCCAACATGGGGGTGTTTTGGCTTTCACTTATCTGTTATGTGCTTGTTAGAGTGTGCCTCTACAGGAAATGCATGTATCAGTTTATGAGTTTGAGCATCAGTTCAAGGGCACCAATTCAAGATTTTGGGTATCGAACTGCATGGGCATCAAGATTTGGTGGAATCGGTTTTACCGAGGGTATCACCACAGTAATTTTGGGGCAGAATTCAGTAGAGAGCACACACATTCAACTATGCTCGCATCTCTGCTCAGTGAAATCAGCCGAGATGTCATTCTGCTTTTCTTTTTGCTAGGTAGTTTTGGAACCATAGCTTCGAAGGCTTCAATATCCCCTGCACAATCCGAACTTGTGTTGATAGACTTTGTTGGGTCAGAGATTCAGTTCAAGGACAATCAGTGTTGCTTTACCAGAGGCAGGGTAAAAGGACCAACAGCACGATCACCGCTCACGGTTACAGATCAGTGGCCCTTATCCACCCCACCAAGAAACAAATGAGCCGAGGTCTCAATTTTTACTGCAGGGATAGACATACCAGTCAGTTGGATGGATCAGCAGAACACGTCAGGGTTAGAGGCAATGATGCTTCAAATGCAGGAAAGTATGAAACTCATGCAGCAGGACACTGCCCGTCAAGCGAAATTTGCTAAAAGCCAGGCCGAGATTATAGCCCAACAGGCAGAGACAATTGCCAGGCTAGAAAAGCAAACTGGAGTATCTACTTCACGCCAGGCTCCTCCCCTACCCAGAGTTCCAACGCTTGGGGAGACAACTAATGTCCAGGATGATACGGACATTCAAGGCAGGCCAGCTCTGCCCCTGGTTCTACCCTAGCTATCTAAAACACCCACCAACCTACCAGACCTCCCCTCTGAATTCAAGACGGACCCCACAGCATTGAAAGTGAGCAAGCTTGAGGAATTGTTCAAAAAGTCTCAGGGGGCCCATTCTATTCCTGACATAGAGAATGGTTTTACCGACTCAGTGGTGACATTACCGGAGCGGTTTAAAATGCCGCATATCGATCGATTCGATGGCTCTGAAGACCCAATGGTGCACCTCCAACTGTTTTCTGATATCTTAAGACCAGTGGGTTTGACCACAGCCCAGAAACTGTCACTATTCGGCCGAACCCTGTCTGGGATAGCCGCAATTTGGTATGCAAAATTGGAGAGCTCTGTGAAACAAAACTGGGAAGAGCTGGCTGAGGCCTTTGTTGCTCAATACTCCTATAACACACAGATCGAGGTCACAACTCGTGATCTCGAAGTCACCCGCCAAGAACCAAAGGAGGGTTTCTCAGAGTTCGTGACGAGATGGAGGGCAAAGGCCTCAATGATGACTACAAGGCCTTCCGACAAAGATCAGATCAGGATGATTGTTCGAACTTGCATGGCGAAGTTGCTACAAAGATGGTCGTTCTACTGCTTACCTTTCCAAATTTCTTCATGAAATGGGAGTTCAAATTGAGGATGCCATCAGACAAGGGATCTTCGCAGAAGATAATGAGCCTTTAAGGAGGAATGTTGCTCGCAGTTCCAATGCTACTACTGATGGTAGCACAGCTGCGAAATGCTCAGAAGTAGATACTATCACCACTTCCCGCAATGACCAAAAACCAACCACTTCAGCTCGGCCCCAAGCCCGAAAATTCCATCCTCTTTACATGAGTCTCTCCCAAGCTTTGAAAAAGCTGCAAGAAGAAGGGCACCTAGAACTCCTAGAACCCCAACCCCTCCCAAATCCTCTTCTACCAAGGTATGACCCAGCTAAATCATCAGGTTTACCATCAACAGCACGGTCATGATACGAACCGTTGCATCCGCCTCCGTCATAAGATTCAGGATCTTATTGATGAAAAGACCTTAGCTCCACCAAAAGGACCTCAAGTTAGTACCAACCCATCACCTCTACATCTCAACCTCATCCATATACTGCCATCCACCTACGACCCCAGCATATACATCACCCCAGCCCATCTACCCAAGCTTGAGGTGTTCATTCTAGAAAGCATGGACTTATGCATGATGGGTGCATCTGAACCCCAATCATTCCATACCCATGAACCCACTACTTCGAAATGATGAGGATGATCGAAGATCTTGAGAACTGTGGGGCAGATCCGCCTTTGGAGTTTTGGCTCATCATCAACCACATCACATACCAGGGAGCTCATGTCAAAAGTTCCCCAATCTTGAACAGGCTACATCGAGGAAGGCCAATCCTCGGCAAAGTGGAGGCGAGTGGAAAGAACAAGGTAAGGGTAGACACGGATCCCCTTGAGTATCTTCTGTTGGCTGTTGAGGCCTTGAAAGCCGAGGGACTGAACAAAAAGCAAGTGCTCGCAGTTGTTGCAAAAACTGTGGACGGCATTTTCGCCACTCAAGTCAGGGGCAGTCCGAATCAAGGGGAAAATCGGGAAAAGGGCTGTCGTACCATAAATGATCCTGTTAGCTCTAATCCTCCACCCAGAAGAGATCAAGAAACCAAAGCCAAGACTGCTAGTACCTTTATGGTGCGCCAAAGAAAATCCACAAGCCTTGAAGTACCGACCCCAAGGTCAAAGGGTCTTCCATGCCCTCCACATGCCTTTATCCAAAGCTTTCCAAATCCTTGTTGGACAAGGCCATCTTAAACCCCTTGAGCCTCGGTCTCTCCAGAACCCTCTTCCAAGACATGATGCTACCCAAGATCGCAAGATACCATCAAAGAACCGCCATGCTACCAACAATCGCCCGCTTTCGCCATGAAGTACGTGATTTATTGGACAACGGGTCATCCTCCGCCGAGCTCAAAGAAAGTCTATCGGCAAGACCGGGTCATTGAACTTGGGGATAATGTGATGTGATCGAGGATAAACCACTGCGGGCAACGCTTCCATTACTCTAGATATGGTGGATGGCACGACCGCTCGAGCAATGTGCAAATACCGCTTTTGTGCTTTCGACTTGGGTATTGGGTCGCTTTTTGTTACTTTGTTTTGAGTCTCTTTTGTTTTGAGTCGGTCTTTTGTCTTGGGTCCGTCTTGTTGTATCGAGTCGATCTGTTGTATAGAAGTCGTGATTCCGGTGTTACCTCGGGCGTCACCATTTTGTTTCGCGTTTGTCTTTTGGTTTTGTTTTGAGTCTGTTTCTGCCAGGGAGCCAGTTATGCCAACAGATTTTGAATGAAACAGTAGTGATTTCCATACTCTCGCATTTGTTTCTGCCGTGTGCTAGTTGTGCCGGGATTTGAATGAAATGGCAGTGCATTCCACCTGCTCTCTTGTGCCTTGAAGTCATTATATTGACCTAAGTTTTTCCCTTGAAGTCATTATATTGACCTAAGTTTTTCAAAACCTTTTTGAACACTGCGGTGAAAACAAAGAGGGAGGAATTCCTCGGGATTTGCAAAACTTTGATCAAATGAGAGAAAGAGAGGCATACTAAGCCCTTAATGAATGAAATCATGCTTGTTAGTATGAGTACTGAGAAGGATCCTGGCTTGATCCAGATTGGTTCCACAATATCTTCTGCGCGAGCGATTTGTCGCTTTCTTAAAAACTATCAAAATTGTTTTGCGCAGTCCTGCGAAGACCTGTGTGGAATCACTCTTGAGATTGTGCAGCTTAGGATCGTTCTCAGCCTCGAGACTCGACCCCTAATTTTCAAACCTTGGACTTGCATTCAGAATGTTCAAAGGTCAACTATGATGTGAGGCCTGTGTGGCCAGATTCGAAGCAGCTCTCGAACAAGAGGCGCCAAAGTCAGATCAAGAAGGTCAGACCTCATCAGAAGAAGCTTGCAACGCTAGATCAGAAGCATCCCTCAAACTGGGGACAAAAATGTCAGATATGCTCGAAAAGCCAAAGGTGGATCTTTCTGCAAATCAATACAACAGCCACTCTCCTGGATACGGATGGCTTCGAGATCCTAAAACCATTTGGCATGGACTTGTTACACTTTTCCCCTTTGAGAGGCTCGTTGGGCCGAAAACCCGGAAGGGCGACCCAGGAAAAAGTTAGAGCAAGAGAAAAAGAAAAAAGAAAAAAAAAATGCAAAAAAAAATGAAAAAGAAAAAAAAGAAGAAAAATGAAAAAAATGAAGAAAAAAGATGAAAAAGAAAAAAGAAATGAAAAGAATTGAAAAGAAAAGAAAAAGAAGCTCGCAAGGTCGAAAACCCGCATCGGGCGCCTTGGCAAAAGTTAGAGCCTAAAAAGGAGAGGTTAATACCCGAGTGTACCTTAACCCCGAACTACGTAAGGCTTGATTCCTATCTTTGGGATACGTAGGCAACTTCATTCTGAAGTCCAGCCGTAAAACAATTCAAACTCGATTGTGTCCATGTAATGGTTTTGATCATCTCCGCCTTCTCTGTATCCGAGAGTTCGGTTGTAATCATCGCTCTGAGGACGGACTACAATGTACTGCAGTACCATTCAAACAAGGGGCAACTCTCCGTTGCCATTCAGTGTACTGCAGTACCATTCAAACAAGGGGCAACTTTTCGTTGCCATTCAATGCGCCGCGGTGCCATTCAAACAAGGGGCAACTTTCCGTTGCCATTCAAAACGTCGCGGTGTCATTTCAAACAAGGGGCAGATTTCCGTTGCCATGCAGCTCTCCTTCAGACAAGGGGCAATTTTCAATTGCTATGGGTCCGAGGTTGTGCATCTCAAGAGTAGGTTCCGTGCTCATTCAAGAAAGGACCGCTTATAAATAGTTTTTGAAAATTTTGATGAGGTTGACTATTTTCTCGAAAATTGTTCCATCTTTTCCAAAAAATTGGACCATTTCTTGGACCCGAAAAAGGAAAATTTTCAGTGCTCATAGCCTGACTTGCATGATTTCAAATTAAAAATTGAACAAGCGTGTTAACTCGACTCTCATTTTGGTCAAAATTGTTTTAGTAGAAAGCCAAAAATAAAAAAATGGTCAAAATGATGAACTAGGGGCACAGTTGAGTCAGGTGTTCTGTCTTTTCCCCATTGTCAATATACTCGCCAAGAAGGGCACTCTACCTGCCAAGAAGGGCGCAATTGAAGTTAACGACAAAGGACTGAAAGCTCCCTCATCCTCCGAGCAACGAGGTATCAAGCCAAGTGCGAAGCTGTAGACGTCCCCGAACGCGCCCCGGGAGGACGACTCCCGTTCCGGTTCGATATTGGGTCTACTACAGTTCAAAGGACTCAATTTTGTCACGGTTCTAAATCTGAACCAAAGAGTCCAACTCTGGCAAATCGTTTTGAAGAAAAATAGATTTTTGAAAAGAAGTGCCAAACATGGACTGCTTTGCCAGATTACAGAGTCGCCACCTAAATATTTTAAAATGGGAAATTTAGGAAACCCTGACTCGGTGCCAAAGGCCACGTGTCCGTCATTACCAAAGTGGTCTTGGCTCGGGAGCTTGGGTACGATCGGGGAAGGTCAGCTATGAGCACCCCCTTTCGCCCGATCCGAAGACCGGCCTCTACTAACCGTGATATCCGTTTTTGAAAACATTACATGCTCTTATTCCAATTATTAGCCTAGAATTCACTATGTGATGCGCACAACACAAAAGTATAGACTAGATTGCCTAATTTGGAAATAAACATCGCATATTCGTTTTGTCTCGAAAAACGTGTTGTTTTCTTTTGCTACTCGCAAGTAGGCTAAAATGCGGATTTTAATGAGTTGTTCCAACTCAGGCAATCCAACCTCCACCCACAAGCATTCAAACAGTTTATCATGTAAGCACTTAGCCTCATGGCAAGCATACTGTCATGGTAAACATTCACACGCATGCGATATGCTAAAGCCATAAAAACTTACATCGTACTCCGCGCCAAAACAGTAAACTAGTTAGCAAACATGCATGACCTAGTTCATGTTTAAGTGGCTAATGTATCACACACAGAGATATAATCTAGAGTAGGCTCGGCTAACCCTAAACATGGCACATGAGATGCAACAACTATCACGTATTCAATTTGGAATTGAAAGTACGATGCAGTTTGCATGATGTGCCGAGCCCAAATGCATGTAAACAAATGCATGAATGCACATATGCATTGCATAAGGTATGCTGATTTAAATGTGCCCTAATCTACCAACATAAGCGGGTAAATAAAAGGGAGAAAGAAATGGGGGTTGGAAGACATACACCCACTCACACACACTTATTACAATTTTGCCCTCGCCGAGGGACCAAAATAATAATCTGCATCGAGTAGGTAATTAACTACCCTAGCTAATTAAATATTACAAATCAACTAAATTAATTAAATAAATTAACTAATTTAATTAAACAGTAAATCGCCTCGGGATGAGGGCCAAAAGCAGCAAGGCCGGATCGGTTTCTAACTGCATCGCCGCAAGTGTGCCTCGCTTTCCTCGCTCTCCTCTTCTAAAATTCCCAAAATCCTAGGAGTGCCTCTCGGCATCAGAGTACCACCCGGGGTAGAACACCACGGCTGAAGTAAGAGGCCACCGGCACTGAATTGTTCCATCGGCTGGGAAAATACTACCGGTCGGCACTAAAAAGTGCCGGTTGGCACAAAATGTTCTGCAGATCCTGCAACTCACAGCAGCAGAGGGAAACAACATGCAAGGCAATGCAATTCAAGCCATTTATGCACCAAACACACTCCCTATCATGTTATTGACTCAAGGGGGGGATGTGCCTCGGTTCCCGGACCACCAATCGCGCATTTTCATGCATGACGGCCCTAAGAACCAAGAATGCAACTTTACTATAAAATGCATGCAAACCAAATAATCAAACAAGGGTGCCAAACCTCCATCAAACTCACTTCAAGGGGCTTGGCATGCAAGTCAATATGATGAAGCCCTAAGCATGGCAAACTAGTATGCAATATGGACAATGCAAGGTGGTCATGCAAGCATACAAACAAGCATATGAAGCAAGCATGTAAACCAATGGAATAATGGATTTAGACATGAGTTAGGCAACTCAAATGGGCCCCAAAATCAGTGGCCAAAGCGCCTAGAAATGGAAACTAAACAAACTCACACGCATGCAAGTATTAAGGTCCAAACCCAAGGCATACAAAAGCAACTCTTATGCACACTTAAGAGGCACAAACACGGGCTAATAGCATGCATGAAAAGCTCTGAAACCCATGTCAAACATGATGCCAAATCATGCAATGAAGCATGCCAAACAAAGCATGCAAATGGCCTAGGCTTAAAGCAAGTCAATAGGGCATTAAACCACACTTAGCACAAACACATATGGCATGCATCAAACAACCAAAAACAGATTTTTAGCATGTCAAATTAGGCCCAAAGGACCACTTAGATGGCATCCAAGGGACATGGAATCTAAGGCATGCAATAAGGCCTAAACATGGAGCATATAACACAAGCTTAAGAAGTCACGAAGGAGCATGCAAGGTAAGCATACAAGCAACTCTAAGGGACTGAAATAGCATGCTAGATGGTTCCAAACCATCAAAACATTGTAAGCAAAGCATTCTACACTCACATGCTCTTAAGGCCAACAAGCCGAATGCAAAGGGGCTATATTAAACATGCCAAGATTGACCAAAATACTTATGGACAGACCTAAAACATGGTAATATGAGCACAAAATCTTCACAAACACAAGTCTAAAACATGCTAGAAATGAAGGCATACCACCTAAGCATGTTAAGACATAAAGAGGCATTACAAGGCAACTATACTAAGCATGCATAGGAGACCAAAACCAACTTGAAAACATGTTATATCATGGCAATATAAGCATGAAAGACAACCAAGGCATGCTCAACACACACTCAAACATGGTGCTCCTTTGGAAGCCAAAACTTGCCCTTTTCAAGGACACCAAGGAGAGGGGGTGGCCCTCTCCTTCTTGAGACTTCACAGCATGCTCTTCAGCACTGAAATCCCTCAAGATTTCAGTGGTGAAGAGATCCTATCACCAAAATCTCGGATCTCTCACAAAATAGCACAAAAAGTGCCATTTTCATGGTCCAAGGGTGGACAAACCTACCCTAACCACTATACACTCTTAATATACAACAAAGAGGGTTAAAAAATAAGAACTTTTTGTGCCAAACACTAAGCTCAAAAACTGTTTTAAAGCAAGTAAAAACAAGGTGCAAGAATGGGGTAAAAAGGGAGTTAAGTTCTTACCCTTGTAGCCTTCTTCAACAAAGATGGTGTGATGGCTTCTTTGAGCTTCAAATCAACTCCAAAGCTTCAAAACAAACCTCTGGACCCTCAAGAACCAAAGGAAGGTGAAACACTAGGTGCTTGTGTGCAAAAGTGTGAACTAAAGCACCTAGTGTATTAAATAAGCAAGAAAGGAGAGAGATAAGATAGATATATGATCTAACCTAAAACCAGAGCTTGGTCTCTCTCTAAAATGGCTGAAACCTCTCAAGAATTCCAACCCTTGAGCCAAGAGAAGAGAGTTCTCTCTTATAGAACTTGTAAGACTTACAAGCTAAGCAACCAAGGGCTCATCCCTCCATACACGTGTATGGAGGGGAAGAATTGCACACATGCCTCGAAAATATCTCGTAAAGCAAGTGCACGCGTCTGCCGCGTAAAATGTCATTTTGACAAAATTGAGTGCCGACCGCACAATAAGAGTGCCGAGTGCAGTAACTCTAGCCACCCGGTGGCCTCTAGCCCCACTGGTGGTATGTGGGATGCCTCACAAAGCATTCCCCGCCTTCCAAAACAAAAGTGTTTGGTGCAAAACCAAACACAAACAGTCGAGTTCGGAGGTCCTGAGGCAAGGCGCGCGCAGCCGAGAACTCCGGGAACTCCAAACGAACACAAACATGGATAATCACCGAGTGTCCCAACGGTGATGTCCAAGTCTTGAGGACGGTCAAAAATGGGGTGTCTACAGAAGAACGAACTGGAATGGGCTAAGATATTTCACTCCATCATCTGGACAGATCTGATCACGTCCAAACTCCCCAGCAAGGCATCATCAATCGATGTCAGCTGCAGATTTGCTACACATCCTGTTGCAGCACAACCCCTCTGTGGGAGAAACTCACTGTTGTAAGCAGAAGAAGAAGAATCTGGTAGAATACCAGGGGCAAAAGCCCACAACTTTCTGCTTATCCATCAACCACCCAGGGAAGGGATTGAAAAATGAGAGATTGAAGAATAGAGAGATGTGCGATGAGAAAAAAAGTGAGAAAAAGGCTTTTTCAGAAAACTAGAGATTGAGTGCCAAGTGATGTGAGAATCACAAGTGAGAAAGGGTGGGAAACACTACCCGGTGAAACAGGCTCCCTCTGCACGTCTGAGTGTCGTGTCTTTTGGTTTTATCTCGATTTCTTGTTTTGAGTTGATTTCTTGTTTTGAGTCGTTTCGAGTGTTACTCGATGTGTCTAGGTTGTGTGCCTTTTATTTCCTTGTTGAGTCGTTTTCGCTGTGGTCAGTTGTAGGCTCAATACCCGGTTGAGAACCCTTTACTCATCTCTCAATTTCATAAAATCATTTTGTGCTCCGAGTGCCGTGCCGTTCTCCACATTTGTGCAAAACAGAATTTGTTCTTTCATAAAATCGTGGGGTTCAACCCAGGTCACACGAGAACAGTAGAACCAGGACCTATCTGAAGCTATGAGTTCCGGGCTGCAAAGCAAAAGAAAAGAGGGAAAATGGAAGCATCTGAGTGTGTTTCACCTTCAGCAAATTCCGTGATTGTATTCTGGATGTACCTTTTCAAGCCTTGTCAATGCTCCGAAGTATGAGTGTGCCTCTACCTCAAGCGCAAGATCAAGCCTGCTTCAAAGTTACGCACCCTTCCACCTACATTGTTGTGCATTCTTCCATTGGTATTCTCATACACACCATAGTTGCACTTATTTGCATCTTGTGTTATCTTCTACCATTTATCCTTTTACGCTGAGCAGCGTTTGGGATCGTTGTCCTCCGGGACTTTCTCAGGTTGCGTCGTGTACGCACCTGGGCGGTTGTTCGGATCTCTTTTCACGATTTCAGCGTGGTTTGAGTGTCCCGTTCCTCTTCTCACAATTTCAGCGTGGTTAGAGTGTCTCGTTCCTCTTCTCACGATTTCAGCGTGGTTAGAGTGTTCCTTTCCTTACGCGATTTCAGCGTGTTTGGAATTTATCCCAGGTTGCGTTGTGGACGCGCTGGGCGGGTTGTCTCGTTACCTCTTCTCACGATTTCAGCGTGGTTAGAGTGTTCTTTTCCTTACGCGATTTCAGCGTGTTTGGAATTTATCCCAGGTTGCGTTGTGGACGCGCTGGGCGGGTTGTCTCGTTACCTCTTCTCACGATTTCAGCGTGGTTAGAGTGTTCTTTTCCTTACGCGATTTCAGCGTGTTTGGAATTTATCCCAGGTTGCGTTGTGGACGCGCTGGGCGGGTTGTTTTTGTTGACCTCTTCTCACGATTTCAGCGTGGTTTGAGTGTCCCGTTCCTCTTCTCACGATTTCAGCGTGGTTAGAGTGTCTCGTTCCTCTTCTCACGATTTCAGCGTGGTTAGAGTGTTCCTTTCCTTACGCGATTTAGCGTGTTTGGAATTTATCCCAGGTTGCGTTGTGGACGCGCTGGGCGGGTTGTCTCGTTACCTCTTCTCACGATTTAAGCGTGGTTAGAGTGTTCTTTCCACGCCGATTTGGCGTGTTTGGAATTTATCCCAGGTTGCGTTGTGGACGCGCTGGGCGGGTTGTTTTTGTTGACCTCTTCTCACGATTTCAGCGTGGTTTGAGTGTCCCGTTTACCTCTTCTCACGATTTCAGCGTGGTTAGAGTGTTCCTTTCCTTACACGATTTTCAGCGTGTTTGGAATTTATCCCAGGTTGCGTTGTGGACGCGCTGGGCGGGTTGTTTTTGTTTACCTCTTCTCACGATTTCAGCGTGGTTAGAGTGTTCCTTTCCTTACGCGATTTCAGCGTGTTTGGAATTTATCTCAGGTTGCGTTGTGGACGCGCTGGGCGGGTTGTTTTTGTTTACCTCTTCTCACGATTTCAGCGTGGTTAGAGTGTCTCGTTCCTCTTCTCACGATTTCAGCGTGTTTTGAGTGTTCCGTTCCTCACACGATTTCAGCGTGTTTGGAATTTATCCTAGGTTGCGTTGTGGACGCGCTGGGCGGGTTGTTTTTGTTTACCTCTTCTTACGATTTCAGCGTGGTTAGAGTGTTCCTTTCCTTACGCGATTTCAGCGTGTTTGAAATTTATCCCAGGTTGCGTTGTAGACGCGCTGGGTGGGTCGTTTTGGTTTACCTCTTTTCACGACTATCAGCATGTTTTGAGTGTCCCCTTCCTCACACGGTTTTCAGCGTGTCTGGAATTTATCTCAGGTTGCGTGGAACGCGCCTGATTGGTTTTCTTTGTTCTCTCTCCTCCCACGAGTCCAGCGCGGTTGGAGTATGTCACCATTTTGCGTCTATTGTACTCTCTGTTACATCGCATCTATTATCTATTGCATCACATCTATCACATCCATTGCATCATATCTGTTTCATTGTCTGGTCTAGGAGACCTTAAATCCTCTAAAGGTGCAATTCCTTTGGTGTTTGTCGTGCCCAAACGACTTCCCGTGGTCTGGTATAGCCACCTGCCTGTGTTAGCAGTGAGTTCCTAGGAGACCAATTGAGACGGTGGAAACTAGAGTTCGAATGGCTCATGCCTAGAACGCAAAGGTTCGGGATTTCCGAGACTAAAGTCTGGTTTAAATACCCAGGGGTATATCCTCGGCTTGAAATCTGTATGGCAGCCCCATAGATTGAGATAGCATGTGTATGCGCCTCAATTCTGGATACCGAATCAACCTAGTCTGTTACCCTGTTGGAGAATAGGGAAGATGCGACCATAATCAGGGAGAAAAGTATTACCTGCGGTTCAACCGAGAAGAAGTGAAAGATCCCCAGCGGCATGAGGTAAGTCATTTCCAATTGCCCCTGTAAGGTACCTTTACCTCTTAGCTATCACATTGCATTTTAGCCACTACATTACAGTGCATTGCATGAATCCCCAATCTTCAAACCGGCTTCGCGTAGCGTGTAAGTCCAATTTTCAAACCGGCTTCGCTTAGCGTATAAGTCCAATTGTCAAACAGGCTTCGCGTAGCGTATAAGTCCAATTTTCAAACCGGCTTCGCGTAGCGTATAAGTCCAATTTTCAAACCGGCTTCGCGTAGCGTGTAAGTCCAATTGTCAAAATCTTCCTGCATATCATTTTGCATTTTGCCCCTACCTGCGGGCATGCCTGCGGGCACATCTTTGTCTATCTTGTCTGCTTTGTCTAAGTCTTCGGCCTTGTCAAAAATGGGTCGTCTCTGGGCTTTGACATTCACTCCCGTCATTCTTATGACTTTCGTGTTCTGTCAAGAGGGCAATCAGAGACACCCCATTTTTGACCGACCTTAAGACTCAGACGTCACCGATTGAGCGCTCGGTGATGTTGCATACTGTGCTTGTTCAGAAGTCTCAGAGTCGCGGCCGTGCGCCTTGCCTCTGGACATCCGAACCCTCTTCTGTGCCTTGTCTCGGTTTGCGAACCAGACTCGGTTTTCTTTATTTTCTTTCCTGAGGGGAGGGAGTGGTCCCGTAGACTATTTCTCAGTGGCCGTGGGCTACATTTCGTGGCCGTAGGCCATTTTGCCCCTTTCGGAGCCCGGTTCCCGATTTTCGGAGCCGTCAGGCCGTGTGCCTCGGTTCGGGACCGCCCAACCATCTCCGATTTCTCCGGTTTTTGGCATGCATCTCATTTACTCCTTTTCGAGGGACACAAGGGTCTTAGATACCCACTTTGTGGTCGAACACCACTTCCGGTGCCCAACAGCCTGTTTTCGGGACCCCGAACTGCGTGTTTTGGCCCCCGAGCCTTCATTTTGCATCGGTTTGGGCTCGTTTTTGGTGGAGGCCTTATTTTCATGGTTAGGAAGCTTGTAGGAGGGTGGGAGGCCAGCAATTGTTCTGACAACCAACTTTTTGTTTGGTCAAAAGTGGTTCAGCGTGAATCTGGGAAGGAGAAAAGTCTGCGCGGCTTCACCGAAACAGGCGTAACTCTTTGCACAAGAGGAATTAAAATATGAGGCCACCACCATTGGAAAGCTTACTTCCGGGGCTTCATTTTGCACTCAAGAATCTCCTATGTCCGGATCCGGGGGGAGGAGATATGGTTGGTTGAAGTCCGGTTAGACTGAATCTGTGCGGCTTTACGGAAACTGGCATAACTTTTTCTACAGGAGGAATTTTGATGCAAGGTTTGCGGCATTGGAAAGCTAACTTCAAGGGCTACATGGTTGACCAGATCCATGGCTTGGAACTTTTTACCCTAGCCGGCCGGCCACCCTTTCCAGCCGGCCGGCCACTTACCAAAAAATTGACTTTTTGAGCTGGCCGGCCATTTTTCTCTCCCTCAGTGTATTCGGTTGTGCGGTGATTTCCAATTGGACCATCCTCCATACACGTGAATGGAGGATTAGAGGGGTCTTGGAGATATTTTGGATGCATTTCCTCTATAAAGGAGAGGTTTGGCTTCATGTTTAGGGGTTAGACATTTTGAGAGACATTTGGGAGAGATCCATAGCTTTCACCTTCCATTCCTCTCCATTTCAAAGCTCAAAAGTCATTTTTCTTGCATCATTTGTTCATCAACACCAAGCACCACCATCACCACTCCATTTCCAACACTTGGAGTTGATTTCCAGCAGCTAGGAGGTAACATTTTTCAAGCCAAGAGGTAGCAAAAGTTTGATCTTCAAGGGTAAGCCTCAAATTCCCTCTTTTGTAGCATTTTCTTGCCTCATTTCTTAGGCCTACTTTCTTATTGTTTTAGGCTCTGACCTTCACTGAAATTAGGTCTTTTTTGAGCTATTCTCCATGTTTGTTTAAGGGTTCAACCCTATTTGAGATCACCATGATGCACTTGTTTCAATATCCTCTTATATGCCATTATTTTACATTGAATATTTGGCCTATGTGTGATTTCTTTTCGGGCCTGATATAAACTGTAAATGTGCTTATTTTGAGCCCCTCTTCAACATTGAAGAAGGGCTCAACCATGTTTGGCCTCTCTATCATGCACTTGCTTTGTAATTTTTCATATTTACCGTAAAATTGCATGATTTGTTTGGCCTACTTGAAGTCTGTTTTTGAGCATGCCATAAACTGTGATTAGGCTTATTTTGGACCCCTCTACAGCATTGTAGAAGGGATCAACCTTGTTTGGTGCTTCCATACATGACCTCTCTTTATAGCCCCTATTTGGTCCATTATCTTGCATGATTTTTTAGGCCTATCTTGCTTCTGTTTTCGGCCATCATCAGGTCTGTAAATAGTCTTAAAATGATCCACTCTTCATTTTTTGTTAAGGGTCTTAGGATGTTTGGTGAATGCTTGGTATACCTCTCTTTATAGCCCTCTTTTGGCTCATATTTTGCATGCTATATTGAGCATATCTACATACTGTTTTGGGAGATGTCATCTAATGTAAATGTGCATATTTTTGGTCCCTATTTAATGTTGTAGAACTGTATTTTTCAGTTTGAGCATTGTGTATACCACTTGCTTTATTATTCCCCTCTTTTCCCCCATTTTTGCATGCTATTTTTGCCATACTTGTGGCTGTTGTTTGGCCCTGCTTTGTACTGGAAAAATGCTAGTTTAGGGACTGCCTAGCATCTTTCTTTACACTTCATATCCATATTGTGCATGTTAGGCATAGTTGCAAGTCATTTCGGGTGCTTAGCATAGCATTTCGGGCATCGGGTGTAATTTGGCTATAATTCGGGGGCTGTTTTTGCATCATTTTGGCTGCTGAAATTTGCATTTTCCATATGCCATATGCTACGTCTCATTTGCATGCCATTTCATGCCTTAGGGCCATTGCCTCGGTTTGCGTGCCCGCGCGCACGCATTTCGAGGCACTTCATTTTCATCTCCCGGCTTCTTATGAGAGTGTGGCTGAGGCCCTCTCACATTAGTATAAGTCCAATCTGTTTTTGGAGTGCCATTTCATTCCGTGTGTCATCACCTCGGTTTGCGTGCCCGTGTGCACGTATTTCGAGGCACTTCATTTTTATCCGACGGCCTCTTATGTGAGTGCGGCTGAGGTCCTCTCATGTTAGTGTAAGCCCAATTTGCATTTTCCAAGTCTATTTTGCATTCCGTATGCCATTGCCTCGGTTTTCGTGCCCGTGTGCACGCATTTCGAGGCATCTCGTTTTCATCCATCGGCCTGTTATGTGAGTGTGGCTGAGGCTCACTCATGTTAGTGTAAGTCCATTTCGCATTCTGTATGTCATTCTAGTCTCATTGCATTGCATATACCATTGCCTCGGTTTGCGTGCCCGTGTGCACGTATTTCGAGGCACTTCGTTTTCATCCATTGGCCTCCTATGTGAGTGTGGCTGAGGCTCACTCATGTTGGTATAAGCCCATATTGCATCTCGTATCTCATTTTAGTCCTGTTGCATTCCGTATGCCATTTTCTCGGTTTGCGTGCCCGTGGGCACGCATTTCGAGACATCTCATTTAGGTCTCATTGTACATCATATTTCATGTCATTTCATGCCTTTATGCCATCACCTCGGTTTGCGTGCCCGTGTGCACGCATTTTGAGGCACTTCACTTTTCTCACGGCCTCTTATGTGAGTGTGGCTGAGGCCCTCTCATGTTAGTGTAAGTCCAATTGCATTGTGTATGTCATTTTATGCCTTAGGATCATCGCCTTGGTTTGCGTGCCCGCGTGCACGCATTTCGAGGCATCTCATTTTCATAGCATTGTGCATGCTAGATCACATTTTAGTTGCATTCATGCATGTCGTGCATATTGCATCGTGTTCGGGATAGGAGTTAGCTCGCACGGAAACGAGGCACGCTTTCAGACTCGAGTGACGGAACGGGTCTCAATTCCCAAGTCACCGACACTCCGGATTATCTATGATGGAGTTAGGTTTTGTTGTAGCATTCATCTGCATTCATCCTATATTGAGTTGTGCAAATCGGCTCCTCGGCCATCATGCATCGATATGCGTGATTGGTGGCACGAGGATCGAGGCATGCATATATTTGTGAAATACATTGCTATGCCCTTTTCCTGCTCTCTGTTGCAGCAAAATCAAGAATTAGCAAGTCTTCGGAGTCTGGCACGTATTTCGAGAAATATTGCAAACAGAGGCTAATTGGGGCATCCCACTGGATTTCCGCACCAAAGCAGCCCAACATACATCACCCATCAGTAGCAAGGCAGTCCCTGGCTTGCATGCCAGTTTTACTTTTTTGTAATTAATTTGTTAATTAATTAGAAATCTGTAATATTCTTTTATTCGGACTGTATATTTATTCAGACCCTCTGCGCGAGGGCATAATTGTAATAAGTGTGGGTGAGTGTGATGTATGTCTTCCAACCCCCATTTTCTTTCTCCCTTTTATTTACCCGCTTATGATGGTTAGATATAGGGCATATTTCAATTAGCATACAGTATGACAGCATATTTGCATCATTCATCTGTTTTGCACGCACTGGGCTCGGCACATCATACAAACTGCATTTGTATTTCAATTCCAAATTGAATACGTGTTAGTTATAGCATTCCATATGCCATGTTTAGAATAGCCGAGCCTGCTATAGTTTGCATCTTTGCATGTGTTGCATTAGACATTTCAGTATGCTTAGGTCCATTCATGATTTCTAATCAGTTTTCTGTTTTGGCTTGGAGTACTTGGTGAGTTTTATGCTTTAGCATCCTTGCATGCGTGTGAGTGTCTGCCATGAATAGCATGCTTACCATGAGGCTAAATGCTTATGTGATATAATTTCCTTGAATGCCTGTGGGTGGAGGTTGAGTTATCTGAATTGGGACAATTCATCGACTGTTTGTTTTAAGCCCACTAGATAGTGGCAAAATCATGTTGTTTTCTAAGCCCACCCGAGGGTGGCAAATCCACGTCTTAGCCTACTTGCGGGTAGCACCATCAAACCATTTTCAAACAAACAAACATGAAATATTTTGTTCCAATTCAGGCGATTCAGTCCATACTTGTATGCTGTGCGCATCACATAGTAACCTAGGCTAATAACCGGAATAAGAACTCACAATGTTTTCAAAAACAGATATCATGGTTAGTAGAGGCCGGTCTTTGACGGCGAAGGGGTGCTCACGAAGTGACTTTCCCCAATCGTACCCAAGTTCCCGAGCCGAGGCAACTTTGGTGATGACGGACACGTGGCTTTTGGCACCGAGTCAGGGTTTCCTAAATTTCCCATTTTAAAATATTTAGGTGGCGACTCTGTATCTGGCGAAACAGTCCATGTTTGGCACTTCTTTCAAAAATCTGTTTTCAAAACGATTTGCCGGATTTGGACTCTTCGGTTCAAGATTAAGAACCGTGACATTTGAGTCCTTCGAACTGTAGTAGACCCAATATCGAACCAGAACGCGGGGGAGGGGGGGGCTCGCGCTCCCTTCGCCCCGGGATGCGTTCGGGGACGTCTACAGTACTTAGAAGTGAAAGAGAACAGAAAACGAAACATAGAATGCCTTTTTAAAATTTTCAGAAACAGGGTCCCCGCTCGAGCGTGTACTTCCCCGCTTGAGTGTACCTATGAGGTCTGCAAAAGTATTGGATGCATCAAATTTATGCTCGAGTGTGAAGTTGGGCGCTCGAGCTGAAGGCCTCACTACATGGCTCCCCGCTCGAGCGTGAACTTCCGCGCTCGAGCAGACGTCATGTCTGCAGAAAAATACTGGAAGCTCGTATTTTACGCGCGAGCGGCTGTTTCCCTGCTCGAGTAGACATCTTGAATTTTGGGTTTTCCAGAATGTGTTCTTGAGCTCGAATTCAACATTCAAACTAACATTTCTTGCATATTATGGCTCAAACTTCACGTAAACACGTACTAACATGGTATAAACACCAAATTACAACATTTTGAAGCTCAATTTCTTGAATTACTTACATGCATGCTTCAAATTGACCCAAACTCATCACCAATACATTAAATTCAAACATTCAAAACCCACACTTCCATGATTTGCACATGCATGTGGGAGAGATACACATTATTCTCAACTTAATTGGTGAAGAGGTGATCAAATACATGGATTTCAACCAAAAATTCAACATGGATTATACACTTATGCTCAAACATAGAAATTCAAAGTAATTTCCTACATGCATGTGTCTATTGACCTCACATTCAACAAAACCAACTCAATCCCATCACTTATAGCACAATCCTTGATCTTGATCATCAATCAACTCTAAATTTACAAAATTACAACTAGAATTCATGGATTACTCACCAAGGAGCTTTAATCTTCACAATTTATGGCCAACTCTTGCACCTAGCCTTCCCAATTCACAATTCATAAGCAAAAATACACCAAGATGCCTCTTCTCTCTTTCAAGGTCAGCTCTCTCTCTTTTCTTGAGTTCAAAATCAGTCAAATGAAGCTCAAGAGAGAATTTGAGTAAAAGTGGCCCACTAAATAAGCTCCTTTAAATCAAAATTCCTAATATTTAAATAATTAAGCACTACCCCATTAATTTAATCTATTTAATTTGATCCAAATCAATTTTCAATTAAATTTCACTACAGGCTCTAAAAATTATGCCAACCACAATGGCGCAATCAATTTCAGTTTCTGTGGCCGATAGGGCCTTCAATTTAATTTCCAAAGCAGATAATCAAACAGATATTCTTACGATGAACAGATAGAAATTCAAAACAACATATTTTCACATAATGGCTCACAAAATCATGTCTATAGCGAACCCCCTATTCCTCTCTTGCTTAGATTGTACTCGGGACTTCAAGTCCGGGAGTTGGTAGTTGAGTCTATCTTGTTGTCGTCCTTTAATTCCATTTGTGTGAGTTTTGGGATGTTTTGGACAGTTATATTACAGGTTGGTTGAGCCTGAGTCTCAAATCTAGTTGCCCAGGTTTTTGGTGTTACGCTTGAGCGGGGTTTAGTTTTTGGCTATCCGCTCGAGCGGGGATTCTTGCGCTCGAGCGTGATTTACACGCTCACAGTATTTTGTTTTCTGCAAAACTTCTGCAGATGTGATTTCTACGCTTGAGCAGATTTTCCTGCGCTCGGTTGCGCTCGAGCGGGCTTGTTGGCGCTCGAGCGGGTAGTACATTGTTGGCGTAAGTTCTGGGAGAGGGAAATTTGTGCTCGAGCGGACGGGTTTTCGCGCTCGAGCGGACGTACTTTATTCTTGTGTCATGGAGCTCGAGCAGGTCTTCTTACGCTCAAGCGAACCCAGATTTTTGTTCTTGACGCTCGAGTGTTGTGTTTTCCGCTCGAGCGGACATGTCGTATATCAGTACACAGTCGGGCATTTTTAAATCACTTTTTCACATTCTCTTCTCTCTCCTACTTTTCCAAAAACACCATTGTTGAGCTTCTCACTCTAGAACTCTACCTTCTCTCTAGGTATTGATCTAGTAGGAGTGATTTGCTCATCTTTGGCCTTTACAAAAAAGTTGTTGATCGTCGAGGGCTACCTTTTGATCTGTAAAACTTGTGATTCGGAGCAACTTTGTTTTCGTCATCTTCTCCATTGGGTGTCATCTTTTGAGGTAGGGATTCCTACTCACTCTTATGGGTTTTAACATAGATTTCGAGTCTATTGCTTAAATAGTTTGATTTGGGACTTAGGGTTTCAAAAAGCATGAATGAGGGTTTTGTGATTTTGATTCTTGAAGATGTATTTTGGGTTTCAAAATGATGTTCTAGTGGTTGGTTGTTGATTATTGAACCTTGGAGTGAATGATGAGGAATGGGGGAGAAAGTCCTAATTTGTTATATAAGTTAATTGGCATAATTAATTTGGAAAAGTTGTTGTTACTTGGAATTGAGTTGTAAATAATGAAATTGGCTCATTATATTATGAGATGGTGGAGTTGGATTTATTAATCGCTCATTTTTTGAAAACACTGATATTTTATCTGTTGAAGCTTTTATTATCTGTTTAGAAATAATTGCTTGGGCTACCGGTAGAGGGTAGTTTTGATTGTTGTAGATAATGCATGATGATTAGGCAAACTAAAACTAATCAGTTGGGTGCGTTATGGAGAATGGCGGTTGATAGAATACATTAACATTATGTATTGATTGATTGTGTATATGACTTATATGTATATACTTTGTGTGTGTGGGGGAGGAGATAGGGGATGTACTCCACGGTTTAGGGGAAGATAGGGGATGGACCTCAAAACCGGATGTTGTTTGAGTGGAGATAGGGAATGGACTCCACTGATACAGCTCATATGCTTGTCAGTTAATGTGTTGATATAGCTCATATGCATATCTATGGAAGTGTGATATAACTCATATGCTTATCTGTTGAAATGTGGATACAGCTTGTATGCTTATCTGTTGGGATGTTAATATGGCTGGTACACTTATCTAATGTAGAACGAGAAATGTTTAATATGAGTCACTGTCTCATATAAGTTATTGGCCAGGTTCTGAGCCGCTGTTGTAAATTGAGAATTGTATAAGAAATGGAAAATGAAATGAAACATAGGCACGGTTGTCATGTAATGGAAATGGAGTCATAAATTGATCTTCGTGAGTTAAACATTTGTCAATTACTGATGTCTTAGTTATTGCTCATATTGTGTTTAGCATATCTTTACTGGGCGTTAACTCACTCTATATGAGACACCATTTTCAGGTACAGGTAGCATGCCACCTCCAAGGACATAGCTTGGATGGATGTGGGAGTTGAAGACTCTTTGTTTTTGATTGTTTTGTTGTATTACATGTACATCAAGCCACGGGCTTCTTTTGTATAGAGTTAGTACTCTCCTTTTGTGAAACCAAGTGTTAACTTGGAAAGTTGTAAGCCTATAGGGCACTTGCTTTTATTGTTAACATGTAATACTGTTGTAAGAATTACTCTGATGTATGAAAATGTGTTGATTTCTTTATACTATTGCATATCTAATGTGATGGGATTTATGTATTATTTTGAGGGCGTTACAATGTCAAACACATAATCACATTCATAATAAGGACCAATTAGCATAAAATGGAACTGGGTTATCACACTATATTTGCAAGGACAAATTGAATTAGGTGGTACTAGCATGTAAATAATTTTATGGTATTACGTATATAACAATCTTCATATTCTAAAATCGTGAACTATCATGATTTTCACAAATAATAACATAATGAGGAAAATAAATAACATATCCTGGATCGGTTATGAAACCATTAAGTGATCTATAATTGATTGAACATATACTTAATAATAATAATATTAGTAGAAAAAAAGTTTCTCTCTCTTAACCCTTTTTAAAATACGTTATATTCATAATAATTGATGGTTGATCTAAATATACTTTTATAGGTAGAGAGAGGACCAATTTCCTAATATAACTATGACTCCACTTGTCCATTAAAGTAGGAGATTTGGAAACTACTCCATCTATTGACCAATCAGATAACAACTTGTGGTTCAAGATATGAAACTATAATCTTATTAAAGCTATAATTCATATTGCCATATCATGTGGGTTACCATAATGGCTAAATAATTAAATTTAGTCTTACATTCTCCCGCTTGACCCATATGATAAGATACGTCAAGATTTAATAAGGTAAATATTAGGCGCGCAATAAATCATATCAAATCTTACTTTAATTTGGTCATCAATATAATACTATATAATTAAATAGTCCACTAATGCGACATAGTCCCTTCTATGTATCACAACACTAGCAACTAGTTTAATATAATCCTTAAGTGAGGAGTGTATTTAAAGGTCCAATAATTTCTTTTTATCAAATACTATTCTTGTTATTATTAATTCATTCTCACATATGTATGTACACCATTCATAACAAGAAAGATATCAGAAACACAGTTAATGAGATCTCAATGTGTCAACTTACACAATCAATCATAAACAACTCTTATGGATTATATTCAAGACCCATTCAACTGACAAGTTTCTTAATTTTCTTTAAGAGTAATTCCTTCATCAATAGATCTGCACTTAAAAGTTATGTAGTTATGTGTTTTTTGTTTCCGAACTTTTTCTTTAATGACAAAATATTTCAATTCTATGTGTTTAGCATCATTAGAATACTTGACATTTTAAGAAAATAAAACAATTACAAAATTATCATAATAAATTCTCAACGACTTGGCAACAAAAGTCGACAATCTCAAATCACGAGATAAAGTTTCGCAATAACAATTCATGAATTGTGGTCTCAAAGCACATCACAAATTCAACTTTTATAGAGAATACTTATGATAGTTCGTTTTACACTTTTCTTAATATTGCTCCTCTACGTAATAGAAACACAGAACCAAAAGTGAATTTTCTACTATCAAGATATCATCTAAAATCTAAATCTAAATAGCCAATTAATTCAAGATTATCAGACCTCATAAATGTGAGCAAGTAATCTTTTATTCCTTATGATTACCTTATAACTTCCTTATTTAAGTATTAAGCTTCTTACAATAAATGTATAAAGAATGGTTTCCATTCCAAAAAAATTTGCATGAGACTGGATTTATTTCCTTTCGGAACATGGATAACTTTATGTGAATATTCTTTCATTCTGAATCTCTATAGAACTTTTAATATATATTTTTTGAGACAATCTCAACAATTCATGTGATTCATCCAGAAATATTTTAATCTCTATCATATAGGTTGTCTTACTAATAAATTTCATTTCAAAGTTCTTAAAGAGAAATTTCTTAACTTGTGCAATAAATCACGTACATTATTGACAAGCAAAATATCATAAACATACAAAATCATAAATATAAACTTGCTCCTACTGATCTTTGGATATGTACACTAATTAAAAATATATATATATATATATTTTTTAAATCCAAAAGAAAAATAGTATCATAAAACTTAAGATGCAATTTTTAGAAATCTTGTTTAAGTCCATAATTGATTTCTTAAGTTTGCAAGTCACATTTTCATTTTTCTCAATAGAAAAACCTTTGAGTTGATTTACACAAAATTCTTCATCTAAACTCTCTTTCAGAAAATTAATTTTCACATACATCTAATGCAACTCAATATCATAATGAGCTACTAATGTCAGAATGATTCTAAATCAGCCCTTTAAGATACAAGTAAAAAAGGAATATCTCATTGTAATCAATGTCTACTTTTTGAGTAAAATCTTTGGCCATATATCTAGTATTATATCATTTTATATTGCGCTTAAAACAATAAATATTTTTGTATCTTTAGGCAATTCAATGAAATTCCAAATTTCATTCTAGTCGATTGATTTCAACTCATCATTTATGACATCAAGTTATTTAGTAGAATCAATACTTTCTATGGCTTGTGATGACAAAACAAGTCTTTAGTTATCCTAATATTATAATAAGATTGTTATAGATGTACCACATAATCATTCAAAATGACAAATTTCTTTACCTTATAAGATCTTCTTAATATTATTTCCTAAGGTTCTTATATAATTTTTCATTGGTGATAATTACATTATGGAGTAATTGATTATTTATTTGTTGTTCCAAGACATTAAGTTGTTTAACAACTATAGGAGCGACAATTTCTTTCAAATTATAGGTAATGATACTTGTACCTAAACTTATTGAATAATCACATTTCATGATTTATCACTCCCACTGATTTCACCATTCTTATTAAATTTGATATTATTAGTTTTTGCAATTCTTGTACTATGGCCAAGATAGTAAAATTAATACCCTTTGAATTTTCAAGATAATCAACAAAATAACCACTGATTATTCTAAGGCTATGTTTGTTTGGACGGACATGACATTGGGATTAGACAAATAATTCTGCAAAATGTCTAGTCCGATGTTTGGCGAAAAGAAAATTAGAGTCTGGACTAATAGTCTATCTAAACATAGTATCCCCTATATGGAAGATTACAGAATTCCAGGAGAGGGATAATAACAAATTAGGCACTAAGGAAAAATTTGGACTAATTAATCAAATTATAAAATCAATAAAACTTTGTCAACCATTTTTTATGATACTAAGTCAATCAAAACATAGGATATGATATATGTCACGCCCCGGATTTACACAGTCTGGCTCATGTGAATAAACCACCAAATGATGAACAGTAGATAACAACTCTCACGTAAATAAATATAATATAGTCACACAATATATGCGTTTCTCCAATTTTATACCTTCCTAGATACAACATCTAAGTTGAATGAGGTTCTATAACTAAAACATGCACCAATGTTATAAAATCAAATTAAATGCCTTGAGGGTTACATCATACACAAGGGTGTAACCCTTACAAGAATGACATGCGACCAATAAATAACATAAATGGCCCTTGTCCTACAAATAACAGAACCACCATATACGGTTTCGAACACAACTTGACTTCTCAGTCCACATCCACACATGTACACCTAAAAAACATTTTCAGCCACGTAGGGTGAGCATAAAGCTTAGTAGAGAATATTTCAAAAACTAAACATGCTTTACCAGTATAAATGATCACGATGCAATACATATATATACAATATGCCCAAATGCATTTCCAAATCCATTTGATTCCTCAATAAAATCCTTTGTTTCCAATTACCAAAACCTTTTGCTTAACTAAACGTTTTTCCCAGTTCAAATTATCCATTTGATATAAAATCCCTTTCCAAAAACCAATTCAAGTATCTCAATACTAACCAGCAAATACATTGCTAAATCAAATGCGAATACATCGCTAAAACTTTTTTTTTCAAAAGATCCTTTCAAGCCAAAACGATAATAAATAAAATGGGTAAATCTCAAGGCTAGTGTTCATACAAGTAACTATACAAGTCACAAGGTCATTTTTATCGGTGCTAACCGGAAGGCTTGACACCTAATGCGTGGGTTTAGGTCTTTCACTATGGACACACAGGCTAACTTAATTATGCTTTAACACCCAGTCGTAGCTTTACCACTTTATTTACCTTTTTCCAATAGCACAAAACATGTGATTCAAAATATTGTTTTTCAAAACAGAAGACGAGAATCTCTAAAACCTCTTTCCAAAACATACATTCTAAATTTCCAAAATCTATTACATGCTCCATGATATGAATGATTTCAGATTGTCCAATCCAAATCCAATTTCTAACATATGGTAATGCTATCCTTCACTGATAGCTAAAACAGTTATCCCTAATGCAATAATCAAAAGATATCAATATAGCTATATTTTCCAAAAGAGTAACAGCAACCATTTTCAAAACCCACAACCATTTTTTTTTTCCATCTCCTACAAAACCAACATCATTTTTCATTTGTTTTCCAACACAAGCCAAAACCCATGTTTTTATAACAAAACCTCATTTTCTTTTAAAATCACTTTTGAGTAAAGGAAAGCCACCATGTCAACATATCTCAACCACCAATACAAAACCATAACCTGTTTTAGGAACTCATTTGAAAAAAATCTCTCTTTTACATTTCAAATCCAAACCCTAAGTTTAACCCAAAACACCCTAATCCATAGATCTATTGAAATAACAAATAACTAGGGTAAAAATCATACCAAATGACTACCAAATATAGATAACAAAATAGGCCACAAATATGGTACTGAACTCATATTGAGTTTAGGAAATAAACCTTACCTCTTGAAGCAAAGAGGAGAACTCGGAAAAACTCAAAGTCGATGAAACGGAGAAACTCTTGGATCAAAAGAAAGCCCTTGATGAGATTTACAACCTTTCTCAAAGGAACAAGGTGAAAAGATGCCTCTACGTGGGTAGATATAGAGATCTAAGTGAAAAAGTTGAGCTTTAGAGAGAAAGAGAGAGGAATCACGGTTTAAAGAGGAAAGAGAGAGAGAGAGAGAGAGAAAAAAAAGTGAATGAGAAAAGTGTGTTTGGGGTTTATTTATAGTGGTAGAATAATAGACCTAAAGTCAATGAAAAGAATAAGTCAAAACCCTTAAAAGTTGGGCCCAAAACAAAACCAAAATTTATGAAAATAACTCACAGGGGTCGACCCTCCAGACAACAGTGTCGACCCTCAAGAAGAAAAGCTGAGACACTAATGTGTGCAACAGACAAGAGTGGACCCTAGGAAGCAATGGTGTCGACCCTATATTTCAGTAGAACACCTAGAAAATAGCAGCAGACAAGGGTTGACACTAGGACTCGTGGTGTTGACCCTATGAACCAGCAGAGACACTAAGAGCAAGGCAGCAAGGTGGTGTCGACCTCCAAGATGACTAGTGTCGACACCAAAACAAATTTTCCCAAGTTCCCAAAGAACTTTTCAATGAAAACAAGCACAAATGAACAAGTCTAAATTAAATTATACTCCTCCAAAACCAAAATACAATAACTCCAAAGACTCCCAAAATGAAAATAAAAGAATTAAATACACTCTCCAATAGTTTAGAAGACACAAGTGCTACAACCTCTCCACCTTAGGAAATTTCGTCCTGAAATTTAAGAAGCGCCAAAACCAAAGAGGCCACTTAATCAATAAAAGAAAAACACAACACTAACCCAAGCTTAGATCCATTTGGGATACGTTCCCAGATCTCGGTCCAACACCTTGGGGTCCCAAAGACACCTAAACACCAAGAATGGTAGGAAAACCTCACGGATGACTCTTCAATCCACATAACTCATTGTGGTCTACGAGACACAAAACAACAATTACCACAACAACAACAACAACTACAAGAACTCCTTGGACTCAAAGATGTGATCTACGCCTCAACCACCGACTATATCCAAATCACTACCGAGTGTTCAATGCTCGGACATGGAGAATAAGAAAGCTACTCACACACAAAGCTCCCAATCAATTCTCAGAGCACGAGAACATAAAACAAAGCACGAGTAATCCTAACAACGTTATGGCACATCAATGCCCAGCAATTCTAAGTCCGTACAAAATAAGCATATAACATGTAACTAGCAACTTAGGCTAGGTCTAAACACCACTTCTCAATACAAGGTTTAAGATACCCTATTCAGGTTGAAGAAAATTTCTTATTTTTCCCCATTTGTTTCAAAATACTTTGCTTTCCCAAAAGGTGTTTAAAGTCGCACCGTCACGACCCCAATACATTTTTAACTGTCCATAACAAAACTTAAGGATTTTCAAACCACTAGTGTTACACATAACACCAAAATCATTTTTCTTTTCAAAAAAAAAAAAATATATATATATATATATATATTTTTTGTTTTTTGAATTCAGCTTTTTATTATACCAAAAACTTACATTTCAAACCAAAACCGTTATAGTTCAAGAAAACTACTCAAGGCCACAACACCAAATTTTTTTTTTTTGTTCTCCTCAAAATCATCCCTTAGCGTTTCTTCGATGAATCACAAACATTCACCTAATAAAACCCATTACACCCACGGTGATGTCACAAAATCAACACCAATTTCCATGATAAAAATCCCTAGAAAAAATCTCCAATGTGCCAACAACACGATATCGCATGAGTAAAGAAATTTCACACCCACTAATCACACAACGGCGCAAAAGCACTCATATGACCAAAGTTTACAATCGTAACCCCAAACAAGTTACCACAAGCTCAAAACAACATCCTAACTATCCATACAGAACTTATATGCCATACAATGACACTGTTCAATTACATAACCCTCAATTCCAAACTATTTCCGAGGTGACTATATGTCAACCAATCCCAAATACTAACCAATCAACTATTCAGCACCACTATCCCGCACCAGTCTCCAAACATCGACATACCACTTAACTTCACATAACTCAGCATCAACACTCACACCTTGCCCAACCTTGCTAACTCTGAAATGGAGTTCTATACACAACCTCATATGTTCTTTGAATCCTTCTAGATTCCTCAAAGTTAACCTACAGTACTCTGGTTCTCAGTTCACTCATCATACATATGCCTATGTGGCATGCACTTCCTCACTTCATATTTGAGTCCAAAATGGTCTTCTCAAGTTAAAATATAACACACCCCTCAAGTCAACACGTACACCAACATTTCACACCACACACACTAGGACCAATAAGGTCAAAACAACTTTGATGAAGCACACCAATCGCTCTACACAATCTTACTACTTCACTCGGAGTTCTACTATCCAAACCAAACAACAAACACCACACCAAAGTGACTTAGCACTACTAGACATTAGACCACTCTTAACAACACATTAAACACACTATTGCCACACCAAGGCAACCTCCTAGGATCGTCCTATGACCAATCCGCTTTGATACAACATTGAACAACCCCCAACCATGCACTGGTACACGCCACGCAAGCAAAATCCATTACTTACTACTCAACATCTCACCCTCAACTGCATCCTTAACCCCAAATGGCTTATTTCAACACTAATGCCCTCACTTTGCCAATGTACTTACAATCCCAACCAAATTCACAACAAGGAGTTTTACATATTGATTCTCCCGCACTAAGCTAACTCGCAAAAGCTTACCATGCTACAACACCACTGACACCACGTAATAACCCAAACCAAACAACAAGTAAACATAACACCTTCATCCATCAGTGACCAATAAAGTCAACTTTTTAATCCATATTCTATCCCATCACCCATTACACAAGTATAACCAAAACACTAAGTCTCCCTAAACAACCTACCAGCTGCCAATACTTACCAAACAATTACCTTAAACCAAGCCCCAACCTACCAGCTGCCAATACTTACCAAACAATTACCTTAAACCAAGCCCCGATACATAAACACTACATGTCACGACCCAAACTCGCCCCTATAGGTTTAGCGTTGTAACCGGCTAGTAATCCTTGGATTATCAAAGGCCTCTATACAGAATAACATTTAATTAAGGGGCTAGCGAAAGCAGATATATAAAACATACATAGTCCATTGAGCTGTGTAGACATACATGGGACAAAAAATTGAAATTTTAAGCAATAACCTATATATAACATCAAGTATACACCCACCTTACATAGCCATTAAACACAACACAAAAGGACTGCTCACAAAACAACAAAAGTCATAAAGTTATAACTAATTCACAAAATTCGACCACTTGACTCTTTCCAGAACCTTCTCGGGAGGCACAATGGTTGGCCGACAAAACAAACTCCAGGTAATCATCATTGAGCCTAGCCACGCGCCTGGTCATCTACATACATAAATAATAGAGTGAGCAGAAGTGCAGTGAATAATAACAAAATAAAGATTTTAATGAATGATGTCCATAACAGATTCAGATTTCAATTCTCTTATCAAATTAGAAACATAGTCATGTTCATAATCACATTTAAATCATGTGTGGTACATCCATTAGCATTAACATATCACTTTAGTCAAGCATATCAAGTTCCATAATGGAACCTTTGATACGAGGTAACATATCTCATACGTGGGCCGCGGTATTGTTTCCTCCGGGCGAGGGCTTGTGCCACGATATTTTCTTCCCTGGACGAGGGCCTCATGACCATAAGCCACAATATTGTGTTCCCTGAGTGAGGGTGTAGCTTGCTTTTCATGCTCTTTTCGGATATGATAGCCATACAGTTCAAACTCCTGTGATTTTGAATCTGATTTCATAAGTGCAATGTGAAATAGATAAACACAAAAGAGTCCAAATTCGGCAAATCTTTTGAAAATTTTATTTTAAATCAAAAATGCCAAAAATGGACTGCTTTGCCAGATTATAGAGTCACCACCTAAATGTTTTTGAAAAATTTAGGAAACCCGAGACTCGTGCCAAAGGCCACTTATCCGTCATCACCAAAGTGTTTCAGCTCGGGAACTTAGGTACGAGAGAGGAAAGTTATGAATTGAGCACTCCACTTGCCCGATCAAAGATCAGCCTCTACTAATCATGATATGATTCTTATTTACATTATATGCTCTTGTTTTGATTATTAGGCTAACTTTACTAGGTGATGCACACAAGTATAGACTAATTTACAAAAATTGGAACACTTTGATTTCATGTTTGTTTTAAAAAATTGTTTTGAATATGTATCACTTGAAAAAGTGACCTCATATGCACATTCATCAAATTATTCCAATTCAAGCAATTTAGCCTTTGTCCATAGGCATTCAAGAGTTATATCACTTAAGTACTTAGCCTCATGGTAATCATGCTTGACATAGCAACAATCACACGCATGCGATATGCTTAAGCAATAAGTGCTCACCTAGTACTCCCAGGGCAAGCCAAAGAAGATAAAAATAATTAGAAGAGATGCATGCTCCTTACTAATGCAACATGACTAATGCAACACATGCGATATGTAATTTAAATCGGCTTAGCCACTAACCTGGCATGTGAATCATTTGGATAGCATGTGATTTGAGCATGTTTTCAAAGAAGTAATAAATAACAATGTGAGTTAGAATGATGCATCGAGCCTAATGCATGCAAGACACGTGGATGCAAATTATGAAAAATGCTAAACGAAATGTGATGCTCTAAACTATCCATCATAAGTGGAAAATAAAAGGGAGAGACATGGGGTTGGAAGACATACACATTATTACAAGCTTGCCCTCACATAGGAAGGTCTGAATAAATAGCCTAGCTAATCTAATTAACTAGCTATTAAAAACCAAATGAAATAAACTAACTACGCTAGCTAACTATTACAAATTGAAATTAACTAATTAATTACACTAACTAATTAGTTACAAATGGGAATTCACTAATTATTACACGTAGGATCAACTAATTTAATTAACAAATTAACAACTAATTAAACTCGAGTAGGGTAGTGAATCGTGCATGCCAATGCGAACATCCTCTCGGAAACACTTTTGTTTTGCTGCGGTAGCACGTCCCGCGGGGGACCTCGCGCTAACAGTTCGGACTCCCTTTTGTGTCGCGGTTCTAAATCTGAACCAAAGAGTCCAAATCCGGCAAATCGTTTGAGAAAACAGATTTTTGAAAAGTAGTGCCAAACATGGATTTGCTTTGCGGACATGAGTCGCCACCTAAATATTTTTTTTAATTGGGAAATTTAGGAAACCGACTCAAGGTCAAGGCCACATGTCCGTCATCACCAAAGTGGTCTTGGCTCGGGAGCTTGGGTACGATCGGGGAAGGTCAGCTATGAGCACCCCCTTTCGCCCGGTCCGAAGACCGGCCTCTACTAACCGTGATATCCGTTTTTGAAAACTTTATGCGTTCTTATTCCGGTTATTAACCTAGAATTACTATGTGATGCGCACAACACAAAAGTATAGACTAGATCGCCTAACTTGGAAATAAACATTGCATATCCGTTTTGTCTCGAAAAACGTGTTGTTTTCTTTTGCTACTCGCAAGTAGGCTAAAATGCGGATTTCAATGAGTCGTTCCAACTCAAGCAATCCAACCTCCACCCACAGGCATTCAAACAGTTTTATCATGTAAGCACTTAGCCGCATGGCAAGCATACTGTTATGTTAACATTCACACGCATGCGACATGCTAAAGCATAAAACTTACATCGTACTCCGCGCCAAAATAATAAACTAGTTAGCAAAACATGCATGACCTAGTTCATGTTAAATGGCTAATGCATCACATACAGGGGTGCAATCTGAACAGGCTCGGCTATCCTAAACATGGCATGTGAAATGCTACAAATAACACGTATTCAATTTGGAATTGAAATACAATGCAGTTTGTATGATGTACCGAGTCTGATGCATGTAAACAAATGCAGGAAAGCCGGCATGCACTGCATAAGGTATGCTAACGTAGACGTGCCTTAATCTACCATAAGCAGGTAAATAAAAGGGATAGAAAGAAGTGGGGATTGGAAGACATACACCCACTCACACACACTTATTACATTTTTGCCCTCGCTCGGAGGGACCGAAATAATATACAAAACCGAATAAATAATTAACTAAACTAGCTAATTAAATATTACAAATCAATCAAATTAAATAAATAAACTAATTAATCTATTTAAGCGATAAATGCCTCGGAAGGAGGGTCGATCGCAGCGTGTGCAGGACTCGCTTTCAATCGACCGTGCAAGTGTGCCTCTGTTTCCTCTGCTCTCCTTCCCTGAAAATTCCCAAAACTTCAGGAGTGCCTCTCAGAGCACTGGGGAGTATCACCGGCTGAGGCAGGGAGCCACCGGCTGAGGAAGAAAGCCACCGGCTCTGAATTTAATTATCGGCTGCCAAGAGGCATTAAAGAGTGCCGATCGGCCCTTTATCCCTGCAGAACACCTGAATCGACAATGAGAGAGGAAACCAAAGGCAAGGCAATGCAAATCAAAGCATGTATGCACCAAGCACATCCCTCATCATGCTATGGACTCAAGAGGGCATGTGCCTCGATTCCCGGACCATCAATCGCGCATTTCCATGCGTGATGATCCTAAGAACCAAGAGTGCAAATTTGATTTAAAATGCATACAAACCAAGCAAGCACATAAGGGGTGCTAAACCTCCATCATGACTTAGTCAAGAGGCCTAGCATACATGCCAATGCAATGAGGTCCTAAGCATGTTATCTATTGTACACACATGGACAATGGCATGGCATTTATGCGAGCATACAAACAAGCTCATGAACCAAGCATGCAAACTGATTGTAGATTGGGCTTAAACATGAGTTGGGCAGCTCTAATAAGGCTCAAAACAGTGGCCAAAATGCCTAGAAAATAAGACTAAATACACGCACACACATGCACATGTTAAGGCTTAAGACTTAGGCAAACCAAAGCGATTCTCATGCATACTTAAAGAGGCCAAGCATGGACTAATAGCATGCATTTAAAGCTCTGAAATTCATGTTAAACATGATGCCAAATCATGCAATAGAGCATTCCAAACAAAGCATGTAGATGGCCTAGGCTTAAAGCAAGTCAATAGGGCATTAAACCACACTTAGTGCAATCATACATGGCAATATTCAAGCACTTAAAGACAAAGTTTTAACACATAAAACTAAGCCTAAATGACCACCTAGATGGCATCTAGGAAGCATGGAATCTAAGGCATGCAATAAGGCCTAAACATAGAGCACTTAACACAAGCTCTTAAAAGCATTAACAAGGCCACCAAGGCAATCAAACATGCATGTATGAAGGACTGAAATGGCATGCTAGATGGTTCCAATCATCAAAAATAAAGCTAGAATAGCATACCACACTTTCATGCTTTTGAGGTCAACAAGCCAAATACAAAGAGGCTACCAAATACATGCCAAGATTAGCCAAAATAGCTATGGACAGAGCTAAATCATGGCAAAATAAGCTTACAAGCTTCACAAATCTAAGCTTAAAACATGCTAGAAAATAGGGCAAACAACCTAGGCATGTTAAGGCATAAAAGAGGCATTACAAGGCAACTATACTAAGCATGTATAGGAGACCAAAACCGACTTGAAAACATGTTATATCATGGCATAATAAACATGGAAAACAAGCCAAACATGCTCAACACACACTCAAACATGAAGCTCCTTAAGGAAGCAAAATTTGTCCTTTTTAAGGACATCAAGGAGAGGGGGTGGCCCTCTCCTTCTTGAGACTTCAAGGCATGCTCTTCTCCACTGAAATCCCTCAAGATTTCAGTGGTGAAAAGATCCTAAGACCAAAGTCTCGGATCTCTCCAAAATAGCACAAAATGGGACCTTATTCAAGGTCTAAAGGGGTCAAACCTCCCAAACCACAAAACACTCTTAATATACAATGAAGAGGGTTCAAAATCAGAACTTTTTGTGTTATATGCTAAGCTCAAAAACTATTTTAAAGCAAGTAAAATAGAGTGCAAAATGGGGAATAAAGGGAGTTTGCTTACCCTTGTAGCCTTCTTCACAAAGGTTGTGGTTGATGCTTCCTTGAGCTCAAAATCTGTCAAGAACCTCCAAGAACGACCTCTGGAACCTCGGTTTCAAGGAGAGGGTGAAACACTAGGTGTTTTAGTACAATAGTGTGAACTAAACACCTAGTGTACTAAGAAAAAAAAGAGATATGATATATGTATCTAACTTAACCCTAAAAATCGAGCTCGGCTCTCTAACAATGTCTAATGCTCGAAAAATGCTAACCCTCACCAAGAGGAGAGCTTTCCTCTTATAGAAGTTGTAGACTTACAAGCTAAGCAAACAAGGGTTCATCCCTCCATACACGTGTATGGAGGGGAAGAAAATGCTCAAAAGCTGTCTGAAAATATCTCAGAAAGCAAGTGCACATGGTCGGGCAAAATGGTCATTTCGCCCAAAATAGTGCCGACCGGCACAAAATAGTGCCGCCCGGCACTAAATAGTGCCGGTGACAACTACAGCCGGCCGGTGGCCTCTAGCCACAGCCGGTGGTGTGTGGGGATGCCTCATAAAGCATTCCCTGCCCCTCAAAGGCAAAACACAAGTGTTTGGTGCAAAACCAAACACAAACAATGAGTTCGGAGGTCCCGAGGCAAGGCTCGCATAGCCGAGAACTCCCGAACTCCAAACGAACACAAACGTGGATAATCACCGAGTGTTCCAGCGGTGACGTCCAAGTCTTGAGGACGGTCAAAAATGGGGTGTCTACAGTTGCCCTCTTTGGAGTAACTTCGAAAGTCATAACGATGACGGAGTGAATGTCAAAGCCGAGCGACCCATTTTGACAAGGTCAAGACTTGGACAAACATACAAGCGCAAATGGTTGAACTCAAGAAGCGCCACGATCCCTTTGGGAATCAAACCAGCGTAGTTCAAGCGCAGCACACATGCCAAGGATAAGATATGCCCGTGGCGGGGCAAAATGCAACTCGAAAATGCAAGAAGCGAGCATAACTTATGATCGTGCAAAAGAAAGTCAGAATGAAGCATACATGCGACAGTTATAAGCTAACATGCAACAGTCTACACTACAATGTAGAAAGGATGTAAGAGAATTATGAAATTCTCAAAACGTCTCACTCGGGAGATACAATACCTGTGCGGCTCGCCTGGTTGCACCGGCGGTAAATGAACCGTACATACAATATCGTGCCTGAAAAGAAAGCAAACTTAACAGGTATAATATTGTTAGCAAAATGCATGACATATGCAATGCGAATGACGAATGATATGCAATATATACAAAACTATGTATGAATAATGCAAATGAAAATGTAGTGCAATTAAAACTAATGCGAACTACATGCAGGGCAATTGAATCAGGATTCAAACCGGAGTGGTTCGAAACCACACAAATGTCAAATAGATTGATGGAGGTAACAAGTTCGTGTCCCATAGAACGATGTCTGATCTACGAGGAATACGCACGAACACCCGTGTCCCATAGAACGATGTCTGATCTATGAGTAATACGCACGGACGCAAGAACAAGTATTGAGTGGAATGACATAAGTGGGGAAACGACCCGCTGGGGTGAGAATAATGATCCTAATGCCGGACGCAATGACTACACTACAATGTAATGGAAATGGATACAATGGGTATGGCATGCGAGCCAAACCGTATTTCGCCTAGGAAAGGCATGCACACGTACAAGCCGCGTCTAACACAGAAAAGGTGCCGCAACCTCAATCCAACATACCAGCGTGGAGTAGGCGCGATACACATGCAGGACTATGCTTCAACGTGAAGAGTAAGGGTACATACCAGACCAAGCTTAACAAGGAAAGGCGCAAGCCATAGATGGAAGATGATGCAGTGAATGCATGCAGCTACAATGCAATGGAAATGGATATTTACAGAAATGCATGACATATGCACTATACTTATAATGGAATGCATGACATATGCATGGGTTTTTTGTTTTGAATGTTTTTTGAAATGCATGACATATGCAATAGTATTAATGATGCATGAGATGCATGTTTTTGTTTTTTTTTTGTTGAAAATGCATGACATATGCAATATTTACAAATGATGCATGATAATGCAGTATGATGCAATGGCTGCGATTGCAGTTTTCCCTATTCTACCAACGGGGCGACATACTAGGTTGGTTCAGTATCCAGAATCGAGGCGTAAACGCGCCGCCTCAACCTATGGGGCTTCCATACAGATTTCAAGCCGAGGGTACATCCCCCTGGGTATTTAAACCAGACTTTAGTCTCGGAAGTTCCGAACCTTTACGTTCTAGGCATAAGCCATTCAAACTCTAGTCTTCACCGTTCCCATTGGTCTCCTAGGAACTCACCGCAAACACAGACGGGTGGCTTTACCAGACCACCGAAAGTCGTTCGGGCACGACAGACACCGAAGGAATTGCACCTTCAGAGGACTTAAGGTCTCCTAGACCGTGCGTGTTTAAGGTCTCGCCAGACCAGCGGGGCAACGATGAGATGCGCAAAACAACGCTACAGAAAGCATGCAAAATGCAATGAGGTGCACCTTAATGCACCGAAGGTTTTGCACCTCCCGAGGTTTTAAGGTCTCCTAGACCGTGCGTGTTTAAGGTCTCGCCAGACCGGTAGGCAACTGTTACACAGTACTCAAGTGCATGCAATGCAAATGAGACGCGCATGAGACGTGCGTGTCTCAAAAGATGGAAAATGAAGTGCAAAACGAGGCGTACGTGCCTCGAGATGCAATGAAACGCGAAATGAGGCACACGTACCTCATTTGATGGAAAATGAAGTGCAAAACGAGGCGTACGTGCCTCGAGATGCAATGAAATGCGAAATGAGGCACACGTACCTCATTTGATGGAAAATGAAGTGCAAAACGAGGCGTACGTGCCTCGAGATGCAACGAAATGCGAAATGAGACACACGTGCCTCATTTGATGGAAAATGAAGTGCAAAACGAGGCGTACGTGCCTCGAGATGCAATGAAATGCGAAATGAGGCACACGTACCTCATTTGATGGAAAATGAAATGCAAAACAAAGTACGTGAGGTAGTAGACCTTACGTGACTCAAAATGAGATGCAAGATGAAGGAGTACGACACGCATGCCGCATGACAATGCAAAATGGTGCAAGTCGCAAGAGACGTGCAAGATGGCGCGATGCATTAGACAATGCACATGGGGCAACTTTTGAATCTCTGTAAATGACAAAAGGATACAAAAGGATACAATCTCTGCCTGAATTTGAGCGCCACGCATAGTAGAGACGGTCCGAAGTCAAAACGGAGGCCGGTTGAGCATCGGGGATGCATTTTCTTGTACTTTCTTGAGCTATGAAGACCCAAAACTCCTCAATTTGCCTAAACAGGGCCTTGGGAACACCACCCATTTGGGTGGGGTGGTTCTGGCTACCACCGGCATGAACTCATATATCGGCACAAAAATGTGCCGACCGGCACAAAATAGTGCCGACCGGCCAAAAATAGCTGATCGGGGGCAGTTTTGACATTTTGCCTCGGGTTTTATAAAATAGGGTTCCCAAACCCTATTTTCTTCACTTCAAATCGCCGAAATCCAACCCTCTCTCTCTCTAGAGTGTTTTTCCTTTGATTTTTCGCCAATTTCTTCGTGTTTCACGTCATTTTCGTCGTCCGATTCGCGAAGTTCACCGCGTTTCGGACATTTTTGACCGAACAAAACTTTGTTTCGGTGCATTTTTCACCATTTTCGCCTTCTCGGGACTTATTCCCCTCGATTTTCTCTTCATTCTCGTGCCTTTTCACATTCCGACCTTCCCGGCCATTTCCGACCCTCTCGGGTTTGACTTTGTCGGTTGACTTTTCGTATTCCGACCCGGTTTTCCTTTTCCGGCTATTTTTCACCATCATTACCCATGGCAGACGATGTTCCACATGTCGGGACTCCCCCGGACCATGAGATGGACCCCGGGGTCGAGCTCCTCCCGTTGAGCGAGCGCCCCTTCGATCCGGCGACCTATCGCCAGGCCATCCACGTGCTATCACCCGATGGACTCCGCCACTTCCGCGGCTTTGACAGAGTTTTGGACCCAGAGCCTGCTGAGCCGGGCCTCCACTTGTTCTGCCGGCGCCACCGAGGTAACATTCTCGTCTTTTATTTTACGCAATGTAGGATTTTTACACCAATTCGTAGCTAATCGAACCCCTTAACTGCTTAATTATGATGTACTGTACTGTAGTCGATTGTAGACAAACTCACTACTGACATCTGTTTAGAACCGACGCACATGCACACACACTGCACTAGCCTCAAGCACTCAAACACACGGCACACGTCGCATTGCTAATTCGCCGACACCCGGCACTTATTTGAATCTGAAAACTCGCACGCATGCTATATTTGCACAAAACTACACCAACACGCGGACATATCACACATTGTAGTTTACTGAAACATACCGAGACCTGGCTTCTATTTGAACGTTGAAAAGCACGCACACACGCTGTTTACACCGATCCTCATAGCAGCACTAACATGTCATGCATCGCGTTTCACACACCGTAAGTCAAACCCGATATCTGCTTGAATCTGAAAAATGTGCACACGTACACCGTATCTGCATGCTAACCTTCACAAACACACTGACACATCACAGGCAGTAGTCCACCGCAATACACTGAAGCCCGATATCTGCTTGAATCAGATTTGTACCGATTGCATATCTTCATATGGCTTTGCAATTTCTTGACTACAGGGAGACTCCCATACTCTCCGCGGGTATGGGAACATTACCGCTCGCGACTGGTACGCCGAGCTGCCCGACGCCGTTAGCCGCATTGTGGATCGGGCCGGCTTCGGTACCTTCTGCAGGGGACTTTCCAGACTCTCTACTTGCAGACCTCTTCTTGCCGCTCTGGCAGAGAGGTGGTGGGATACCACCGATTCTTTTCATCTATCAGCGACCGGGGACATGACGATGACCCCTTACGACTTCTCGATGCTCACTGGCATCGGGGTGGGGGGTGATCCGATCCCCTTCGACACAGACATGGACGAGTGGATCGCCGCTCAGGTTCATTTGCTCGGCGAGGCGCCGCCACTTGTTCGCCCAGGTTCGGCCCGCTACTCTGGTTTGAGGTGCGCTGAAAAGCGGACCATGCTGGTGGACGCAGCTCCGATGACCCAGGAGGCCGCTGAGAGGCATGCACGCGGCTTTCATGTTTTTGTTAGGGACCACCCTATTCGCCGACCGGGCGAACACTGGCTCTTCGCCTCCTCAAGACCGGTGGACGCCCGACGGATTGTGCAAGATGATCGTGGCGCGCTCGCCACCTTTACGGCTACATGAGCTCCGTCTCCGTGGCAGCGCTGTTTCGGGGCCATCGGGCGAGCTCGAGGTATGTCTTCTTCGCTTATTTCATTTCAGATTTTCAGACCAGACATCGCACACATCGTTGTTCAGATATCGCATACACGCACACACATACGCTTTATATTGATCAGACATCGCTTTCACATGACACCCCGCTCAACACAATACACAACACACGGCTCGCGATTTCGCTTATTCAGATCGCTTTATTCGATAATCGTGACCGACGCCTGCTTTTGGTACCAGGTGTATGCCTACTTCCCAGATTGGAGCCAAGACGGGAGACGGAGACCCTCCGTCGCCCCTCTTCGCCACATGACGGGCGATGTGTCCGGAGACCCCGGACACTTTAGCTTCTACCGCTGCTTTCTTCGACACCATCACCCCTTCGAGGTATGTTTACTTATAACCGCTTTGAAGCTTCGCTTTCATGCGTACATTTCAGATCAAGAGATAATCAATCAGATTTCATTTCAGTCACCCGGTACCGTGGCTCCACTCCCACGGTGATACGAGATAGGTATGCCGGCGCCATCGAGACTTGGCGCACGGATTTTCCCGAGGGTCCGGTTGTCGCCTGCACTGGTGAGCGCTTCTGCAGACCCTGGGATTGCCGGAGCAGATAGTTCCGATCCAGCCTCCCGAGCACATGAGGGACACTGAGAGGTTTTCTGCACAGCAGATGGAGGACTACACCCTTGGCTGGGCCATAGATGTGGATGCCTACAGGGGCGAGGGCGACTATTCTGAGTATGTCGACCTTCCGATGCGGCCTCGAGCCGGGCTCCGAGCCGATCCAAAGGAGACCTGGGCTGCCCGGGCAGAGACAGAGCAGTGAGCAGGGCCATCACAGAGGGCTCGAGCCATGGGCAGAGGGGGGTGCAGAGGGACGAGGGACGGGCCGCCCGCCTACCTACTATGTTGACTTATAGGGGCAGAGTGGGAGACCTACCAGATCCCTTTTGCTCTTCCTCCCACGATCATGAGTCGGTGGTATTCTGACTTGCCTCCCAGATGTATCACTTTATTTTTGCATCTTGCATTGTCATTTCATTTCGCTTATTCAGATACCCCACGTATCTTGATGTACTTAATACTTTTGTGCTTCTTCCGAGTATACCCGCCAGGTGGAGTCAATGCCTCCTCGATGGGGATCTTTGCCGCAATGACTCTTGACGCTCGCCGTTTCACGGCTTGCCGGTATGCCCATCGACCACGCCTCAAATCATACTCTATTTCGCATAACTGCTACAATCGCACAAAAAATCGATAAACTGCTCACGGTTTTCATACACTGTACTCATACACTCGCACACTGCATCGATAAACCGCCACGGCATTCACACACCGTACTCATTAATCGCATTCTATATTGATAAATCGCCACGGCATTCACACATCAGACTCATACACCGTGATTCTCGCATTGATAAACCGCTCACGCTTCGATGTGTTTGTTCTTTGTATTTTCAGCCTCCTTTCCGATCCTCCAAAGGTGACACTGCCCACTGGCCTCCCGCCTCTACTGGATGGCAGGATCTTCCCTCGCACTGCAGGGGACGTGGTCATGTGGGGAGCGACCACGAGCCCAGCCCCGGAGATGGGGAGTCGGAGGCGGGATCGAGTCATTTATGAGGAGGTCGGGTTCGTTCGGCTCGACAAAGGACGCCCGACGACGCTTTTGTGCTTCTCGCCAGAAGAGGCGAGGATCCACCCTTAGGCATGGGGCCTACTGTTGATGATGATGATTTTACTGCTTCTTTTCTTTATTTCTTTCCTTGTACTTTTCTCTTTTGATAGATAGAGTACCATGTACTGCCGCAGGCAGGTTTTTTGTTTTCCGCAAACTATGTATTCGAAAAAGATGATATGAAACGAACTTTTGTTTGAAAAGAATGTTACATTTGTCTATCTTTGCATATTTTATACTTTACCCTGCATTGCATCATACTACACCTCAAATGTAAATGATATTGATTTGTACCTGACAATTGAACACTTGCACTGTAATAATCAAATAACCAACCAACTAAACAGCAAAACAACTCATACCAACCACTACTCAAACTGAATAGACAGCCCATACTCTACTGGGGATTGATATGCATATAATCCATAACCCAGCGCTCGATTCATTCTGCCCACAGCAAACTCTGAACAAACAGCCCCAATCTGGCAAGACAGATCGCAAACCGTCTTGCTAGAAGTTGAAACACATTCGGATGTCCCGAATTTTGCCTTTCCTTCCCCTACTTTGCACGGATGTAGAAAATGGCAAAACATTCTGAGCACAAGCGATTACCTTTTGAAAGAGGATGGGTTTTCAACCAGGGAACCGAGCCTAATCACAGAGCATGACGAGGCAGACTCAAACAAAGAAACAAAAGGCACACGACCTAACACAACGAGACATACTCGGGAAAGACTCAAAACTAAGTTGAGGCTAACAAATCAAAAGACACGACACGGACGTGTTTGAAAGAGACCTCAAATTTCGAGGAGCCAGTTCCTCCGGATAGGTTTCCCACCCCTTCTGATTTGCGTGATTCTCACATCACTCGACCCTCAGGCTCGGTTTTTCTCACAAAAACCCTTCTCTCACTTTTCTCTCAACTTACTCCTCTCTATTCTTTATTCTCTCATTTTGCATCCCTCCCCGAGTTAAATGACAGATGAATAGGAAGTTGCGGGTTCATGCCCGACACGACTAGCTCGCGGCTATTTCTTCTGGTGGATAGAGTGTCTCTCGGACAATCAGGTTAACGGGGGGAAGACAGAGGACCTGACTCAATCGTGCCCCTAGTTCATCATTTTGACCATTTTTTGTTGTGTTTTCTAAAACAGTTCTGACCAAAATGAGAGTTAGATTAACGCACTTATTCAATTTTTGATTTGAAAATTATGCGAGTCAGGCTGTAAGCACTGAAAATTTTCCCCTCTTGGGTCCAATCATGGTCCAATTTTGAAAGCGAAACAGTTTTCGAGAAAATAAGTCAACCTCAGTAAAACTTTTCAAAAACTATTTTTTGCAAACAATCAATGCTCAACGAGCGTAGAACTTACCCTCGAGATATACAACCTCGGATCGAAGGCAATGGAAAATTGCCCCTGGCTTAAAGGGGGAGAAGGCAACGGAAAGTTGCCCCTGGTTTGAACGGTAGCTCAGGGCAATTTATGGCAATGGAGGGCAACGGAGGGCAACGGAAAGTTGCCCCTTGCTTGGATGGTGCCGCGGCATGTTTGTAAGCCAGCCTTTGTCGATGACGATCGGACCCTCGGACGCGGAGAAGTCGAAGATGGCCTGAATCAATATGTGGACACAGTCACCTGGAAGATGTCGGTGGTTTGGCTTCAAGAGGAAGTTAATCACGCGGCTCCGGGTTACTGCAATCAAGATAGCGGATTCGGAGGAGGCAAAACTGATCAAAACCATGACATGGACTGAGACGCTATGGAAGCGTTGGGGGCTGGACTTCAAGATGAAGTTGCCTACGTATCCCAAACATGGGAATCAAGCCTTACGTAGTTCAGGTTAAGGTACACTCGGGTATTTTAACCTTCGCTATTTTTAGGCTCTAATTTTTGCCAAGGTGCCCAATGCGGGTTTTCGACCTTGCGAGCTTTGTTCTTTGTTTTCATTCTTTTTCTTTTCTTTTGTATTTCTTTTGCTATACATTTTTTGCATTTTTTTTTTTTTGTATTGTTTCTTTGCTCTAACTTTTGCCTGGGTCGCCCTTCCGGGTTTTCGGCCCAGCGAGCCTCTCAAGGGGTAAAAGTGTAGCATGCCCATGCCAAATGGGTTTTGAGATTGAAGCCTCTCTGTATCTGGGAGAACGGCTATTGTGTTGATTTGCAGAAAGGTCCATCACGGCTACTTCCCGAGCTTTGCTTGGTGAGATTTGATCTTCCTGATCGGACTCTGATGCCTCTTGCTCGAGGGCTGCTTTGAACTGGGCCATACAGACGTCGCATTGATGGCTATCGTTTGAACATTCTGGATGCTGGTCCAAGGTTTGAAAATAGGGGGGGTCGAGTTTCGAGGCTGAGAGCGATCCTAAGCTGCGTAATCTCGAGAACGGTCCCACACAGGTCTTCGCAAGACTACGCAAAATATCTTGTTTTTGAAAGTTTTTAAGAAGGCGTCGATCTGCTCGTGTCAAGACAAGATGTGGAACCAATCTGGATCAAGGCTAGGGTCCTTCTCAGTACTCACGCCGACAAGCATGATTTCATTCATTAAGGGCTTAGCACGCCTCTCTTTCTCTCAGATTGATCAAAATTTTGCAAAACCCGAGGAATTACTTCCCCTTTGTTTTTATCACCGCAGTGTTCAAGGAAGGTTTTGAAAAACTTAGGTCAAAATAGTAATTTTTAAGGCACAAAAGAGCAGGTGGAATGCACTGTCACCCTTTTCGAATTCTCTGGCACAACTAGCCCAACATAAATAGTACGGATCACGATAGCATGCTGTTTCATCTGTTCCCTAGATGTAAACTGCTCCACTACAGAGGTAGACCCAAAAAGAAAGCAAAAGAAGTAATTACAAAACAAAATGGTGCTCGAGGCGACAACCCCAAGTCACCTAGTATTCTTATACAAAGAGGAACCGACTCATTACAATTAGATGCACTTTACAAAAAGGATCGACTCAAAACAATGAGATGACTCAAGACAAATCAAAAGACTGACTCAACACCCAAGTCAGGTTTTACAAAACTAGTATTGGCAGGTGCTCAAAAATGCGCGCCAAACGCCATATCCAAAATGTACCAGATGTTGCCCGCAGGCAGTTGAATCTCAATTACATACTCGCAGATCGTTGTCCTCAGATTCTGTGTCCTCACAATCCAAGAACTCAGAGGACCGACGGGCCGAGGTAGGCGGGAGGATGACCTTGTTATCAATCAAGTCCTGTACCTCATGACGGAGGCGGAAGCAATTGTCGGTAGTGTGGCCAGACTGTTGATGGTACGCACAGTACTGAGTGGCATCATGGCCTGCTGGAAGGGGTTTGGGGAGTGGCTTAGGATTGAGGGGTGTAAGATGCCCCTTTTTGGTCAAAATCAGAAGTGCCCTAGACAAAGGCATGTGGAGAGGATGGAAGGCCCTGCGTCCTCGGGGCAGGTACTTCGGAACCTGAGGACTCTTGCTAGATGCACTAGCGAACGGGTCACGGTGCACTGGTTTCTGATCCTTTCCGGATGCAAGGCGGGGAGTGGGAAGAACCTTCTTGGCATGACGGGGCCTATCCCGGTTCTCTGATTGACTGGAACTGCCCTCAGGTGAAGTAGGGAAAACATCATCCACACTTTTGGTTACAATTACGGATACCTGTTGTTTGCTCATTCCCCCGGCTTTCAAAGCCTGGACTGCCCACAGCAGTTGTTCCACGGGATCGGCATCCACCTTCACTTCGTCTTTGCCTCTGGCCTCAGCCTGGTGGGAGGTTTGGGTTGGTACTGGTACATCATGCTAGGGTGGAGGTCATCTCCGTCGATTGAGCTCGATCACAATCCGCCCCAAAGATCGGGGCCTCGGGTTCAAGTTTCCAAAGATATGGTGCAACCGTGGCGAGGTTGACATTCCGTGGCGAGATCCGCCACGGACCTCACGGAGATCGCCTATCATTCCCATTAACTCGAATGTAGTGGGCTCGCGAGCCTGATAGAATTGAGGGGTCCAGACTGGGTGTGCAGCGGGCGACCTTGGCGGATGCGGCGTATCAACAGTAGCTTCATCTTGTGGGGTGGTTCCTTGACTCAGCGCGGCCGTCATGACCACAATCTCTTCTGAGTTCTGCATCATGTTCAGTCCTGCCTCAGCGAGGAGAAGACACTAGTCGCTTTACGACTCAACTCTCTGAATCTCTGAACTGAAACGGAAAACAAGCAAAGATTTCAAATTTCAAATAGCTCAAACACGGATGTAGTCAAACAACTGCACTCTACTACTGAACACTGTTCTCAAGTCATCATCCCCAAATCAATCACCCGCAGATATAGCTGACCCACAACAATCTTGTCTGGTGCCCGCAGTTCGATGCCCAGATTCTGATGGTATATGCATTCCTCAGAGAGATACACTCTAAAAGCACATAGCAAGTAAATGAGAGCCAATACGCCCCTATGTTTGGGTAGGGTTTCCCTGTCCTATTCTGTCAGGAGCTAAGGTTTTACTACGCACGCAGCGGTTTCAAACAACCTATATCGGGTAAGCAACTTGTCCTAGTTTGGAATGGTCACTACGATTCCGACTATGCAACTAGGTCGAATGGTCAAAAAGGGTGCCCCAGAAACCGGGTTTGTGTTCCCATCTTGGCAGAGCGCAACCAGTCGACCTTATGGACATGCCTTGACAAGGCAAGCCTCCCAAGAACCGCCAGAATAGCAGATGGCCAACACGGTGTCCTAGGCGCACCAATGCACATGCAATGCAAAGAAACACATAAGTGAAATCAAACAGGATATCACGAGTTCGAGTCAAGCTCTCTAAATTCCCCAGCAGAGTCGCCAGAAGCGAGACGCCCCGGAGGGACCTCGCTACGATTCGGACTCCCTTTTGTGTCATGCGTTCTAAATCTGAACCAAAGAGTCCAAATCCGCAAATCGTTTGAGAAAACAGATTTTGAAAAGTAGTGCCAAACATGGATGCTTTTGACATGAGTCGCCACCTAAATATTTTTTTAATTGGGAAATTTAGGAAACTCGACTCGGTGCGAAGGCCACATGTCCGTCATCACCAAAGTGGTCTTGGCTCGGAGCTTGGGTACGATCGGGAAGGTCATTTATGAGCATTCTTTCGCCGTCCAAGACCGCCTCTACTAACCATGATATCTTATTTTGAAAACATTACATGTTCTTATTCCGGTTATTAACCTAGAATTACTATGTGATGCGCACAACACAAAAGTATAGACTAGATCGCCTAACTTGGAAATAAACATTGCATATCCGTTTTGTCTCGAAAAACGTGTTGTTTTCTTTTGCTACTCGCAAGTAGGCTAAAATGCGGATTTCAATGAGTCGTTCCAACTCAAGCAATCCAACCTCCACCCACAGGCATTCAAACAGTTTTATCATGTAAGCACTTAGCCGCATGGCAAGCATACTGTTATGTTAACATTCACACGCATGCGACATGCTAAAGCATAAAACTTACATCGTACTCCGCGCCAAAATAATAAACTAGTTAGCAAAACATGCATGACCTAGTTCATGTTAAATGGCTAATGCATCACATACAGGGGTGCAATCTGAACAGGCTCGGTTATCCTAAACATGGCATGTGAAATGCTACAAATAACACGTATTCAATTTGGAATTGAAATACAATGCAGTTTGTATGATGTACCGAGTCTGATGCATGTAAACAAATGCATGAATGCACGCATGCATTGCATAAGGTATGCTAACGTAGACGTGCCTTAATCTACCATAAGCAGGTAAATAAAAGGGATAGAAAGAAGTGGGGATTGGAAGACATACACCCACTCACACACACTTATTACATTTTTGCCCTCGCTCGGAGGGACCGAAATAATATACAAAACCGAATAAATAATTAACTAAACTAGCTAATTAAATATTACAAATCAATCAAATTAAATAAATAAACTAATTAATCTATTTAAGCGATAAATGCCTCGGAAGGAGGGTCGATCGCCGCTGCAGTGCGGACTGCTAATCAAGACTGCCAGTGCAAGTGTGCTCGCTTTCTCTGCTCTCCTTCTCTGAAAATTCCCAAACTTCAGAGTGCCTCTCGAGCACTGGGGAGCATCACGGCCGAGGCAGGAGCCACCGGTGAGGAAGAAAGCCACCGCTCTGAATTTAATTATCGCCGCCAAGAGGCAATGGTCAAGATTAAAGAGTGCCGATCGCCCTTTATCCTCGCAGAACACGCAGAATCGACAAAGAAGAGAGGAAACCAAAGGCAAGGCAATGCAAATCAAAGCATGTATGCACCAAGCACATCCCTCATCATGCTATGGACTCAAGAGGGCATGTGCCTCGATTCCCGGACCATCAATCGCGCATTTCCATGCGTGATGATCCTAAGAACCAAGAGTGCAAATTTGATTTAAAATGCATACAAACCAAGCAAGCACATAAGGGGTGCTAAACCTCCATCATGACTTAGTCAAGAGGCCTAGCATACATGCCAATGCAATGAGGTCCTAAGCATGTTATCTATTGTACACACATGGACAATGGCATGGCATTTATGCGAGCATACAAACAAGCACATGAACCAAGCATGCAAACCGATTGTAGATTGGGCTTAAACATGAGTTGGGCAGCTCTAATAAGGCTCAAAACAGTGGCCAAAATGCCTAGAAAATAAGACTAAATACACGCACACACATGCACATGTTAAGGCTTAAGACTTAGGCAAACCAAAGCGATTCTCATGCATACTTAAAGAGGCCAAGCATGGACTAATAGCATGCATTTAAAGCTCTGAAATTCATGTTAAACATGATGCCAAATCATGCAATAGAGCATTCCAAACAAAGCATGTAGATGGCCTAGGCTTAAAGCAAGTCAATAGGGCATTAAACCACACTTAGTGCAATCATACATGGCAATATTCAAGCACTTAAAGACAAAGTTTTAACACATAAAACTAAGCCTAAATGACCACCTAGATGGCATCTAGGAAGCATGGAATCTAAGGCATGCAATAAGGCCTAAACATAGAGCACTTAACACAAGCTCTTAAAGCATTAACAAGGCCACCAAGGCAATCAAACATGCATGTATGAAGGACTGAAATGGCATGCTAGATGGTTCCAATCATCAAAAATAAAGCTAGAATAGCATACCACACTTTCATGCTTTTGAGGTCAACAAGCCAAATACAAAGAGGCTACCAAATACATGCCAAGATTAGCCAAAATAGCTATGGACAGAGCTAAATCATGGCAAAATAAGCTTACAAGCTTCACAAATCTAAGCTTAAAACATGCTAGAAAATAGGGCAAACAACCTAGGCATGTTAAGGCATAAAAGAGGCATTACAAGGCAACTATACTAAGCATGTATAGGAGACCAAAACCGACTTGAAAACATGTTATATCATGGCATAATAAACATGGAAAACAAGCCAAACATGCTCAACACACACTCAAACATGAAGCTCCTTAAGGAAGCAAAATTTGTCCTTTTTAAGGACATCAAGGAGAGGGGGTGGCCCTCTCCTTCTTGAGACTTCAAGGCATGCTCTTCTCCACTGAAATCCCTCAAGATTTCAGTGGTGAAAAGATCCTAAGACCAAAGTCTCGGATCTCTCCAAAATAGCACAAAATGGGACCTTTTTCAAGGTCTAAAGGGGGTCAAACCTCCCCAAACCACAAAACACTCTTAATATACAATGAAGAGGGTTCAAAATCAGAACTTTTTTGTGTTATATGCTAAGCTCAAAAACTATTTTAAAGCAAGTAAAAATAGAGTGCAAAAATGGGGAATAAAGGGGAGTTTTGCTTACCCTTGTAGCCTTCTTCACAAAGGTTGTGGTTGATGCTTCCTTGAGCTCAAAATCTGTCAAGAACCTCCAAGAACAGCCTCTGGAACCTCAGTTTCAAGGAGAGGGTGAAACACTAGGTGTTTTAGTACAATAGTGTGAACTAAACACCTAGTGTACTAAGAGAAAAAAAGAGATATGATATATGTATCTAACTTAACCCTAAAAATCAGAGCTCCAGCTCTCTAACAATGTCTAATGCTCTGAAAAATGCTAACCCTCAGTCAAGAGGGAGAGCTTTCCTCTTATAGAACTTGTAAACTTACAAGCTAAGCAAACAAGGGTTCATCCCTCCATACACGTGTATGGAGGGGAAGAAAATGCTCAAAAGGCATGCGAAAATATCTCGTAAAGCAAGTGCAGTGAATTTGGGCAAAATGGTCATTTCGCCCAAAATAGTGCCGACCGGCACTAAATAGTGCCGGTGACAACTACAGCCGGCCGGTGGCCTCTAGCCACAGCCGGTGGTGTGTGGGGATGCCTCATAAAGCATTCCCTGCCCCTCAAAGGCAAAACACAAGTGTTTGGTGCAAAACCAAACACAAACAGTCGAGTTCGGAGGTCCTGAGGCAAGGCTCGCATAGCCGAGAACTCCGGGAACTCCAAATGAACACAAACATGGATAATCACCGAGTGTTCCAACGGTGACGTCCAAGTCTTGAGGACGGTAAAAAATGGGGTGTCTACAGCTGCCAGGACTATTTTGCTTGCAGAAGAAGCTTTTGTTTTGCCTTTGCCTTTGCCTCTGCTCTGCCTTACAAGAAAACAACACTGCCTGTTGATACAAAAGTGGCCAATCGGCCAGAAGTAGTGGACGGTTGGCTACAAATAGTGGTCGGCCGACCACTAATGTAAATATGGCCTTGCTGCAATTGAAAATGAACATAGTAGAAATAGGGTGTTTTTAGGAGATATTTATCCTCTCTACCTCTCCTTATCATGAAATTTCTCACCTCACACCTCACTAGCCATGGCTTAAGGCCACCGGTCCTATTTTTTTTGCCATCAGCCAAAGGTTTTGGCCGGTCGGCACCTTTTGTGGTCGGTCGACCACCTTTGTTGATCAATCAGCCATTTCTGCTAGTCGACCTCTTTCCATCTGCTTTTGGCAGATATTTTATGCCAGCTGTGACAGCTGGTATCCACAATTGACCCCCTCCATACACGTGTATGGAGGGATTTGCCTCTTGGTTTAGCTTGCTTTGGAAGCTTTGCAATTTTGGAATTCTATAAAGAGGGAGCTTCTCCTCCCTTCTCAAGGGTTCCAGAGGTTCTAAAAATTAGGGTTAGAGAGTTGTATCTATCTATCTATCTCTATATCTCCTTCTCTTCACTCATTTGTGTGTGTATTTGTGGCCTAAAGTGACTTTTGTTCACACTATTGCACACAAACACTTAGTGTTACACCATCCTTGGTTGCTGAGGCTCTAAGGAGTTGTTTTCAGAGTTCTTGGACTGGTTTTGATCCAAGGAAGGCGCTGGAGTGGTGTTCTTAAAGAGGTTCTTTAAGGGTAAGAAATTACCCTATTTATTCCCCATTTTTGCACAAGCTTTTAGTCTATCTTGCATCTATTTTTAAGCTTAACTTATAACTGATAAAAGTTTTTTTTTTAAGTGCTTAAAATAGTTGTTTAAGATCTCTTTGATGTTTGGGGTTGTTTACCCCCTCTTAGGCCTTGTTTGGCCTCTTTTTGTGCCCTTCTTTGTGAGCTTCGAGACCACCTTGTATTGGCCTTCTCACCATTGAAATCTAGAGGGATTTTAGTGGTGAGGATGGTGTTTTGATGTCCTAAGAAGGAGAGGGCCATCCCCTCTTCTTGTTGTCTTCAATATTTGTCATATTTGCCCCATATGTGATCACCTTTTTTTAAGCTCATGTTGGCCATGTCTTAGCTGGTATTTGTGGTTGTTTTTCCATGGTATACCTCTGCTTTAAGTTGGTTTAGACATGCCATGTGTGCTTCAGACACTTGCCTTGTAATCCCATGATTTGGCCTTAACATGCATCATGTTGTAACATGTGTTTTTAGCATGAATTTGGCTCAACTCCATGAAGCTTCTACCTTTGTTTTAGCATGCTAGAGGTCTTTTTTTGGTTGTTTTGGTCATCCATGACTTGCTTTGTATAGCAACCATGCAAACTAGCTTGTTAGCTTTGAGTGTCCAAGTCATGAGCATACTTTATTTGGATCATTTCAGTGGTTTGGCATCACTTAGAATGTCATTTCAGTCCATATAGTATGCTTGAATACTTGCATTTATACCTATTCCATGCCTTGGATAGTTTGTGTTTTATGCCTCATGAATGTGTCATTGCGTATGCCATCATGCTTAGGTATTTGGGATGACATCTAAGTGGGTTTTTGGGCTCATTTTCACATGTCATAACTCTGTTTTGGGTCGCTTAAATCATGCCATGTTTGGTTGTATTAGGTGTAGTGCAACACCTCTTTGATGGCCTTACATGCTTCATGTTTTTGCCCCTTTGTTTTGGCTTGTTTGGCCTTGGTCATTGCATGTTTTAGGCTTATTTTGTCATGATTTATACCTGTTTTGGGTTATGCTTGCCATATGCTCTTTGTTTTGTGTAGCATTGGTTCAATTCCCTTGCCTAGATTTAAGCCTTAAGCCTTAATCATGCATGCTTGGCTTGTTTATGTGATTTGGCATCACTCTTAGCACCATTTCAGAGCATGTAATGTTGTCACATTTGCATGCTTTCCATTCCTTTTAAGTGTTCTTAAAAGTTGCTCTCGTAATGCTTAAATGTTAGTGTAGACACCTCTTTTTTGACCGTCCATAAGACTTGGACGCGACTGATGGTTTGCTCGGTGATGAAAGATGTGCAGGGCAAAGGTTCAATTTCTTTGGCAAAAAGAGAGTCAAACCTCAACTTCATACCCCTTTTGGATCAAGACAATCTTGATCAAAAGATTTTAGATCTTAAAACCCTCTCTTTCAAAACATTTTGAAAATAAAGTTTTTACGATGTTCCGAGACTCGTATTTTGTCAAATGTTGCGCTTTTCGGTAAACCGAGCAGGAACAAAGTGGGAATGAATGAAAGAGAGATGAAATCTTTGAAAAATATTTCAAAACACCTTACTTAGGGGCTTGAAGTTGAAGAAAAGAGGAGAAGAAGGAAGAAATCCAGTTGGGGGAGAAAATGGGCATGAATCGTTAAGAGAGAATCGGACAGCCCTCGCCAAATCGAGCCTATTCATTTGTATACTTGGAATCAAGCTATGAGGCCACCACCGTTGGAAATAAGACTTACGGGGCTTCATTTTGCACTCAAGAATCTCCTAAATCCAATTCCGGATAGGGGAGATATGGTTGATTGAAGTAGGGCATCACTCCGGTTGGGACCGAATCTGCGCGGCTTCACGGAAATGGGCATAACATTTTCCACAGGAGGAATTTTGATGCAAGGTTTGAGCCATTGGAAATCAAACTTCTGGAGCTTCAATTTGGACACTTGAACAGCCACATTTGGACTTTCCAATCACCCACCGGCCATCTTTCTTTTCGGCAGCCCACTTTTTTTGTCCTGAATGTAGCTGGCCGGCCAGAAAACCCAGAAAAAGTAGCCGGCTGGCCACCTTTTTCTGGTGGATGATCTTTTTTGCCCATTTAAACAAGCCGGCCATGATCCTTGTCCCAAGTGCATTCTAGCCATGTATTCTGTTTTGCACTTCACCCATGTCCGAGGGTTTGGCCCTTTTGGGGGGAAACTTGGATTGTTTTCCCCCCCTATTTTCCCCCCCTTTTTCCCTTCTCTTCCTCTATAAAAGCAGCAGCCCCAGCTGTGTTTGGAGGGTTAGAAAAAATGGTCTAAGGCTCTTGCATACATACATTCTGCATCTCTCATTCAAAGCTTCAAAATCCTTTGTTCTTGGACCATTTCTTCACCATCATCTAGCACCACACCCCCACCTCCATTTCAGCCACTTGGAGAAGCTTTCCAGAGCTTAGGAATCACCATTTCTTGTGCCAAGGAGCTGTCAAAGACTAGGCTACAAGGGTAAGTTCATTTCCCCTCTTTTTTGGCCTTATCTTGTTCAATATCTTAACTCTTTGTGCTTGCATATTTGGGCTCCGACCTTAACTAGAGATAGGCTTATTTTGAGCCATTTTCCATGTTTGATTGAGGGAATCTCACTATTTGAGGCCTCTTTGTTGCACTTGCTTCATTATCTCCCTAATATGCCATTTTCTTGCACATTGTTTTTGGATTATGTATGAACTGATTTGAAGCATGTTGCAAACTGTAAATAGGCTTATTTTGAGCCATTATTAAACATTGTAGAAGGGCTCATTACTGTTTGAGTCCTCCATGTGCTACTTGCTTTGATATCCATGTTTTAGCCCCTTTTTTGCATAATTTATTAGCCTATTGAGCTTCTGTTTTTGGACCTTGGTCCGAACTGAAAATGGCCTTGTTTTGACCCCCTCTCCATGTTTCATTAAGGGTCTATTGCTGTTTGGATCATCATTTGTATACTTTGTGTTGTAGCCTCTCTTTTAGGCCATATCTTGCATTGCATTTTGGGCATAGTTGTACCCTGTTTTGGGCTCGGCCATTAACTGTAAAAAGTCATATTTTGGGTCCATCTTCAACATTTTTGAAGGGCCCTTACCTGTTTAGGACCAGAATGTATCAGTTTCTTCTTTATCTCCATTTTGGCCCTTATTTTGCATAGCATTTTGAGCATACTTGTATCTGTTTTTGTGGTTTGTTATAAACTGTAAAACATCATATTTTTGGCCCCTGTTCAATATTATAGAAGGCCCCTTTTCTGTTTAGGGACAGCAGCTTGCACTTGCTTCATTATCTTGCTTTTAGGGCTATTTTTACATGCTAGTTTTGCCCCATTTGCGTCCACTGTTTGGCCTTGATTTAAAATGTAAACATGCTTTTTTTGGGGCTTCCTTGCTTCTGTCTTTACACTTCATGTTCAAATAATGCATGCATTGCATAGTTATAGGCCATTTCATGCGCCAAATTTCATGTTTCGGGACTCGTTCCATGCATTGGGTACCATTTCACCATGTTTCGGGGCTATTTTGCATCTCATTTTGTCTCTGAAATTTGCATGCTAGTGTGCCATTTTTCATGTTTTGCCATGCCTTGTTAGAGTGGTATTCCGTGCTGTAGGTTCGGTCCTCGGTTTGCGTGCACGCGTGCACGCATTTCGAGTTGTGTCATTTTCATCTGATGGCCTCTTGTGTGAGTGTGGCTGAGGTCCACTCATGTTAGTGTAAGTCCATTATGCATTGCGTATGCCATTTCATTCCATAGCATTGTGTATGCTAAGCTGTATTTTAGTGCATTGTGTATGCCATGTTATCTCGTGCATTGTGTATGCCATTTCATAGCATTGTGCATTTTAGGTTGTATCTTAGCTGCATTTCATGCATGTCATGTATATTGCATTGTGTTCGGGATAGGAGTTAGCCCGGGCAAGGGAAACGAGGTGCGTTTCGTACTCCGAGTGACGAAACGTATCTCAATTCCCCGGTCACCGACACTCCGGATTACCCATGATGGAGTTAGGTTTTGTTAAGTTTCATGTGCATTCATTCCATATCGAGTTGTGCAATTCGACTCCTCGGCCATCATGCATCGAGATGCGTGATTGGTGGCACGAGGATCGAGGCATGCATACATTTGCGAAAATACATTGCTATGCCCCTTTCCTGCTCTCTGTTGCAGCAAAATCAAGAATCAACAGTCTTCCGAGGCTTGGCACGCTTTCCAAGAACAATTGCAAAACAGAGGCTAATTGGGGCATCCCAGTGGATTTCCGTGCAAGGCAGCCTAAACATACATTATTCATCAGAATCAAGGCAGTCCCTGGCTTGCATGCCAGTTTATTATTTTCTTAGTTAATTTGTAAGAATTCAGAAGGTTCCTCTTGCAAATCAGAATCAAGGCAGTCCCCTTCGCTTCCAAACGTTGAACTTGAATTCAGAAGGTTCAACGGTCAACTACGATGTGAGGCTGTGGCGGTTGAAGCGACCCTAACAAGAGGCCAGGAAAGTCGGATCAAGAAGATCAGAAGATCAGAAGAAGCTAGCAAAGCTAGAACAAAAGTACCCTTCGAACTAGGGGCAAAGATATCGGACATGCTCGAAGAGCTGAAGATGAGTCCTCTTGCAAATCAACAGCCACTCTCCTGGATACGGATGGCTTAGAAACTCTACAACCATTTGGCATGGACCAAGCTACACTTTTACCCTTGAGAGGCTCGATGGGCTGAAAACCTGGAAGGGTGACCCAGGCAAAAGTTAGAGCAAAAAAAAAAAAAAAAAAAAAGAAGAAAAAGAACAAAAAAGAAAAAAGAAGAAAAAGAACAAAAAAGAAAAAAAGAAGAAAAAGAAAAGAATATCAAAAAAAAAAAAAAAGAAGAAGAAAAGAATTGAAAAGAGAAAGAAAGAAGAACAAAGCTCGCAAGGTCGAAAACCCACGACGGGCGCCTTGGCAAAAGTCAGAGCCTAAAAAGGAGAGGTTAAGACCCGAGTGTACCTTAACCCCGAACTACGTAAGGCTTGATTCCCATGTTTGGGATACGTAGGCAACTTCATTCTGAAGTCCAGCCGTGAAACACTTCAAATTTGATTGTGTCCATGCGATGGTTCTGGTCATCTTTGTCTTCTCTGTATCTGAGGGTTTGGTTGTGTTCGTCACTCTGAGGGCTGACTACAATGCGCTGCAGTACCATTCAAACAAGGGGCAACTTTCTGTTGCCATTCAATGCGTCGCGGTGCCATTCAAAAAGGGGCAACTTTCCGTTACCATTCAATGCGCCACGGTGCCGTTCAAACAAGGGGCAACTTTCCGTTGCCATGCAGCTTTCTTCAAGCACGGGGCAGTTTTCCCTTGGATCCGAGGTTGCGCATCTCAGGAGTAGGTTTCATGCTCGTTGAGCAATGGCCGTTTGCAAAATAGTTTTTGAGAAGTTTTATTGAGTTTGACTATTTTCTCAAAAATCATTCTATCTTTTCCAAAACTGGACCCTTTTCATGGACCGAAAAAAGGAAAATTTTCAGTGCTCATAGCCTAACCTGCATGATTTTAAATCAAAAATCGAATAAGCATGTTAATCTAACTCTCATTTTGGTCAAAACTGTTTTAGTAGAAAGTAAAGACAAAAAATGGTCAAAATGATAAACTAAGGGCACAGTTGAGTCAGGTATTCTGTCTTTTCTCCTTTGTCAAAATACTTGCCAGAAAGGGCACCATACTTGCCAAGAAGGGCACTCTACCTGTCGGAAAAGGGCACCACTGAAGCTAACCACAAAAGGGTCGAAAAGCTCTCACACCTTCCGAGCAACGAGGTGTCGAGCCAAGCGCGAAGCATGAACTGGAATGGGGTAAGATTTTCCACTCCATCATCTGGACATATCTTATCACATCCAAACTCCCCAGCAAAGCATCATCAACCGATGTTAGCTACAGATTTGCTACACATCCAAATGTAGCGCAACCCTTCTATGGAAGGAATTCACTAGCTGTGAGCAGAAAAAAGAGAATCTGGTGGAATACCAGGGGCAAGAGCCCGCAACTTCATGCTTATCCATCAACCACCCAGGGGAGAGATTAAAAAATGAGAGATTAAAGAATAGAGAGATGTGTGCTGAGAAAAAAGTGAGGAAAAGGGTTTTGTGAGAAAAGCCGAGCCTGAGGGCCGAGTGATGTGAGAATCACCAAATAAGAAAGGGTGGGAAACAATACCTGGAGAAACTAGCTCCTCGCAAACTGAGATGTCTCTCGTCTTTGGAACACGTCAGTGTGTCATGTCTTTTGTTTTGTTTGTCTCGATTCTTGTTTTGAGTCGTTTGAGCGTCAACAGATGTGTTTAGATCATTTTACCTTGTTTTTCCTTTGATTGAGTTGTGTTTAGGTTGTTTTACCTTTGTCTTCCATTTTGGCTGTAGTCAGTTGTAGGCTCAATACCCGGTTAAGAACCCTTTTCTTATTTCAATTTCAAAAATCGTTGTATGCTCAGGGTGCTGTGTTGTTCTCCACAATTGTACAAAATAGGATTGGTTCTTTCATGAAGCCGCAGGTTTCAGCCCAGGTCATGTCAGAATAGTAAAACAAGGACCTATCTGAAGCTATTTGGGTTCCAGACTGTAAAGCAAAAGAAAAGAGGGAAACTTTGGAGCATCTTAGCGTGTTTCAACTTTAGCAAAATCCGAGACTGCATTCCAGGTGCACCTTCTCAGGCCTCGCTGTTTCTCTGGAGTATAAGTGTATCTCGACCCCAAGTGTAAGCCTGCTTCAAGTCAGAATGGCAGTCCAAGCAGCACCCGAGGGTTTCACATGCAGATGTTATCTCTCGCCAATATGAACAGGGTGTGCCCTTTTTGAGCTGAGTGTGTTGCAAAGTCCTCTAAGAGGCAAATCAGAGGCACCAGAGTACATATTTGATGATCCTCTATTGCATAGAATATGAACTTTCATATACACTGTTGTTGCATGCGTGCCGCACATCGTTATGATTCATGCATAGAATATGCTTGCTTTCGATTCCGCATAGAATATGCTTTGCTTGTTTCATGCATAGAATATGCTTGCTTTCAATATTGCATAGAATGTGCTTCCATACTTGCATAGAAAATGCCCGTATCTTTTGCATAGAAAATGCCCCCATACTTGCATAGAAGATGTGTTTTATCGCACTTTCGTGTGCATTTTATGTCGCTCGCACTGTCTTGTGCACTTACACTTTGTATCTCACTTGCACTGTCTTGTGCATCATGTGGTTGTATCTCAGTCGCACTGTCTTGTGCATTTCAAAACACTCACGCTGTTTAGCGTATCGCACTGTCTTGTGCATTTCAAATCACTCGCACTGTCTTGTGCATTTCAAAACACTCGCGCTGTTTAGCATATCGCACTGTCTTGTGCATTTCAAATCACTCGCACTGTTTTGTGCATTTCTAATCACTTCATTTGTTTAGCGATCGACCGCTTTTGTGCAATTTATCATTCGCGACTGCTTTTTGCGATCGTGACCGCTTTTGTGTAATTTATCATTCGCGTTATTTTGCACACTTCAATCGCACTGTTTTGTGTAGTTTATATTCGCACTATTTTGCACATCGCACTGTTCTGTGCAGTTTATCACTCACGCTATTTTGCGCACCTCCATCGCACTGTTTTGTGCAATTTATCATTCGCGCTGTTTTGCGCATCGCACTGTTTTGTGTAATTTATCATTTGTGCTATTTTATGACCTCAATCGTGACCGCTTTTGTGCGCTTTACATTCGCGTTATTTTGCGCGATCGACCGTTAATGCGGTTTATCACTCGCGCTATTTTGCGTACCTCAATCGCACTGTTTTGTGCAGTTTATCATTCGCGCTATTTTGCGCACCTCAATCGCACTGTCCTGTGCTTTGCATATCACATCGCACTATCTTGTGCATTTCAAATCAATCGCGCTGTTTAGCGTATCGCACTATTTTGTGCATTGTATCATTCGCGCTATCTTGCGCGTCTCACCTGTACTTGTTAGTGCATTACATTTCACTCGCGCTATTTTGCGCATCGCACTATTTTGTGCACATTACTTGCATTGTGCATGCATTTTATCGTGCTATCTTGCGCATCTCACCTGCACTTGTTAGTGCGTTGCATCGCGCTATCTTGTGCACTTTACCTGTATCACACTACTTTATGCGTTCACCCTACTCACACTGTCTTGTGCACTCTCTGGTCTAGGAGACCTTAAATCCTCTAAAGGTGCAATTCCTTTGGTGTTTGTCGTGCCCGAACGAGGTGTTTGTCGTGCCCGAACGATTTCCGGTGGTCTGGTATAGCCATTTGCCTGTGTTTGCGGTGAGTTCCTAGGAGACCAACTGAGACGGTGGAAACTAGAGTTCGAATGGCTCATGCCTAGAACGCAAAGGTTCGGGATTTTCAGGACTAAAGTCTGGTTTAAATACCTGGGTATATCCTCGCTTGAAATCGTATGGCGTTTCCATAGATTGAGATAGCATCTGTATGCACCTCAATTCTGGATACTGATCCAACCTAGTCTGTCACCCTGTTGGAGAATAAAGCTGCGACCATAGTCAAGGAGAAAAGTAGTACCTGCGGTTCAATCAAGAAGAAGCGAGAGATCCCCAGCAGCATGAGGTAAGTCATTGCCAATTACCCCTGTAAGGTACCTTTACCTCTTAGCTATTACATTGCATTTTAGCTACTACATTACAGTGTATTGCATGAATCCTCAATTTTCAATCCGGCTTCGCGTAGCGTGTAAGTCCAATTTTCAAACCGGCTTCACGTAGCGTATAAGTCCAATCTTCAAGCCGGCTTCGCATAGCGTATAAGTCCAATTTTCAAAACCGGCTTCGCGTAGCGTGTAAGTCCAATTATCAAAATCTTCCTGCATATCATTTTGCATCCTGCCCTTGAACTACGCTGGTTTGATTCTTTGCAAGGGGATACGTAGGCAGCCTGCGGGCACAACCATTTATTTATCTATATTTTGTTTGTTTGTCCAAGTTTTCGGTCTTGTCAAAAATGAGTTGTCTCTGGGCTTGGACATTCACTCCCGTCACTTCTTGACTTCCGAGTTTTGTCAAAGAGGGGCACCTGTAGACACCCCATTTTTGACTGTCCATAAGATTTGGACGCGACTGATGGTTTGCTCGGTGATGAAAGATGTGCAGGGCAAAGTTTTAATTTCTTTGGCAAAAAGAGAGTCAAACCTCAACTTCATACCCCTTTTGGACCAAAACAATCTTGATCAAAATATTTTAGATCTTAAAACCCTCTCTTTCAAAACATTTTGAAAATAAAGTTTTTACGATGTTCCGAGGCTCGTATTTTGTCAAATGTTACTCTTTTCGGTAAACCGAGCAAGGACAAAGTGGGAATGAATGAAAGAGAGATGAAATCTTTGAAAAATATTTCAAAACACCTTACTTAGGGGATTGAAGTTGAAGAAAAGAGGAGAAGAAGGAAGAAATCCAGTTGGGGGAGAAAATGGGCATGAATCGTTAAGAGAGAATCGGACAGCCCTCGCTGAATCGGGCCTATTCATTTGCATACTTGGAATCAAGCTATGAGGCCACCACCGTTGGAAATAAGACTTTCGGGGCTTCATTTTTCACTCAAGAATCTCCTAAATCCAATTCCGGATAGGGGAGATATGGTTGATTGAAGTGGGGTATCACTCCGGTTGGGACCGAATCTGCGTGGCTTCATGAAAACGGGCATAACTTTTTCCACAGGAGGAATTTTGATGCAAGGTTTGCACCATTGGAAATCTAACTTCCGGAGCTTCAATTTGGACACTTGAACGGCCACATTTGGACTTTCCAATCCCCCACCGGCCACCTTTCTTTCCGGCAGCCCACTTTTTTTGTCCTGAATGTAGCTGGCCGGCAAAAAAACCCAGAAAAAGTAGCCAGCCGGCCACCTTTTTCTGGTGGATGATCTTTTTTGCCCATTTAAACTAGCCGGCCATGATCCTTGTCCCAAGTGCATTCTAGCCATGTATTTTGTTTTGCACTTCACCCATGTCCGAGGGTTTGGCCCTTTTAGGGGGAAACTTGGATTGTTTTCCCCCCCATTTCCCCCCCCCCCTTTTCCCTTCTCTTCCTCTATAAAAACAGCAGCCCAGCTATGTTTGGAGGGTTAGAAAAAATGGTCTAAGGTTCTTGCATACATATATTCTCCATCTCTCATTCAAAGCTTCAAAATCCTTTGTTCTTGGACCATTTCTTCACCATCATCTAGCACCACACCCCTACCTCCATTTCAGCCACTTGGAGCAGCTTTCCAGAGCTTAGGAAGCACCATTTCTTGTGCCAAGGAGCTGTCAAAGACTAGGCTACAAGGGTAAGTTCATTTCCCCTCTTTTTTGGCCTTATCTTGTTCAATATCTTAACTCTTTGTGCTTGCATATTTGGGCTCCGACCTTAACTAGAGATAGGCTTATTTTGAGCCATTTTCTATGTTTGATTGAGGGAATCTCACTATTTGAGGCCTCTTTGTTGCACTTGCTTCATTATCTCCCTAATATGCCATTTTCTTGCACATTGTTTTTGGATTATGTATGAACTGATTTGAAGCATGTTGAAAACTGTAAATAGGCTTATTTTGAGCCATTATTAAACATTATAGAAGGGCTCATTACTGTTTGAGTCCTCCATGTGCTACTTGCTTTGATATCCATGTTTTAGCCCCTTTTTTGCATAATTTATTAGCCTATTGAGCTTCTGTTTTTGGACCTTGGTCCGAACTGAAAATGGCCTTGTTTTAACCCCCTCTTCATGTTTCATTAAGGGTCTATTGCTGTTTGGATCATCATTTGTATACTTTGTGTTGTAGCCTCTCTTTTAGGCCATATCTTGCATTGCATTTTGGGCATAGTTGTACCCTGTTTTGGGCTCGGCCATTAACTGTAAAAAGTCATATTTTGGGTCCATCTTCAACATTTTTGAAGGGCCCTTACCTGTTTAGGACCATAATGTATCAGTTTCTTCTTTATCTCCATTTTGGCCCTTATTTTGCATAGCATTTTGAGCATACTTGTATCTGTTTTTGTGGTTTGTTATAAACTGTAAAACATCATATTTTTGGCCCCTGTTCAATATTATAGAAGGCCCCTTTTCTGTTTAGGGACAGCAGCTTGCACTTGCTTCATTATCTTGCTTTTAGGGCTATTTTTACATGCTAGTTTTGCCCCATTTGCGTCCACTGTTTGGCCTTGATTTAAAATGTAAACATGCTTTTTTTGGGGCTTCCTTGCTTCTGTCTTTACACTTCATGTTCAAATAATGCATGCATTGCATAGTTATAGGCCATTTCATGCGCCAAATTTCATGTTTCGGGACTCGTTCCATGCATTGGGTACCATTTCACCATGTTTCGGGGCTATTTTGCATCTCATTTTGTCTCTGAAATTTGCATGCTAGTATGCCATTTTTCATGTTTTTCCATGCCTTGTTAGAGTGGTATTCCGTGCCGTAGGTTCGGTCCCCGGTTTGAGTGCACGCGTGCACGCATTTCGAGTTGTCTCATTTTTATCTGATGGCCTCTTGTATGAGTGTGGCTGAGGTCCACTCATGTTAGTGTAAGTCCATTATGCATTGCGTATGCCATTTCATTCCATAGCATTGTGTATGCTAAGCTGTATTTTAGTGCATTGTGTATGCCATGTTATCTCGTGCATTGTGTATGCCATTTCATAGCATTGTGCATTTTAGGTTGTATCTTAGCTGCATTTCATGCATGTCATGTATATTGCATTGTGTTCGGGATAGGAGTTAGCCCGGGCAAGGGAAACGAGGTGCGTTTCGTACTCTGAGTGACGAAACGTATCTCAATTCCTCGGTCACCGACACTCCGGATTACCCATGATGGAGTTAGGTTTTGTTAAGTTTTCATGTGCATTCATTCCATATCGAGTTGTGCAATTCGACTCCTCGGCCATCATGTATCGAGATGCGTGATTGGTGGCACGAGGATCGAGGCATGCATACATTTGTGAAAATACATTGCCATGCCCCTTTCTCGCTTCTGCAGCAAAATCAAGAATCAACAGTCTTCCGAGGCTTGGCGCGCTTTCCAAGAACAATTGCAAAACAGAGGCTAATTGGGGCATCCCAGTGGATTTCCGCGCAAGGTAGCCTAAACATACATTATTCATCAGAATCAAGGCAGTCCCTGGCTTGCATGCCAGTTTATTATTTTCTTAGTTAATTTGTAAATTAATTAGGAATTTGTACACATTTTGGACTGTAATATTCTTTTATTTGGGACTGTATATTATTTTATTTATATCCTCTGTGCGAGGGCATAATTGTAATAAGTGTAGGTGAGTGTGATGTATGTCTTCCAACCCCACGTCTTTCTTCCCTTTTGTTTACCTGCTTATGATGGTTAGATTAGGGCATGTTTCAATTAGCATACAGTATGATAGCATGTTTGCATTCATTCATCTGTCTTGCAAACACCGGCCTCGGCACATCATACTAACTGCATTTGTATTTCAATTCCAAATTGAATACGTGTTAGCTATTGCATCTCATATGCCACGTTTAGAATAGCCGAGTCTGCTATAGTTGCATTTTTGCATGTGTTGCATTAGGCATTTCTGTATATTTAGGATCATGCATGATTTCTAATCGGTGTCTGTTTTGGCTTGCAGTACTCGGTGAGTTTTATGCTTTAGCATCCTTGCATGCGTGTGAGTGACTGCCATGATAGTATGCTTACCATGAGGCTAACTGCTTATGTGATATACCTGCCTGGATGCCTGTGGATGGAGGTTGGGTTATTTGGATTGGAACAATTCATCAAATGTTTGTTTTAAGCCCACTAGACAGTGGCAAAATCATGTTTTTCTAAGCCCACCCGAGGGTGGCAAAATCCACATTTTAAGCCTACTTGCGAGTAGCAAACCATTTTCACAAACATACATGAAGTGTTTTGTTCCAATTCAGACGACTCAGTCTATACTTGTATCTCAGGCGCATCACATAGTAACCTAGGCTAATAACCTAATAAGAACATACAATGTTTTCAAAAATAGATATCATGGTTAGTAGAGGTGTCTTTGGCCGGGCGGCGGGTGCTCACGAAGTGACCTTCCCCAATCGTATCCAAGTTCCCGAGCCGAGGCAACTTTGATGATGACGGACACGTGGCCTTAGGCAAACGAGTCAGGGTTTCCTAAGTTTCCCAAAAATAAAATATTTAGGTGGCGGCTCTGTATCTGGCAAAGCTGTCCATGTTTGGCACTTCTTTCAAAAAATCTATTTTCTCAAAATGGTTTGCCGGATTTGGATTCTTGGGTTCAAGATTAAGAACCGTAACACAAAATCGAGTCCGAGCTGTAGCGAGGTCCCCCGCGGGCTTGTCTACAGTTAGGCCAATTGGCATGCATGTTTGTATGTGTTTTTGTCCTCATTTCGTTAGTATTTTGGCCACTGATTTGGGCTTATTAGAGAGCTGTCCATCTTGGTGTAAGTCCATTCCCGCATGTTATTGCATGCTTGCCTTGTGTGTTGTTGCATACTTGGCCCATTGCATATTGTTGTTTGCTCACATGCTCATGTTGCATTGGTTTGCTTGCATGTTTAACTTGCATATTTGCATCCCTTGCCTCTTGATCAATCATGATAGAGGTTAGGATCTATTGTGTGTTTGTGTGCATTTCATTTGACATTGAAATTGCACACTTGACTTCTTTGATCACCATGCATTGGAATGCGTGATTGATGATCCGAGAGTCAAAGGCCACACCCCCTTGAGTTCATAACATGATAGGGAGGGTGGTTGTGCCCACATTGCTTTGAAAATGCATTGCCATGCTCTGTTTGTCCTCTGTTGCAGTAAAACAGGATTCTGCAGGAAGAGATGGTCGGTCGGCCATCTTGATCTTGCCGACCATGAATTGGTGGCCGAGAGCCAAATTTGTGGCCGATGACCAGTTTGCCAACCCCTACTTCTTTCTCCCTTTTACTTAACCGCTTACGATGGTTAGTTCTAGGGCACGTTTCAATTAGCATCTATATGCTATGCATGTTTGCATTCATTCATTTGTATTGCATGCACTGGGCTCGGTGCATCATACTAATTGCATAGTACTTCAATTCCAACTTAAATACGTGTATCGAGTTGTCGCACATGCCATTCTTAGATTAGTTGAGCCTATTCTAGTTGTATTTTTGAGATGCATTAGCCATTTTAATATGAACTAGGATCATGCATGATTCCTAACTAGTTTCTTGTTTTGGCTCGGAGTACTAGGTAAGCTTTTTATGCTTTAACATCTTGCATGAGTGTGAGTGTTGCCATGATAGCATGCTTACCATGAGGCCATGTACTTATATGATATAACTGTCTGAATGCTTGTGGGTGAAGGTTGGATTGCTTGAATTGGAATAATTCATCGAAATCCATGTTTTAGCCTACTTGCGAGTAGCAAAATTCAAAACCATTTCCAAATAAACGGATATGCGATGCTTTGTTCCAAGTTAGACGATCTAGTCTATACTTGTGTGTTGTGCGCATCACATAATAATTCTAGCTAATTAATTGGAATAAGAGCACACAATGTTTTCAAAACAAGATATCATGGTTAGTAGAGGCCGATCTTTGATCGGGTGAGCGGGGGTGCTCATGGCTGACCTTCTCCAATAGTACCCAAGTTCCTGAGTCGAGGCAACTTTGGTGATGACGGACACGTGGCCTTAGGCAACGAGTCAGGGTTTCCTAAATTTCTCAACAAAAAAAAAAAATATTTAGGTGGCGACTCTGTATCTGGAAAAGCAGTCCATGTTTGACACTTCTTTCTAAAAATCTGTTTTTCAAAACGATTTGCCGGATTTGGACTCTTTGATGATTCATCAGTCTTGCATTGCACTCTGCGAGATTAGATACAGGACCGCGACATTGAGTCCTGAACTGTAGTGAGCCTTATTGAACAAAACAGGATTCCCTCCCGGGACGTTTGGGGATGTCTACAACGATGAAATGCCAAGAAATAAGAGAGATGCAAAGGTAATTAAAGATGATCACAGGTATGGAAAGACTAAATAAATGCTATCAACTCAAATGGGTTGGTGTCTAAGGCCTAAAACACCAAACCTATGAGGACCATTACACTACAAGCCTAACAAACAAAGCATGAATGACATGAACAACTTAAGATAGTCCTAAAATAGGCTAAAACAGTGCTAGAATTGAAGTCAAAAGAGCTAAAGGAGTAAGCTACAATATTGAAGAATTTAAGCTAGTAAACAAGCCAAGGGAGGGGTGGCTAACCCCTTTATTTTTGGGACTTCAAAATATGATTTTTAGCCTTTGAAAAACTCTGAAATTCAATGGTAAAAATTTAAAAAAAATTTGATGAAAGGAAGGGAAACACAAGGGCAAAAGCCTAGGAAGCAAGCTTCGAAGAAGGATGGTCCACTCCTCTACCTTTAATGGCTTTAAACCACAAGTTTTAGCCTAAAAATACAGGTGAAAAATAATCCAAAAACAACAATAAATACAGTAGATAAATAAGGGAAACAAAGCTAGGAATTATACCTCTTGAAGATGAGTATCCTTTTTGAATTATAAATCACCAATTCACACCCTTATAAATTCTAAATAACACAAAAACCAAGTCAATTTCGTAATTAGATGCCGACTAACATCCCTTCACAAGAAACAACCAACCAGATAATACCAAGATCAGCTAACATTATCTACCATTAAGGCACAAGTCTATACCCAACGAAACCATACGTTATTCTCAAAACATGAGTAATCCTAAGTCTCTTTATACCTAGGATAAAGGAATACTCCACCTTTGCATACATCCCTACACTACACCGTACCAGTTCACTAAGTCAGTCCTAGACCAGCCCACCGCGACAACCCGTTGCCAAAACACTAACTCAAAACCAACCACACCATCCACGATCTCTTAACACACCTCGTGCCTTACTGAATTGTCCACAACAACAATAGCTCTACTTGGTATTGAACCAATTGCCTCACCCAACTATAGGAAACAACCACGCCTATTCCAACCAATGAACAACTCATGGTCTAAATAGCCTAACTAACTTCACTAACCCTGAGGGAAGTAAACTCACAACATTACATCCCAACCAACGACACCCTACCACACGGATTTCTAGGTTACCAACACCAAAGTCGGAACCATACACCACCATTACCAACACATACAAGTTCAAACCTAACTCTTCGTGCTCCAGAGATTCTGACACCACTTACATCCCTTACACCTGATTGACCAAGGTCATGACTAACTCCAAAATCGTACTAACCCAAAGATTACCAACCGACACCAAATGTATACGATATCACCCAAGTGAGCATCAAAACTCAACCCTCACATGTCGTCACAAAGGACTCAAAAACACTACCGTCTTTCAAAGACGTACCAATCGCCACCAAGGCAATCAACGTTAACTCACAACCAACGCTAATACATAACCGATGTAGCACACACCGAGGTACCCATTCCGAGTTCACTACTTCTTTCCAAATGTCTCTATGAATGAGAGAATATCCATAACTTAGGATATATAACACTGGTACCTTTCCCCAAAATACTAACACAACCACATAACGATTATTTGAACAACAACATTAAGACTCTACTCAAATCACACATCAAATACCACATAACACATAATCATGCTAAGTTTACAAAGATAGTTATCCGTTCTAGCGCTCGCTTAGATTTTCCATTAGAAACAATGCTGATCGAGCGCGTTTTTAATAAGACCTCCAAGTTAGTCAACTAGACACCAATTAATATCAATGAGTCTCAACACCATATCCACATAAAATACAACACATAAGCATGCTATCACTTAGCACACAACATACAAATGTCCTCACCGAGGATGATAAACCCACTATGGCTAACCACTTCCCACGAGCCCAAGGTTTTCAAACCCAATTAGCTCTGATACCAAGTTGTCATGCCCCAGATTTACACGGTCTGACTCACGTGAATAAACCACCCAACGATGAACAATAGATAACAACTCTCGTGCAAATGAATATAATATAGTCACACAATATATGTGTTTATCCAATTTTATACCTTCCTAGAAACAACATCTAAGTTGAATGGATGTTTTGTAACTAAAACATGCACCAATGTTATAAAATCAAATTAAACGCCTGGAGGGTTACATCATACACAAGGGTGTAACACTTACAAGAATGGCACATGACTAATAAATAACATAAATGGCCCTTGGCCTGCAAATAACACGGTTCCAAATACAGCTTGACTTCTCAGTCCACATCCACACATGTACACCTAAAAAAAAATTTCAGCCACGTAGGGTGAGCACAAAGCCCAGTAGAGAATATTTCAAAAACTAAACATTCTCCACCAATATAAATGATCATGATGCAATACATATATATATATATATATATACAATATGCCCAAATGCATTTTCAAATCCATTTGATTCCTCAACAAAATCATTTCTTTCCAATTACCAAAAGCTTTCTCTTAATCAAATGTTTTTTTCCAATTCAAATCATTTGTTTGATTTAAAATCCCTTTCCAAAAAACAATCCAGGTATTTGTAGTTCAACTTTTTTGGACCCCTTTTCAGAAACGCGAAAATAAGCCTTACAGTTCGAACTCTCGCGGTTCTGAATCTAATCTCACAAGTGCAATGTGAAATTGATAAACACCAAAGAGTCTAAATCCAACAAATCTTTTGGAAAATCGATTTTAGAATCAAAAATGCCAAAATTGGGCTGTTTTTCCTGATACAGAGTTGTCACGTAAATATTTTATTTTGAAAAAATTTAGGAAACCCATGACTCGTGCCAAAGGCCACGTGTCCATCATCACCAAAGTTTCCTCGGCTCGGGAACTTGGGTACAAGAAGGGAAGGTCATGAATTGAGCATCTCCACTTGCCCGATCAAAGATCGGCCTCTACTAATCATGATGTGATTTTTATCAACATTATATGCTCTTGTTAGGTTATTAGAGTAGCATTACTATGTGATGCACACATACAAGTATAGACTAGTTTGCCTGAATTGGAATAATTCAATTTCATGTTTTTTTTTCGTAAAGGGTTTTGATTTTGCCACCTCAAGTGGGCTTAAAGTTTGCGAATTTGCTACTTAACAAAGTGGGCTTCAACGCACATTTATTGAATTATTCCAATTCAAACAACAAGCCTTCATCCACAGTCACTCAAGCAGTTCAACAAGTAAGCATTTAGCCTCATGGCAAGCATGCTAGTCATGGCAACATTCACACTCATGCAAGTATGCTAAAACATTAAAAACTCACCTAGTACTCTAAGCCAAGATAAACAAAAGAGTTAAAAAAATGATTGATTCTAACTATACAAAATGTCTAATGCAACACATGCGATATGCAATTACTAGGCTTGACTACTAATGTGGCATATTAATTCAAGGCATGCGGTCTAAGCACATATTCAACGAAGTATTGAAATGACAATGCAGTTTGAATGATGCATTGAGCCTCGATGCATGCAATACAAGATGAATGGATGTAAGCATAAGGCATGCTAATTGAAATATGTCCCTAATCTAACCATCAAAAGCGAATAAATGAAAGGGAGAAAGACGTAGGGTTGGAAGACATACACATTATTACATCACGCTCTCATGAAGGAGAGTTTGAATGAATAACTAAGCTAAGCTAATTAAACTAATTATTACAAACCAAAATGAATAACTAGTTAAACTACTTAACTAATTGTTACAACAACAAATGAACTAATTGGCTAACTAACTAAGTAAATAATTACAAGACAATTGCAACTAATAGTTAAACTAAGTAACTAAACTAAGCCAATTAGCTACCCTGCCTCGGGAGACGAAGGATGTGTATGCGCATGCTCGATCTCTACTCGAAAAGACCACAGTTTGGCTCCTAAAAGCCTCTATCTGCACAATTGAACACTTCTAGAACAATTTTGCTCCACCTTACCAACACTTTGCTGAGATTTGCATCAGTGGCCAACCGGCCACTGGTGAAGATTGGCAGCCATCTGTTGGCCATGAAAGTGGCTTGCCAGCCATAGATAGTGGTCTACCAGCCACCTGCCAGCCATGGAAAGTGGCCTGCCGGCCACTGATGCACTGGTTCATCTTGTTGCAACAGAGGACAAACAGAGCATATACGGGGTATTTTCAAGGATTGTTTACACAATTCACCCCTCCTTTTCATGAACAAATCCAAGGAGTTGTGAACTTAAGCCACAAACCACCAACTCAAGCAATTTCATTGCATGACGGCTTGTGATTCAAGATGTGCAAGCTTAATAAATGCAAAACAAGACACAAACCTCCTCCCTTTCATGAAAGATCAAGGAAAGAATGTGACTTTGGAGACTTGGACCATTTCATCACTAACAAGTATAAAGTGGCCCAAGCTTCCTTGTGCTCAATTAATGTCCAATTGAACACACCAAGTTATTATCTTGCTCACTTTTAATCCCAATTTTTAGTTACTCATTTTACTTTACCAACCATTCTTTAATCCAATTAAGTCCATTAGGTGAATTAAAGTCCTCTAATGGAAAAAGGGCTCAAAACATAAGTTGCTTTAGGTATGAAAGAAGTATCATACTGTGGTAATGAACCCTCTAAGGGATTAAACCATTAAGTATGAAACCTCAATTTCACACTTAGGCAAGTAAGTGACTTGAAACCACTTTCAAAGAAAAATTAAAAGCCAAGAAAGGAGGGAGGTTGCAGAGATGATTAGTGCTGAAATTAAGTGTGAAAAGCACTAAAAACATGCAATCAACTCAAACAAGTGGTGTCTAAAGGCCTAAAATACCAAGCTTGTGAGGACTATTACACTTCAACTATGCAATACAAGACTCAAATGCAATAACTAACCCAAAATAGAGTTAAAACAGTCCAAAATAGAGCCTAAAGCATATTGGAATTAAGCTAAAACAAGATAGAAAAATAAGCTAACATATAGAGCTAACTAGGCTAGCAAACAAGACACGAGGAGGGGAGGCTAACTCCTCCAAATTTGGACTTCAAAACCTGATTTTTACCATTGAAATACTCTAAAAAATAGTGTTTAAAGGCCCCAAAAAAAGATGGTTTGAAAATGGGAAACAAATGTGAAATGGCCTTATAAACAAGGAATGAAGAGGGGTGAACCACCCATTAACCTTAAATGGAAAAAACATCAATCTTAGCCCACAAAAACAGAGTTTTTTTATAGCTCAAAAACAACCCAAAATAGTTGGAAAAAGATAGAAAAACAAGTATGTAAAGTAAGCTAATAAAGCAAGTATTATACCTCTTGAAGAGAAGAGTAACTCCAAGCAACAAAACCAAGCAAATACACCTTCTAGAGCTCAAACCAAGCTTAGGAACACCTCAGCTTAGAGATGAGAGGATTTGGTTAAGGGTGTATAGGCAAAGGTGTAGAAATTGTAAGCAAAAGTGTAGATAATTTGTAGAGAGAGAGGAAAATTTTTCAGTCTAAAATTTTATAACCTCCAAACATGAGAGAGGGGGTCCCTATATATAGAAAACATGAAATTTCTACAAGGAGATCCAACCCTCCATATGTGGATAGATGCATGTATCTATGCAAATAGCTGGCACAACTGGCATAAAATATCTGCAGAAAACACTGGTGGCCGGCAAGCCACATCAGTGGCTAGCAAACCAAAGTTATGGCTGACCTCTAGGGATGGCTGGCAGGCTACCAGAGGTTGTAAGCTGGAAAGAACAAGGCATGGTCCAAAAATAAGACAAAAAGAAAGCAGGGTTTGAAGGGCTCAAAGTTGTGGCGTTCCGCTGAGGATTCAAGCACTTAGCGAGCAAATAGACTCATCATCAGGTGTACCTGCAAAGACGTCTAAGTCGTAAGGGCCGTCAAAAATGGGGTGTCTACAGTATCTCAATACTAACCAACAAATACATTACTAAATTAAATGTGAATACATCGCCATAACTTTTTTTTTTTTTGCCAAAATCATAATAAATAAAATAGGTAAATCTTAGGACTAGTGTTCATACGAGTAACTATACAAGTCACAAGGTCATTTTTACCAGTACTAATCGGAAGGCTCGACACCTACCGTGCGGGTTTAGGTCTTTCACCATGGACACATAGGCCAACTTAATTCTGCTTTAACACCTCCTCATAGCTTTACCACTTTATTTACCTTTTTTTCCAATAGCATAACAAGTGTGATTCAAAATATTATTTTCCAAAACAATGCAAATATTCCAAAACAAAATACGAGAATTTCCAAAACTTCTTTCCAAAACATACAGTTTCAATTTCCAATTTCTAACACAAAACAATGCTATCCTCCAACGATAGCCAAAACAGTTATCTCTAATGCAATAATCAAAACATATCAATACAAATATATTTTCCAAAAGAGTAACAACAACCATTTTCAAAACCCACAATCATTTTCTTCCCATCTCTGACAAAACAAAACATCATTTTTCATTTGTTTTCCAACACAAGCCAAAACCCATGTTTTTAGAACAGAACCTCATTTTCTTTCAAAATCACTTTTGAGTAAAGGAAAGCCACCATGTTAACATATCTCAACCACCAATACAAAATCATAACCTGTTTCAGGAACTCATTCAAAAAATATTTCTTTTACATTTCAAATCCAAACCCTAAGTTTAATCCAAAACACCCAAATCCATAGATCCGTTGAAATAACAAATAACTAGGGTAAAAATCATACCAAATGACTACTAAATATAGATAACAAAATAGGTCACAAATATACTACCGAACTCATATTGAGTTTAGAAAATAGACCCTACCTTGGATTAAAAGAAAGCCTTTGGTGAGATCTACAACCTTTCTCAAAGGACCAAGGTGAAAAGATGCCTTTACATGGGTGTGGCTTGCTTTTCGTGCTCCTTTCGGATACGACTAGCCCTACAGTTCGAACTCTCGTGGTTCTCGTCGATTTCACAAGTGCAATGTAAAATGTGAAAACACAAAAGAGTCCAAATCTGGCAATTCTTTTTGAAAAATTGATGTTTGAATCAAATGCCAAAAATGAATTGCTTTGCCAGATTATAGAGTCGCCACCTAAATATTTTGAAAAATTTAGGAAACCTATAACTCGTGCCAAAGGTACGAGAGGGGAAGGTCATGAATTGAGCACCCCACTTGCCTGATCAAAGATCGGCCTCTACTAATCATGATGTGATTTTTATTTACATTATATGCTCTTGTTCTGGTTATTAGGCTAACATTACTATGTGTTATACACAAGTATAGACTAATTTGCAAAAAAATTGGAACACTTTGATTTTATGCTTTATTTCGAAAATTGTTTTTGATACTCGTTACTTAAGAAAGGTGAGTTTGTATGTACATTTATCAAATTATTCCAATTCCAGCATTTAGCCTTCATCCACAGGCATTCAAGCAAGTATATCATTTAAGCACTTAGCCTCATGGAATCATGCGTTTGACATGGCAACAATCACACTTATGCAATATGCTAAAACAATAAGTGCTCACCTAGTACTCCAAGGCAAGCCAGATAAAGCAAAATAATTAAAAAATATGCATGCTCTTAAACGATAGAATGTGACTAATGCAACGCACACATTTATGTAGTTTTTATGGGCTCGGCTATGAGCATGGTATATGATCCAATTCAAGGCATGCAATAAATCATGTTTTCAAGCACTGAGATTGAAATTGACATTGTTAGTATGATGAGCCAAACCCAAATGTATATGAAATGAGTGTATGCAAACATGGGAATGCTAAGTAAATATTATGATACTCTATACTTACATCATAAGCGGGTAAATAAAAGAGAGAAAGAAATGGGGGTTGGAAGACATACACGCTTATTACATATTTGCCCTCATGCAAGAGGGTCCGAATAAATGTCCGAGTGTCCGAATTAACTAATTATTACAAATTTGAATGAAGGAATTATGTAACTAACTAGCTAAGGTAATCAACTGCTAACTAGATATCTAAAATATCAATTAGCGATCTAAGTTATTACAACAAGGCATTATATCAATAATAATCACAACAAGGATATTACAACAATAAGAATTATTTACAACAATACTACAATGCTAATGAGAATAGTAATCTAAACAACCATGAGACACAATGATTGCATACATAGTACCAAGAAGCTGCTCTGTCTTCCCAGACTGCTCTACCTCACCTTCAGCCATTGTTCTTGTTTTTGCCAACAATCCCTGTTTTACCAAACATTGGGAGCCGGTAGGCTCCAAATGAGTTCTGGCCGAGCCAAAACGATGCTGGCTGGCACCAAATTTTATGCCAAAAGGTGTTTTGTGCTCTGAGGTGAGAACAGTGTAGACAGAGCCTTTCTAGGCCTTGTTTGTCCCTTCTGCCCCTCTCTGTCATGTGAAATTCAAGAGAAGAACAATTTCTCGTTCGAAACCATCAATTAGCACAAGTTGATGGCTTGATGATCCCGAGCACATTTGGAAAAAATTGATAAATGTAATGAAAAACCGCCCTTTCCTCTTATTATGACGACTCAAAAAGGGAAGTAGACACGCTCTAAGTCTTATCATCGTATCATAAATTGATACGTGACAATTCTTGGAACGATGGATTCGGCATAATGTCCGGCCGAATCCAACCAACCCTAAGCATTTTCTTTTTGTCGGTTTAGTTCATTTTAAGCCGATTTTATTAGTTCTTGCAATTCCTTAATCAATTTGTTTGAATGATGTTTAAGTCCACTAAACGAGAAGGCACATCAAACGAGAAGTGATTCTTGGCATGAAAGAGAGCCTATGCCTTGATGATTAACTTCCGTAAAGGTTAAGCCATTGAGCATAGGTCTCTTTCCCATGCCTTGAATAACCATCAATAGGTTGAAGTAACTCTCAAACAAAAGAAAAGAAGAAAAGAGGGAGGTGGCAGAAATGATCACATGAACTTGATTATTTAGAATGAGACTCTTGATATGAAAATTAACCAAAGAAAAGTTATCAAAGCATGGGCAACATAAAACAACAAGCTAGATATGAAGACTTACAACACAACAAGCTAGATATTCAAAGCATGTAATAATTAAATAAATTACAACAGCCCTAAAATAGCCCCTAATATGCTAAAAATAGTGACTAAAAATCATGTTAAATGGCATAAAAAAGGTAGAAAAGAATAAGGCCATACAGGGCTAGTGAACAAAAGCAAGGAGAGGTGGCTAACCTCTCCATTTTTGAGACCTCAAACCATGTTTTTTTAGCCTTTTTCAAACTTTGAAAATCAGTTTAAAAGGAAAAGAAAAGGAGGTAGAACAAGGGTGTGAGCTATGAAGTAGAGAGCAAGAAAGGGTGTTAACCCTTTCTACCCTTTGGTAGTCTTTCAAACCCAAGTTTCAACACTTAAAATAAGATCAAGACAACACAAAACACTAGAAAGAGATAGAGAAAGACATAAATGAAGGCAAATGGGAAGGCGGTAAGCTTATATCTCTTGAAAGAGGTAAGCTCTTGTTTACAAACCAAACTTGGTCCGAGCACACTCTCAAGCTTGAATTATGGTTCACAAAGCTCAACCAAGGTTCTAAGGTCTGGCTCCAAGGTTGTCTATGGTGTATGGATATAGTATAAGGAGGATCAAATATCTCAAAGGTAGCTTGCACAAGAAGAAGAAGCTCTCAAGGGCTATTTAGCTTCTTTGAATTTTGCCAACCTCCAACACTGAGATACATGTTCATATTTATAGAATTTGAGCAACATAGGTCATAAATATCTTCAAAAATAGACAGCTGGCTCATTCTCGCCAAAAATAGTGTTTCTCGTTATTGAGAGTCGATTGGCTTCCAATAGCTACGGTCGGCTCCCAATGTGGTACGGCCGGCTCCCAATATGTTCCCCTGCTCTACTGTTTTAAACTCAATATAGGGTGACACAATGTTCAAAAATGTATTTCTGGGGTAAACACAGTATAAATATAGAAGGTTTAGGATTGGTTTTGGAGCGTGAGCTTACATTCATTTGTTGAGACTTTGAATCACACTCAACACAACTTCATCATCAAGTGCCCAGGACAAAGCATCCAAGTCTTGCGGGTAGTAAAAAATGGGGTGTCTACAGTGGGTTAATCTAGAGATCTAAGTGAAAAAGTTGAGTTTCTAAGAGAGAAAGAGGAATTCACGGTTTAAAGAAGAAAGCGAGATATATATATATATATAAATGTGTTTGGAGTCTATTTATAGTGATAGAATAATAGCCCTAAAGTCAATGAAAAGAATAAGTCAAAACCCTCAAAAGTTGGGCCTAAAACCAAATCAAAATTTCTAAAAATAACTCACAGGGGTCGACCCTTCAGACAGTGGTGTCGACTCTCAAGAAGAAAAGCTGAGACACTAATGTGTGCAGTAGAAAAGTGTTGACCCTAGGAAGCAGCGGTGTCGACCCTATATTTCAGTAGCAACACCCAGAACATAGCAGCAGACAAGGGTCGACTCTTGGACTTGTGGTGTCGATCCTATAAACCAGCAGAGACACTAAGAGAAAGGCAGTAAGGTGGTGTCGACCCTCAAGATGATTAGTGTCGACACCAGAACAAATTTTTTCAAGTTTCTAAGGAACTTTTCAATGAAAACAAGCGGGAACGAACAATCCCAACAAGTCTGAATCGAATTGCACTCTTCCAAAACCAAAATAGACCCATAGATGGATAGGACCGGAACCAAGATTCAAAACTTTAGGGGGTCAAATTAGGAAAAAGATAATTTAACTAATTAATTGAACCCTTATATTTCCATTAAAATTTAAATATAATTTATAAATCAATCAAGAAAAATACATTGAGATTATAAACTAAGTTTCTTCATGAAAAAATAAAAATTATTCAACCTTAACAAAATATAAATAAAATAAGTTTAATTTCACCTTTTAACTTCATCATAATCAAATTTGACGGTTTTTTAAATCTTGAAAATGGTTTAAGATTGAGTCAGAATTAAATTCATTCTAATTTTCTTTTCAGTGTACAAAATCGTATATTGAAGACAATCAAATTTCATTACAAATTTTCTTTGCGATGCCACACAAAATGATATTACTATAATAAGTAGGCATCACTTTCCTCGTCTTTTAATTTTTAAAAATGATTTAGTTGATGACATAAGACGGACATCATTTAAAATGTCTTAAATCTTAGGATAAATTTCATTTTGTCCCTTTATGATTTGGCCCATATGCACATTATTCCATTCTCATTTGAAAATAACTACATAGTCCCGTTGTTATCATATATATATAGATGTATATATATTATTAAAAATAGTGTTTTTCCTTACTTAGGTGGCACGTTGTGACACGTTCTAAAAGCTTACTTTTTCTTAAAAAGCCATATCAACATGTCTTTTCCATTTATGTGTAAAGTTCTACACAAACTTAATTTCAATTATAATAAACAACTTTATATGAACTCCATTTGATAAATACTTATTTTTTTAATATATTTTTCATTGTGTATTTAATTTTGTCATTGTTAGATTTATTTTATATAGTTGATATTTTAATTTAATTATTATGATATTTGGAAAAAAAATTATCTCGATATACAAATAAATAAATAAGACAGAATGTGTTTAATTATATGTATCGTATGGATTAAATTAATTTTCATTTTTTTATTTTTGTATACATTTTATTGATGTCTTAATATTAATTTTTTTATTTAACATGAAATTATTTGTTACAAAATGTTTATATTTAATTTATATTTTATATACCTATATACAATATGTATGAATAATTCCAAAAGAATATTAAAGAAAAATATTAATACTCTACATAATTAATTTATATATTTTCTTCTTAATCCAATCAAAATAAACATTAATGTCAAAATAAATTTATTTTACTATCTTAAAATTTAATATATATATATATATCATATAAAATCATTATATTCTAATTACACTTTTATAACACAATATAACTAAAATTATCAAAATAAACAAATAATATAACTAAATTTATTATATATAAGTATTTAAGTAATATTTTTATAAAATGATAAGATTAAGATTATGAAAATAAATAATTTATGTTAAAATTAATTCTATTCTTTTGTAACATATATCATAGTATAAAATATTATTATATTAATTAAAGTTAACTCTATTGTGATTTTATGTCAGACATAATATTTCTAGAAGTGATTTATATACACGTGTATTGTCTAATTTGATATTGATTGATTAAAATAATGGAACTCAATACTTTTTTTCTGTTAAGTTCTTAGAAGATAAATTGACAAAGGTCAAATGATAAATAGCATGAAGTATTATTAAGGAATAATGATTCGTGAAAAATGATTGTGTATATTTAAGGCACCTATTGATGTTTCTTGAATAATTTTTAAATAATTTTTTTTATTTATAATATTATTGATAATGCACTTTCATGAGTTCTGCCAGAAAAAATATGCTAAAATAATTTGGCTGGAATAAAAATTTTGCGATTATTATGATGTATCACATAATTAATCAAAACCCATTTGAGAACTGAAATTATTAAGATTATAGAGTTTTTGTGCCTAATTTCCTTCGAGGATACTGTTTATGATTTGAATTTATTATTTTTTATGCGTCAATGTAAATAACTCTTAAGATCTTACTGATATAACTATAAATCCTACATTTGAGTCAACCCACCTTAAGTACTTTTTTGTGTAATAAAATACTTAAATATTGTCATATAAAAATATTATAATACATTATAATCAAACACCACTTGAAGCACAATTAATGACCCGATACACCACTTTAAACATAGCAAAATACACAAGAAATTAGCAAAGACATTTCGATTAATAACCGAACTAATACATATTGAGTTATAACTAATTCATTATTTGTATATTATAGAATTTTCAGTTGTTTTTATTTTTTTTTAGAAAAAATATTTTGATACAAGTGAAAATCATAATTTTTTATTAACACAAATGAAGATTTGATTTTAGGTTGAGAATATATTTAAAAAATAAAAAATTGAATTAGATTATTTTTATAAGCTTATTTTACATATGACAAAAAATTTCAATACCCATTAATAAATTTATTTGTATTTACATGTAACTCATATTCAATTTTCTATTTTAAAAATAAATTTCGTACATCGCACGGGTCACCTACTAGTATTATTAAAAGACTAGTATTTTTTTTTTCATATTTAGGTGGCACATTATATGGGTTTACTTTTTTTCTAAAAGAACTACGTCAGCATGTATTTTCTTAATTATATATAGAGTTCTACATAAATTCAAACTTAATTTAAATTATACTAACTTTACCTATTTTATATTGACTCTATTTGACAAATATTTCTTTTTCATGGTAAATTGAGATAATCCACAAACTCAATACCAATTTTGCGTTTCTCGTTTTTCTTCTTAATTCTTTCAAAGGTATTAAGATTTTTTTTTAATGCTAATTTTTTTTTTCTTTGCTTATTTTCTCGTGCATTATTCTATACCCAATACCAATTCTATATATTATGGATTTGTCGTTTAAATTTTATAGTGATTCTATATATTTTCCTACATTATTTTATATAATCACAACTCATATGAGGGAAAACCTGCACAATAATGATGCTTTCGAGAAACCTCTAAAGTTTGGATTTACTGTTTGAGTTACTTTCTCAATTGTTGAACAGTAAGTTTTTTTTTATATTTTGATATCATATTACAGATAATTAATCACTTCACACATTGAGAGGTATCTATCGTTTGAATATTTTCATTATTATTATTATTTTTTTGTTTAGATGTTATTATATGATTCTTTCTTAGTTAGTTGTCGTTGAATTTCTTTTATATAGTTAATATTTGAATTTAATTAAGAGTGTTTATTTTACAATCTTATAATTATATAGATAATATAAAATTATTATATGATAATCCAAGTATAGCATATTTATATTTAATTTTTTAATAAATTTTATATAATTTTTATTTCTACATATTTTTATTTTCCAAGTGAATATAAAAAATAAATAAATAGTTAGAATTACTTTTAATTTAACTATTATTTTTAATATTAAAATGAGTATTTATTTTAGGAAAAATTAGTGAAATATCCCTCTCTAACTTTGTGTAGTAGGAGAGGTCCAAGATGATTTTTTTTTAATTTATTGGCTAAAGTCACCCAACATTTTCACAGAGAAAATTCGACTTAGAGAAATTTTGCCCGATTCAAAGCAACTTCACCTGACTTAAAGAAATTTCGGCTCGAACTTAGAGAAGTTTTTATGTGAAATCAGAGAAATTTCTAAAATTAGAGAAATTTTTCTACGAAAATTGAAATTTCTTTGAGTCGAGGCGAAATTTCTCTAAGTCGAATTTTTTCTATAGAAATGTCAGAGTCCTTAACTACTATAAAAATATTGTATGTCTTTTATCTTATAAAATTTTAATATCAATGACCTTAAAAAACATTTCCCTTTATTTTACTATTTTATAATTTAATACAAAATTATTATATGATAATTACACTTTTATAATACGATTGAACTAAAATTCTCAAAATACACAAATAATTTAACTAAAATTAATATATATATATATATAAGTAATCAAGTAATAATTTTATAGAACGATAATGTCAATATTATCAAAGTAAATAATAGACTCCATTTGACAAATATTTCTTTTTCATATATTTTTCATGATAAATTGAGAGAATCTATCAACCTAACACCAATTTTACATTTCACGTTTTTCTTCTTAATTCATTCTACGGTATTAGGATTTTTTTAATGCTAATTTTTTCTCTCTTATTTTCCTGTACATCATTCTATACCCAATACCAATTTTATGTATTATGGATTTGTCGTTTAAATTTTATAGTGATTCTATATATGAAATTATATTTCATTTCCTATATTATTTTATATAATCACAACTTACAGAAAGAAAAACCTGCACAACAATAATACTCTCGAGAAACTTTTAAAGTTTGGATTTACTACTTGAGTTACTTTTTCAATTGTTAGTAAGTTCTTTTACGTTTTGACATCATATTACAGATGATTAGTTACTTCACAGACTGAGATATATCTATCGTTTCGTTGTTTTCATTATTATTATTATTATTTTTTGGGTTTAGATGTTGTTATGTGATTCTTTCTTGATTAGTCGTTGTTGAATCTCTTTTATATAGTTAATATTTTAATTTACTTAAGATTGTTTAGCTTACAATCTTATAATTTAATATATATACAAATATAAAATCATTATATGATAATTGTCACATCCCAAAATTTAGACAATTAAATATTAAATTAGGATTAAACCCCAATCAATATTCCATCATCCAAATCTTAGGTGTGAAACAAAATCTAAATGTTCTTGTCCTAATATAGTTTAAGTAAATTTTAATACTAAAAAAAAAAAAAATACAAGGAAAAAAAAAAGTAACAAATGCCAACCAAACCATCAATTATAAATTCTTGACTATCCAATACCTCCAACATTAAAATAGCAACAAATAGTCAAAATAACTTAAAATAATGTAAAGTTAAAAAAATAACCCACAATACCAAACTATCAAAATACTAAAGTCATCAAATAAGTAAATAAACTAATATTAACCCTAAACTCCAAAAAACAAAAGAAGTCCGAAAGACATGTCCTACAATCATAGTTATTTCTTGGCACCACCGTAGTCCCAACTAATCCTGCAAAGTAAGCTTGGCTGCGCTCAAATAGAACACACCTGAGATGTCAAGAGACAAAACAGGTCAGTATACAAGTATACTGGTATGAGTACAAGATTTGACATCCACATATCCACCAGATAAAAACAAAAGTACATTTAATTCTTGTTATGAAACAAGACAAATAGTTCTACCCGCACCGAAACGAAGGGGTAGTTTCTCGAGATACGGTAACATTTAATTTCTTACCCGTACACAATTAAATATAAATTGAGTATATAAAAAGAATAATGAAAATAAAAATAAATATAGTGGGTCAGCCCTGCATAAAAAAGTTATTAATACCCACCATTTTGCAAAAAATAAAGTTAATATAATTTAATTATAAGTAAATTGCAGAAAAAGTATATAAATGCATTGTTTCATGCTTAAATCATTCGAATTGACCAAAACTCAAAGAACAAAACTTGTACAGAATCAAATTTTCTAAAAGGCATAGCTGAAGGATTTAGTAGAAACTAAACAGGTTGAGAGAAAAACTTGATAGAAGAACCTACACGAAATTCGACCGAAAACATCTGAAACTGAAAACAAAAAGAAATTGCCTTAAGCTGATTTTTTTTCGAAAAAGTTCAAAACACGAAAATGGTTCAGAATAATGTTTTACTTCAATTTACGAGAAATCAATAAAAATGAGCTCGTTTCGTGGGTTAAAACATCATCTAAAATCTGCATTACTAAAATGAATAAAAACTATTGTAACCAAAATCATCCGATTACAAGTTTTAATTGATCTTTTTAGTAACAAGTTAAAATCCAAAAGTTGTTTAGAATTACGTATACATGCCTTTATCCAAATTTTGTAATTTATCAAGATCGTTTACTATTTTCCAAAATATACAAATCAATACAATTCAAACTATGCCAATAAGTTCATATTTAATTCTTTGTACCTTAACTCAACCACTTCGGCTCTTCACTTTTGACCTACACATATATTCCATGTGCCTCCTCAGATACCTAACAATGCTTCAAGCCAAACTTGCAGAGATATTGTCCCGAGTTTGACCCACACTTTGGATGGTTAGCATATACGACGCAAGCTAAATCAAAGCACTCGTCTACTCCTAAGAATGATGCAACAATATATATACACAATCTTTCATCTACTCATGAGAAAAAACATAACAATGCCAAGCCTAAGGCATTCAAATAAATCCCATAATCCTCACATTTTGTTTATACACTCTTTTTGACCAACACTTAAATAAAACAACAATCTATGGAGTCATGGTGGAGTGTTTGAAATTTATCTATGGGCTTTAAGTTTATTTTAATTTCATATATCCATGAGTGTGATTACAACCATAAAATAAATACATATAAAACCCCAAAAACCTTGCATACACAACTAATTAAAATAATTAAAATCAATCAATCATCTTTATGTAAATTCAATGTCAAACCAACATTAAATAAATAAAAATAAATAAATAATAACAACAAGAAAAACATAAATCAAGAAAAGTGGGTTTTGCACTCACAATATTTTTTTGAAGATCAAAGAATCACTTAAAGAATTAATAAAGCCACTAAAATAAAAATCTAAACCTTTCTGTTTTTTTTCTCTCCTCTTTCTCTCTCCGCCGTCTCCCTTTTTTTCTTCTCTTCCCATGTCTCTCTCTCTCTCTCTCTCTCTCTCTCTCCCGCACATAGAGCACTCTATGTTTTTGTAACCTAATTTACTATCAATACAACATATACAAAGAATGACTTAAGAAAGCAACATATACCCAATTCTAATCCAACATAACCAAATTTGCTTTTTATATTACATTTTATTATATAAATACAACATATATAAATATTCGAATTAATTATATATAACTAAATATCACATTAAATTCATGTATCCACACAATTAATAAAACCAAAAATAAAATAAAGTAATAATAATAATAATAATAATAATAATAATAATAATAATAATAATAATAATAATAAGAAGAAGAAGAAGAAGAAGAAGAAGAAGGAGAAGGAGAAGGAGAAGGAGAAGAAGAAGTAATAATTTAAGAAAAATTAGGGTTGCTACAATATATATACCTCAAAAGAATCTCGTCTCGAGATTCAATATGAGAGAGTACTAAGCAAAAAGTTCCGGATGCATACGCTAAACTCTCTCTTCCAATTCTCAAGTGATATCATTCTCATCCTCGCTCCATTGCACTTTCACCAAGTTCACTTTCTTGCGCCGTAATTGCTTTATATCCCGATCTAGAATAGTAGCCGGTCGCACCATATACGTTAGATTTTCACTAATATCCAATACCTCTGGTGATACTACTGGAAAAGGGTCTTGCACACACTTTTGCAATAAAGATATATAGAACACATTGTGAATAATAGCTAAAGCAGGTGGTATAGCTAATTTGTAAGCCACATTACCAATCCTCTTAGTTATCTCGTATGGTCCCACAAATCTTGGTGCCAACTTTCCATTCTTTCTGAACCGCATGTTACCCTTCATCGGCGAGACCTTCAAAAACACAAAATCTCCAACATTTAACTCAACCCCCTTACGCTTATCAACAGAACTTTTGATGACTCTGCGCGCCTTAATACGCTCTCGAATAATGTTCACCTTCTCTATGGTCTCTCTCACCAACTCGCCCTAACAATCACAGATCTCCTACCTCTATCCAACAATCAGGTGATCGACATGGTTTCCCATACAAAGCCTCAAAAGGGACCATCTCGATACTAGAGTGATAGCTATTATTATAAGCAAACTCCACCAGTGGTAAGTGTTCTTCCCAACTACCACCAAGATCGAGGACACAAGCTCTCAACATATCTTCCAAGATCTAATTTACTCATTCAGTTTGCCTATCCATTTGAGGATGATAAGTTGTGCTCAGGTCTAACCTAGCACCCAAAGCATGTTGAAAACTCTCCCAAAACTCTGCCATAAATAACAGATCATAATTTGAAACTATAGAAACTGGTGCGCTGTGAAGTCGCACCACCTCTCGAATATATAGCCTAGCCAGTTTATCTATAGTTCAGTGAACACTGATAGGAATAAAATGAGCACACTTTGAGTTAATCCACTATCACCCAAATAGATTCATTGCCTCACTTAGACTGTGACAATCCATCAATGAAGTCCATAGAGATGTACTCTCATTTCCAAGTAGGGATCTCGAGAGGCTGCAAAAGTCTAAATGGTCATTGGTGTTCTACCTTAACTTGTTGGCACACATAACATCGAGGAACATACTCTCCTACGTCTTTCTTCATACCTTCCCACCAAAACGTCCTCTTTAAGTCATGATACATCTTAGTCCCACTACGGTGAATGGTATATCGGGACCTATGGCCATCATTAATAATCTCTTTCCTCAATTCAACAATGTTAGCTACACACAACCTGTTCCTGAATCACAATTCCCCATCTGAGTCCACAAACTAATCAGTAGGACAATCATCGATCAAATCCACTACAAGGTCATCGAGCTTGCTGACAAGGAATCCATCTAAATACTGCATCTGACAAACTTTACCCTGTAATGTTGGTTGCATGGTCAAATTAGCAATGTATGCCCTCTCGACACTCTCTATTGGCTGAACATCATGCATCAAAATTAACTCCAGGGACTTCCATTCTTGAATCATCAAAGAAGCTATAATCCCATGTTGTCGACTAAGTGTATTTGCAACCACATTTCTTTTCCCTTAGTGGTAAAGGATCTCGAAATCATAACTATTGATGAATTTAACCCACCTCTATTGCCTCACGTTCAACTCTTTTTGAGAAAAAAGATATTTGAGACTCTTGTGATCTGTGTATAACTCAAAGTGCTCCCCAAACAAGTAGTGTCGCTACACTTTCAACGCAAAACAACTACTGCCAGCTCTAAGTCATGAGTAAGGTATTGTCTCTCATCAAGTTTTAATTATCGAGAAGCATAAGATACAACCTTTTGGTCCTACATCAATACATATCCCAACACAGTTTCACTCGCATCAGTAAACACTACTAACTTTTCCCCTTGTACTGGTATAGTTAACACTGGTGTTGTAGTCAAACGTTGTTTTAACTCTTGGAAAGCTCTTTTACAATCATCCATCCATAAGAACTTCACATTCTTGTGGGTCAACTTGATCATGGGTGCTGTAATAGTGGAAAACTTCTCTATAATCGGCTAGTCCTAAAATCTCCTCCCCTCTGAAGGGTTTGTGGGCTTCTTTCATTCTTTGACTGCAACAACTTTCCCAGGATCTACCGCTATCCCCCTGATTGGACACAACATGTCCCAAAAATTGAATTTCTTTCTCCCAAAAGTGATACTTACTGAACTTAGTGTATAACTACTGCTCCCTCAAAGTCTGCAACATGACTTTCAAGTGTTCTCTGTGCGCTTCCTCATTCTTCGAATACACCAGGATATCATTTATAAAGATAATCACAAACTTATGTAGATACGGTTGAAAAATTCTGTTCATCAAGTCCAAGAAATAGGCAGGAGCATTTGTCAAACCAAAAGGCATTACAGGGAATTTGTACAACCCATATCGAGTCCGAAAAGCAGTATACGGTATACTTTCCTCTGACACACCCATTTGATGGTAACCCGTTCTGCGATCAAACTGAGAGAACATGGCTGCCCCCTTTAACTGATCAAACAAGTCATCAATTCTAGGTAGTGGATACTTGTTCTTAGTAGTCACCTATTTTAGCTTTATGTAATCTATGCACATGCGAAGAGTGCTATCTTTCTTGGAGACAAAGATCGAAGGTGCTTCCCATGGAGAGTTACTTGAACGTATGAACCCTTTCATCTCTTCTAGATGCTTCTTTATCTCTACAAGCTCTTTAGGTGCCATTCTGTATGCCACCTTAGAAATGGGTGCAGCTCCTGGCACTAAGTCAATGTGAAATTCTACTACCCGTCGAGGTGGAGGTCCAGGTATCTCCTGAAATACATCCTCAAACTCACGTACTACATCAACCTCACTAATATCCTGCTTAGGGATTTCTACCGAGGACAAAAAACTCGTCATTACCGACTCTCCTCCGTCAGTGTGGGTAAGCCGTGGCATACCAGGAATATCTATATTCACAGTTCTTCCACCACAATCTAGAGTTACAAAGTGTTTTCACAGCCAATTCATACCCAAAATAATTACAAACCTCTCAAACCCTAACACTATTAGGTCTGTATACAAGACTCTGTCTGCAAAGTCAATCTCAAAATCTTTACACATCTCATAAAGAGTAACTGCCCCTCCCAAAGGGGTCTCAACACGAATAGGTCTAGACAAGGAGGTAGTTAGAAGGTGTTCTTTTTCTACAAACTATCTAGATATGAAAGAACGAGAGGCATCAGTATCAAAACGTACTCTAATGGGTTCTTGAAAAAGATTAAAGGTACCTTGCACTTTGTCATTTTCGGGCATCACCGCAAATGCCCTGGCTGGAGCTGCTTGACCCTGTCGCGCCTGCTGTTTCTGAGGGCAAAGCTTGACTACATATCCCTACTGCTGACGCTCAAAACACTTCCTATTGATCGGTTGAGGTGCTATTGCTCTGATAGGTGGAGGTCTCTCCAACTGAGGTACTGGCGACGATAACTCGCTTATGGCACTCCGCCGTTGTCCTGTGATAACCCCTGGCGCAAAACCACCCTATTTTGGATAATAGTGCCCCTGGCGCTAGAAATTGCCTTAAGGCCTAAAATTACCGTGAGGTTTGAAATTTCCCTAACTACCCTATTGTCAGGCCTCAAATGCTGACCCCTATGTCTTTGATCGTAGGGTCAGTATCTGTTCCCATCACACTGTTGGAAGTGACTTCCTTTAGAAGTCTCTCCAACCCTGGCCTTCCATTCCTTAAACTTCCATTCCTTAAATTGTTTCTCCTTTTCTTCACACTTCAGTGCCAAGTAAAGAACTCTGTCAAATGGTTCAATATCAAAAGGAATAAGGGACTTAGACTGGTAATGATTTTATCCCTTAATAAACTTCTCGTTCTTCTTCTCCTGCGTATCAACCAAGTAAAGGGCATAACGCGACAACTCATTAAACTTGGTAACATACTCGATCACTGTTCTACCCTCTTGAGTCAACTTCGAAAATTCATCACTCAACTGAGACTGAATAGCAGCAGGAACAAATCAAAACGGGTCTTGAAATCTACCCAAGTCAAAGTCATTAACTCTAGACCCTCCTTCCACGAGTTCCACCAAAATAGGGCTGCTCCCTCAAGCTGATGTGTAGCCAACTCTTGTTTTTGGACCTCGGTGAGTTGCCTATGACTAAACATTATCTCACTTTTCTGAACCCAAGCGTCAGTTACAGTGGGTCCTCCATCTCTAGAAAATTTTTGACCTCCCAAAGAACCAAAGTCTTTGTTTCTTTTTGCAAAGGGATCCCCTTGCTGGTCTTGATTATTGTTCTGCACGACTTGAAGTAACTGAGCCATTGTCTCCCCCACATTAACCTGCACAGTATTGGTTACCCTGGTAGCAGCGAGCACCGTTGTTGCCATTGTCGCTACCACGTTAGCAATTGTTTCTTCCCTTGTGCCACTAGGCTCAACATTTCTAAAATTATACCTTCCATGTAACAATCCAAAAATTTAAGTTGTCCCTTAAATTTTATATTAGTATTATTTAATTATAAATGAGAAAAACCTAAATGTTTAATTAAATATTTCATAAGAGCAAAATAAAATATTGAATGCTATGAGTGTATGAGATAAAGTGTAATGAAATTAGGGATTATATATTATTCAAAAAAAAAAAAAAAATGGTTTATCACCATCCTAATGTATAGGATGGTGACTAAGTAACCTCTAGCTTAGGCAAGTCACCATAAAGAACGTAAAAAAAATAAATAGACAGTGCCACCTGTGGGATAGGTGGCCAAATATAGAATTTACACACGGTGCAATTTCATTCCATGACACCAACTATAAATAGGCAACTAACCCAGTACAAATCCATTCCATTACACTCACTACAAACAAGCTACTGAATTACAGCTTATTAGTAGCGAGAAATTCGGAAAAAAAGGTTAAGGGTCAATATTGAGGTGAGTTATATTATACTTGGAGTCACCATAATATATTTTATATATGTTTTAGTTAGCAAAATTTATTTTATGTAATTGTGTTTTAATTATGTTATTTATTTTATGAACCTTATTTTATGTAATAAGGAAAACCCATGGATGTAACTGTTTATTAAAATATGTTTTGAGTAATTATTTTATAAGTACTACCACAGAGGTCCCATGCCTTGAGGGACTTAAATAACAGAGGCCCTGCTTGGCCACTTTGTAGTCCTATGTTTGTCATGGATCCATTGATCCTTGTTTTGATTGTCACCGTGACCCCTGTTCTATTTTATTCTGTACCGTGGTTATAGTTATTTACGTAATTTTTGTATTATATGTCAAATGATTTTCATATTATATATACTGTATTTTAATATAAAGCTCTGTTTAGCCCCATAATTATCCATGGTGAATTTTTATACCCTTATGCTCTTATTGTAATATTTCTCACTCGCCATGTGCTTATAGTCAAGTACCACTTTTAGGTGACATGTCGTACGTGGGGTAGGCATAAAGTACCTTGTAGACATAATTTAGCTCTGACAATTTAACAAAATAGAAGCTCCAATGATTATTTTGGCACCCTCACTTAAATATTTTTTCTGCTCGCGTTTAGTAATTTGTTTAAGAATCGGCCAGAGGTAATTTCAATTACTGGCCGTCACGATGCTTAACCCTTAGATACAAGGAGCATGTCATGACATTCCAGCCATCACCTTCAAGTTAAACATACAAAAAGAATTCATTCATAAATACTTAGAATAAATTCAACCACCATCTAAACCAGCTAACTCATGTTTCTACAATCCGAGGATCACCTGAACTCTCACAAGTCTAGGGTAACCTAGAGCTCTGATACCAAACTATCATGTTTCAAAATTTGGACAATTAAATATTAAATTAGGACCAAACCCCAATCAATATTCCATCATCCAAATCCTAGGGGTGAAACAAAATCTAAATGTTCTTGCCCAAATCTGGTTTAAGTAAATTTCAATACTAAAAAAAATACAATGGATAAAAAAAAAAGAAAATAACAAACGCCAACCAAACCATCCATCATAAATTCATGACTATCCAATACCTCTAACATTAAAGTAGCAACAAATAGTCAAAATAACTTAAATAATGTAACATTAAAAAAATATCCCATAATGCCAAACTTCAAAATACTAAAGTCATAAAATAAAAAAATAAATAAACTAATATCAACTCTAAACTCCAGAAAAAAAAAAAAAAAAATTCCAAAAGACGAGTCCTATAATCGTAGTTATTTCTTGTCACCACCGTAGTCTCAACTAATCATGCAAAAGAAGCTCAGTTGCACTCAAACAGAACGCACCCGAGATGTCAAGAGACAAAACAGATATACTGACCTAGGTGTCCACCAGACACAAATAAAAGTACATTTAATTCTTGTTATGGTACAAGACGAGTAGTTCCACCCGCACTGAGACAAAGGGGTAGTTTCCCCGAGATATAGTGGCATTTAGTTTTTTACCCGTACACAACTAAATATAAATTGAGTATATAAAAAAAATAATAAAAATAAAAATAAATATGGTGGGTCAGCCCTGCATAAAAAAGTTAGTAGGACCCATTATTCTGTAAAAAATAAAGTTAGTATAATTTAATTATAAGTAAATTGCTAAAAAAGTATAAAAACGCACTATTTCATACTTAAATCACTCGAATTGACCAAAACTCAACGAACAAAAGTTATACAGAATCAAATTTTCTAAAAGGTATTGCGGAAGGATTTAGTAAAAACTGAACAGGTTGAGAGAAAAATCTGATAAAAGAACCTAGATGGAATTCGACCGAAAAAAAATCTGAAACTAAAAATGAAAGAAATTGCCCTAAGATGATTTTTTTTTGGGGGGGGGGGGGGGGAGTTCAAAACATGACAAGGGTTCAAAATAATGTTTTACTTTAGTTTATGCGAAATCAATAAAAATGAACTGATTTCGTGGGTTAAAAGAACATCTAAAATCTTCATTGCTAAAATGAATAAAAACTATTGTAATTAAGATCATCCGATCACATTTTCAACATCAATTCCATTTATTTATACAAAATAAAGACTTAAAACATTTAGGGAAAAATTCCTTTCTCTTCCAAAATCCATTTCAAGTATGAAATCAATACTTGAGTCACAAGTCATTGTCATTTCCACTCCCATAACCATTTCTCATACATCCATTTGAAAACCCCTCTTTTGATTTTAAACCAAAATCATAGATTTGTTCAAAATCCTCCAAAATTACAATATTATTTTATAAAAACACATAGCTAAGTTAAAAATTATAAAAGAGTGTAGATAATTCCTACCTCAAAGCTAGAAGACCAAGGAGATAGTGGAGAAACCTCAAGAATGCCGAAATCCAACTCTATTCGGATGAAAATGAAACTCTAGATGAGCTCTACCTTTTTAACAAAGGGAGTAGGATGGAGAAATGGGTAGAAACCTCAAGAATGCCGAAATCCAACTTTATTCGGATTAAAACAAAACTCTAGGTGAACTCTACCTTTTTAACAAGGGGAGTAGGGTGGAGAAATGGGTAAATCTTGGTGTATTTGTAGAGAAAAAGTGAGTTCTAAAAAAGGAACTCTAGATCTAGGGTTTTGAAATGTTTTAGAGAGAGAGAGAGAGAGAGAGAGAGAGAGATGGAAAAGTGATGTAAAAAGTGATTTTTACAAACTAATATACATGCAATCCGCTTGAGTGCAAAAAGTGATGCTTGAGCATCCAGAAACAAAAATCATTACCACTCAAGTGCAAAAAGTGACACTCAAGCATTAAGACACAATGAAAAAGGTGTCACTGCTCAAGCTCAAGAAGTGACGCTCGAGCATAGAATATAAACCCCCTGTAGTTTTACAGACAGAAGGCCAATGCTCAAGTGCAAGAAGGGCTGCTCGAGCCAAGACCACTGGAGTGCAGCCGCTCGAGCATAGAATACACTCTTCCAGTAGTTTTGCAGACATGCAAAAGTACTGAGAGTTCACAAAGACTGCTTGAGCGCAAGAAGTGATGCTCGAGCATAAGAGCAAAATTCTGGGCAACAAGGTTTTTGAAAAACAATATACCAAACACAACCAAGACAACCTAATAGTGAAACTCAGAGAAGGAAAAGGGGAATAAGACAAGAACAACCATACAAAATGAAGGAACCTAAATCCAGAATATCCCATGGGTTGGATCTTAAACCAGAACCGCTATAATCTCCCCCATTTAAGGAATTTTATCCCCGAAATTATAAATCAAACTTTAAAACCATGTTTAAACCAATTACAACATTGATAATCAATGAATTCTAATACCATAACCCACCCACCGATCATCCATTCTCATCAAAGTGATAAACAAGTTCTCAATACTGAATATACAATTCATATTTCCAAAGCATATGCAATGTTTATATTGAATCAACATAACAAAAGTTTCATTACACGCTCAAACGTTAACAAATAAGTACAGATACTTTTCACAAACTCACGTTCCCAAGTTGCTTTCTCAACTCCGTGATGTCGCCACAATACCTTAACTAAGGAAATTGTCTTGCCTTGCAAGACTTGGTCTTTAGTATCCAAGACTCTTACTGGTCTCTCCTCATACGAGGCATCCTCATCTACCTCTAAGTCGGTCTAATCCAACACGCATGCATGATCCAACTCATACTTCCAAAGCATACAAATATGAAACACAACATGAACCTCTGAAAGTCAGGGCAAGAAGGCCAAATGATAAGCTACCTCTCCAATCTGCTCAAGGATCTCAAAAAGTCCAATAAATCTAGGGGACAACTTCCCACTCTTCCTAAATCACATCAAAGCCTGCCTAGGTGATAACTTCAAGAAGACATGATCTCCTACCTCAAAAGACAAAGGCCTCCTCCTACGGGCAAAGATAACTTTTTCAAGCGACACTGGTCAGAACCAACCTCTTACGGATAAATGCAACTTTCTCTTTCATTTCTCGGACTAACTCTGGACCCAACATTGGTGCATTACCCACCTCAGTCAAACATACAGGGGATCTATACGGTCGGCTATACAAGGTCTTAAACGGTGCCATGCTAATACTCGATTAGAAGCTATTATTATAGGCAAACTCCACTAAGGACAAGTGCCTCTCCCACGACCCCTTAAAGTCAAGGACACAACCTCAAAGAATGTCCTCAAGGATCTGAATAGTAAGCTCAGACTGTCTGTTAGTCTGAGGATGACACACAGTGCTAAAGGCCAATCTTGTGCTTAAGGCATTCTGTAGGCCCTGCCATAATTGAGACGTAAAATGTAGATCTTTATCCGAAACAATAGTCACAAGGACCCCATGAAGCCTCACCATGTCTATAACATAAAGGTTGGTAAGAAAATCTACCAAGTCATTCACGCGCATAGGTATAAAGTGCACCGACTTGGTTAACCGGTCAACTACCACCCAAATCGCATCACTACCGCATTGAGTCCTAGGAAGACCCACAACAAAATCCATCATGATATGCTCCCACTTCCATTCGGCTATAGGCAAGGGTTGCAACAAACCCGCGGGCCTCTCATATTCGACTTTCACTTGTTGACAAGTAAGGCACCTCGATACAAACATGACCATATCTTTCTTCATTCCCCTCCACCAAAAATGGCGACTAAGGTCATAATACATCTTTGTGCCTCCTGGACACATCGTAAGGCTTGAATGGTGACACTCTCGGAGTACTTTCTCTCGACAAGACTTCGGTAGAAAGAGATGATCACGGTATCTAACACTCGAATCGGGATACACATTCAAGCCTTTCTCCACCTTCCCACTAGAGATCTTTTCCTAGAGGGTTTCTACCTCAAGATCACTCTTTTATGTTTCCATTACTTGGTTCACAAGTGTAGGTTATGCAACTACTGAAAATAAGGCTGCAAACTCAACGGACTCACCAAGATGCAAATCAAATTCAACAATAGCGCTTAATATCTCCCATTCCCGAATGGCAATACTAGCTACACTGTTGATGGATTTACTACTTACAGCATCGACCACAACATTGGCCTTCCCCGGATGATAATACAACTCAAAGTCAGAATCTTCTATAAACTCCATCCACCTCCTCTGCCTCAGATTCAAGTATTTATGTGTAAACAGATATTTTAGACTCTTGTGATAAAAAAAACACTTCAATCTTGTTACCATACAGTTAATGCCTCCATATCTTTAAGGCAAAGATCACCGCCGCTAATTCTAGGTCATGAGTAAGGTAATTCCTCTCATGTGTTTTCAACGGCCGCCAGCCAAAGGCTATTACCTTCTCCTCTTGCATCAACACACAACCCAAACCTTCCTGCAAAGCATCACAATACACTAAGTAGCCCAAACCCCTCTCCGGAATAATCAATACTAGAGCAATGGTAAGTCTAACCTTAACCTCTTGAAATGACTTCTCACAAGTCTCACTCTACACAAATTTGATTCCTTTCCTCGTCAGTCTAGTCAATGGTGAAGCTAATCTAGAGAAATCTTTCACAAATCGACAGTAATACCCAGCCAACCCCAAGAAACTACGAATTTCAAAAGCATTCTTAGGTTGTTCCCAATCTTGCACTACCTCTATCTTGGATGAATCTATAGTCGCCTCTCCCCCGGATACCACATGGCTTAAGAGCTTCACTTCTCCCACCAAAATTCATAGTTCCCGAACTTAGCATACAGTTTATGGGCTTTAAGCAACTCAAGTACCACTCCCAGGTGTTCCTCGTGCTCCTTCTAAGAGGGTGAGTGTCGACACCCCATTTTTGACCGACCTTAAGACTCAGACATCATTGATTGAGCGCTCGGTGATGGTGCATGTTGTGCTCGTTCTGAGGTTTTGGAGTTTTGGCTGAGAGCCTTGCCTCCGGGCCTCGAAACTCTTTGTGCTTTGGCTCGGTTCACGGACCAAGTCTTGTTTTCCCTTCCTGGAGGGAGGGAGTGGTCTTGTAGACCATCTCTTTGTGGTCGTAGACTATGTTTTGTGGTCATAGGCCACTTTTCTTGTTTGGAAACTAGTTTTCGATTTTTGGAGCCTTTAGCCGCACGCCTTGTCTCGGGACCGCTTAACATTCTCCGTTTGGCGTGGCTTTTGAACCACACCTTGTTGCCTCTACCTAGAGGAACACTGTGGTCCGGGAGACCACTTTTGTGGTTGCATACCACTTTTGATGCTTGTCAGCTAGTTTTCAAGCCTTTTGGCCGCGTGTTTCGCCTCCCGATTTCTCGTCTTGCATCCGCTTTGGTTTGTTTTTGGTACAAACCTTGTTTTCCTTGTTTGGAAGGTGGTACAAGGGTGGAAGACCAGTATTTCTCCTTGGAGACCACTTTTTCTTTTTCTAGCTAGTTTTCTTGTCAGATAATTGGCTTTCTTGGTCTTTGGACCATCTTTTCTAGTCGACCACCACACCACCACCTTGCATTTAGTGTGTTGACCTCTCCCACCTATGGCCGACTAGTTTCTATTCTGGTTGACCACCTAAAATGGTCGGTCGACCACTTTTACTGGCAGGCTAACCACTTCAAGTGGTCGGTTGCTTTTTGACACCTTTTTGGAGATATTTTGGGACAGCTGGCATAGCTGGAGAGCATTTGAGCCATCCTCCATACACGTGTATGGAGGGATTGGCTTGATGCTTAGCTTCTCCAAGAAACTTTGGCTTTCCTCTTCTATAAGAGGGAAGCTCCCCCTCCCTTCTCTAGGTTCAGAAATTTTCCCTAAGAGAGTTACATATAGCTTTGTCTCTATATCACTCTTGCTCTTCATTTTTATGTCTTAAAGTGTAGATTTGTCTTACTTTAACACACAAACACACACTCAAACACCATCCTTTTGCTACTGAGGTTCTTAGGGGCTGATTTTGGTGTTCTTGGGTTGCCTTGAGCTTGAAAAACTTGCTGGAGTTGCAGCTTTAAAGAAGGTCTTCAAGGGTGAGCTTCTAAGCCTTAAAATCCCCTTTCTTGCTTAAGCTTTTAGCCTATCTTTCCTGCTATTTTAAGGTTAACTTATCACTGATAAAATTTCTTTTTTTGCATGCTTTTAATCTTTGTTTAAGATCACTTTTGTGTTTGGGGTTGTTTACCCCCTCTTAGGCCTTGTTTGGCCTTATTTTTTAGCCTTTTTTGTGAGCTTCGGGACCACCTTGTATTGGCCTTCTCGCCACTGAAATCCAGAGGGATTTCAGTGGTGGGGATGGTGTTTTAAGGTCCTAGAAAGGGAAGGGCCATCCCCTTCCCTTGCATCTTCAATACATGCCTTAATAAGCCTCATGTTTGAGCATCTTTACTAAGTGTTTATTGGCCACATCTTAGCTTGTATTTGTGGTTATTTTGCTGTGGCATACCACTGTTTTTGTTTAGTTTGGTCACTCCATGCATGGTTAATACACTTGTAGTGTAAATCACACAATCTAGTCTTGTATGCCTCATGTTTGAGCATGTGTTTCTAGCTTGTTTTGGAGCCATCTCAGTAGGTTTTTGGTGTTATTTTAACATGCCTTAGATCTTTTTTGGGTTGGTTTGGTTGGCTCTTGCATGCCTTGTACACTTGTAGTGTAAATCACACACACTAGCTTTGTATGCTTCATGAAGTAGCATCTCATTCTAGCCTATGTTGTGTCCATTTAGCATGTTTTTGGGGTTTTTTTTTTTACCATTTCATACCTCTGTTTAGGTTTGGTTTGGTTGGCCTTTGCATGCTCCTTGCACTTGTAGTGCAATCCTATTAAACTAGCCTAACATGCATCATGTTGTAACATGTTATTTTAGCATGCTTTTGGCTTAGCTCTGAGAACATTTTGTTCATGTTTTAGTATGTTTAAGATCTGATTTTGGTTGCATTGGTCATCCATGACTTGCTTTGTATAGCTATAGCTCAATCTAGCTTGTTAGCCTTATGTATTGAATCCACTAGCATGCATTACTTGGCTTATTTCAGTGATTTGGCATCACTTGTTATGTGATTTCAGTCAATGTTTCATGGCCATACATTCACATTTATCACTCATTCAATGTGTTGGAGGGTTTCCCCCTTTATGCCGTAACATGAACCATCGCGTATGCCTTCATGCCCTTGCTTATGCAGCCACCATTTCAAAGGTGTTTTTGGGGTTATTATGCCATGACATAACTCTGATTTTTATTGGTCGAGTCATTCCATGCTTGGTCTTAATAGGTGTAGTGTAATCCACCTTATTTGCCTTGTATGCACCATGCCTCATGCCCTTCATGCTAGCACATTTTGGCTTCCTTTCATGCATGTTTTAGACTCATTTTAACATGTACTAGGATTGTTTTAGGTTGCCTCAATCACATGCTTCATGTTTTGTATACTTGTAGTACAAATGCTCTTGCTTGCTTCAAGCTTTGAGCACCATTGCATGCTTCATTTGTGTTGTGTACATGATTTGGCATCACCTAACATGACATTTCAGAGCATATAGACTTGCCATGTTCCCACTTCAATCATGCTTTAAGTGCTTTCGAGTATTGTGCATGTTTGCCTAGCTTATGCCTTAGGATCCTAGCATGCTTTACTTATGTTGTTTGAATGATTTGGCATCATTTCTTGCTTTATTTCAGTGCACTTAGTGTTGTTACACTTCCATTTTTGTCACTCTTTGAGTACTCCTGAGAGTTGTGCTCTTTGGCCTCTTTGATGGCCAATGCATTGTGCATGCATGCCTTGCTTTTTATGCCTTCATTTCATCACCAATGGCCACTGATTTGGGCATGATTGAGGTCTACCCTTTTGGTTTAAGTCCATTGGATATAACATGTATATTACATTGAGCATGCCATGCTTGGTATATTACATAAGTTGCCCTTGTTGCATTGCATTGTGCATGCATGCATTACATTATGCTTAGGACCTCATGAATGCCTTGCATTGAGCATGCCATCTAGTTCTTAGCATTTGCACTGTGTATGCTAGTTGTTACATGCTTTAGCATTGTGCATGCCATTAGCCTTGTTAGGTTGTTCATATTGCATACTTGCATGCTTGAGTTGCATTGTGTATGCCATGCTTTGTTGCATTTTTTTTGGAATAGGTGTTAGTCCAAACACGGGAAATGATGGACGTTTCATACTTCAAGTGATGAAACGTGCCTCAAATTCCGGTCGCCGATGCTCTTGATCATCCATGATAGAGTTTTAGGCTTTATGTGTTTACTTGTGCATTCATTTCATATTGAATTGTGCAACTTTGCCTCTCGGCCATCTTGCATTGAAATGCGTGATTGGTGGCCCGAGGGTCGAGAACTACACTGCCTTGAGTTCATTACATGATAGAGAGGGTGGTTGTGTACACATATCTTGCAAATACATTGCCATGCCCTTTCTTGCTCTCTGTTGTAGCAAATTGCAGTTCAACAAAGAATAAATGGCCTGCCAAATGTAGGGCTGGACGACCACTTTTCTTGGTTTTCAACAACAAAAAGTGGTCGGCAGGTGTCTGGAGAGACCAAAAGTGGTCGGCCACCCTCCCACAGGATTCCCAAAGTGGAGTTTCATCTTTTTGGAGCTTGGTGCAAAGTTCTGCGGACAGATGAAAACAGATGAGGCAAATCAGGGCATCGCATTGGATTTCTGAACGAGGCGACCGGGCTTGCATGCATTCCTCTACCTCTGAGGCTCCTGATTTATTGCTTTCCTTAGCTGCCATGCTTAGGTAGCTAGGTTTTGCTTTGGTCTGTACCTTTAATAGTTAATACGTTAGCTATTCAATTCGTTTTGTAATAATTAGTTAACTAGGATTAGTTAATTAATTTGTTATGAAATAATTAGTTTAATTAGCTTAGATTAGCTAGTTAGCTCTTTATTCAGTCCCTCCCTCGAGAGGGCGCATTGTTGTAATAAGCGTGCGTGTGTGTGATGCATGTCTTCCAACCCCCATTTCTTTCTCCCTTTTACTTAACCGTTTATGATGGTTAGTTTTAGGACATATTTCATTTAGCATCCTTATGCTATGCATGCATGCATCCATTCATCTGTATTGCATGCACCGGGCTCGACGCATCATACTAACTGCATTGTATTTCAATTCCAATTTGAATACATATACCAAGTTACATCTCATGTGACATTCGTAGGATAGGCGAGCCTATCTTAGTTGCATTTTCGCATGTGTTGCATTAGTCATTTTAACATGAACTAGGATCATGCATGATTTCTAACTAGTTCTTTGTTTTAGCTTGGAGTACACTGTGAGTGTTTACGCTTTAGCATACTGCATGTGTGTTATTGACTGCCATGAAAGCATGCTTGCCATGAGGCTAATTGCTTATTTGCTTTAAAAGCCTGAATGCCTGTGGGTGAAGGTTGGATTACTTGAATTAGAACAATTCATCGAAATCCACATTTTAGCCTACTTGCGAGTAGTAAACTTCAAACTATTTTCCTAACAAACGGATATGCAATGCTTTGTTCCAAATTAGGCGATCTAGTCTATATTTGTGTGTTGTGCGCATCACATAGTAATTCTAGCTAATTAATCAGAATAACAGCACATGTGTTTTAAAAAATTCGATATCATGCTTAGTACAGGCCGATCTTTGATCGGGCGAGCGGGGGTGCTCATAGATGACCTTCCCCAATCGTACCCAAGTTCCCGAGCCGAGACAACTTTGGTGATGACGGACACGTGGCCTTAGGCATGAGTTAGGGTTTCCTAAATTCCCTCAAAATAAAATATTTAGGTGGCGACTCTGTATCTGGCAAAGCAGTCCATGTTTGACACTTCTTTATAAAAATCAGTTTTCCAAAACGATTTGCCAGATTTGGACTCTTTGGTGATTTATCAATCTCACATTGCATATTGTGAGATCAGATTAAGAACCGTGACATTTGAGTCCGAATTGTAGTAAGCAAAGCCCGAAGGGGTGCGTCTACAGTGAGTAAATTAGGATGCCGTCCAGAAAGACAACTATAAAGTAGTCTAAGAACACATGGAAAAATCAATTCATCAAGTTCATAAACACGGCTGGTGCATTGGTTAGCCCAAAAGGCATCACTAGGAACTCATAATGGCCATACCGCTTACGAAATGTCATTTTCTGGATATCTTTTTCCCTTACCCTCAACTAGTGATAACCCGATCTCAAGTCTATTGATATAAAGTCGCAACGCACCATATTTCTTTTCGGCAAAGAGAGCCGGTGCTCCTCAAGGTGAAGTACTAGGGTGGATAAAACCCTTATCTAATAGTTCTTGGAGCTGAATCTTCAACTCACTCAACTCGACAGGTGCAAATCTATATGGTGCCATAGAAATCGGTGTCGTGCCAAGTACTAAGTTGATAGAGAACTCAATCTCACGATGAGGTGGTAAACTAGTGAGATCCTTAGGGAAAACATATGGGTATTCACAAACTACCCTTGGTAATTCAACTCGGACCTCGGCACACTCATTACCCATGAAGTTTACAAGAAGAAAATTAAGTTCACTCTGACCACGCGAATCATACATCGATGATAAGACTTTATCAACCCAGTCCCCCAAGAAAAAAAAAACAATCACCCGCTTAAGGTACATACAGTAACCCTTTGACGGTGACAATCTATGACAACCCGATACAATGACAACCAGTCCATACCTAATATAACATCATAACTCGACATGTCAATGAATACACATGCAAAAGGAAGTCGACGATCGGTAACCTCTATGTCACAACCCCAACACCTCTACTCCAAAACAATCTCACCACCAATAGGTGACTCTACACTAAAAGCAGATGCTAACTGAGCCAACTCTAACTCCAAAGCCGATGCAAATGCAGACAAGATAAATGAATGGGATGTACCCGTATCAATCAACACATTAGCAATGAAATTGCATAAAAAAAAAGTACCTTTTACTACCGAAGGGCTGGTATTAGGTCTGGCGTGGTAACAGCATACACACGCCCTGTAGGTCTCTACTCAACCTGTTCACCCCTCAGAGCATAAGCTTGATGCATTGATTGAGCCAAAGAGGCTCCCTAATTGGCCCTTGAGGCCTGAACTGACTGTGTAGGCTGGTGGCTTGGTGTTTTCCTTGAACCAGACACGCTGGGTGTGCCAACCAACTGTGGGCAAAATCTCTTCATGTGCCCTGCCTATCCACACTAATAACAAATAAGCAGTTGCCCTCTCCTTTGGCTCTAGCTTTGAGAACGAGTTGCAGATGGTGCAGATTGTTGCTCACCTCCTCTCGCAGTAAGTTAAAGACTTAGGCCCAACTGGCCACACTTAAAGCAGGTGAAATCTCCCTGATCACCCCTCTCAGACCCCGAACTCGATATTGGAAAAGTGGACCTCGACTGTTCTCCCTAGGATTGCTATGGGTTAGAACCCTTCTACATTTTATTGTCTCCCTGAACATCTTGGCTCCTCTTGGAGCTCCTTATCCGCACTTCCTCCATCTACATCACAGTCTCAAGATAAGCCGCCGCATTCACAAGGCGTTCATAATCTCTAATCATTGACCCGACCACTTTGAACATGAGCCCGGTCCTCAATCTCTTCTCGAACTCTAAACAACGGTGCTCCTCAGTCACCACAAGTTTCGATGCAAACCTCGACAGACTAGTAAATACGGTGTCAAACTCGGCCACCAGTGTGCTCAACTATTTAAGCTTAGAAAACTGGTCCCTCAACTTCTCCCAAATAGTGGGAGGCAAAAACTTGTCCTTGAAGGCGTCGACAAAAGCCTCCCAAGTCACACCAATGAGCCCATGCGCATACTTCCACCATTGACCCGTATCTCCCTTCAACTGGAAGGATGCTAAGGTCACTCTCAGTCTATCGTCCTCGATGCCAACCATCTCAAACGTATTCATTATCTGCTCTAGCCACTCATCTGCCTTCAGTGGCTTCTTGGGATCATCTAAAAACTTAATCGGATTCGACCGAAAAAACACTTGCTTCAAAAAAGATGGCCTCGTCTCAGCTACATGGGCTTGGACTTGATTCTCAGCTCTGGGAATGTCCATGGATTTCCGTAATGTTGTGGCCATTTCGCGGGCTAAGTCGCCCATGGCCTGTTGACCAACTGGTTCGGCCACATTGGCCTGACCAACTCCCTCCTCTTGTGCTGGAATATCATCCAGTATCGGCACCTCTTGCCATCTAGGCCTACCACGCTTACCAGCACGACCATGTCCTGACATCCTATTGCGTCCTAATACGGTAGACAACCGTAATTCACTCCACGTAAACATGTAGTCACATAAACACATACGAATTTCCTTCCTAGATAATGATCGTCCTGCGGCGTTGCTAGAGTTTCAATTAGAAACAACAACAATTAAGTGTTCTTTTAACAGGTCTTCTAGAAACCCATAGATCCGACCAATGTCTTAGGAATTACATCCTATACCCATATAACCACATAAGCATGTTATCACATAGTATATCATGCATACTAATATCTCTATCAAACGAGACAAACCCATTGTGGTAATAACCACTTAAACGTACCCAAAGTATTCAAACCCGGTACGCTCTGATACCAAGTGGTAACGCCCTGAAATAAATGCAATAAATCATCTAAAATGACAAATAAATGACAATATGAACCAAAGTATGATATCCTTCTATTACTTGAGATTCGGTTATACAAAAGGGTGACACATGCAATATACATTTATAAATAGTACATTCTGAATCTACAACATCTGTTACGAAATAATAAAAAGAGATAACAGCTACACAGGTAATCATATGCCCTAAAGGCTTACATCTTTGTAAGTCAAGGCTTGGATACATCAAAAGTGAGTCTTAAGCTCAATACAAGTAAAGCCCTAGGCTTGTACAAAAGTGAATACAAAATAAATAAATTGAGCCTTAGCTCCACACTCTTTCCTAAGCTAAGTCCTTAGTGAAGGTATATCACCAATACCTAAAAATGGTTTTCCCCAAATATGGTGAGCCAAAGCCCAATAGAAATAATCTAACACAATATATGAATCTTCACAAAGATACAAGGATAACATGCATATGCAATGCCCATGTCAAAACGGTTTACGTTTCTTTCTCCATATCATGCCATGCTCAATTTACATCACAATTCTTAAATCATGTCCTTTCCCATAGGAAACAAGGGGAAATTCTCAAACTGATACAACCTTTCACGGATATTTCGTCCGCGGCAAACCGTTAAACGACACCCATGTAAATGTAGCCTATACAAGTGTTACTATTGCCATTTTACAGATATTTCGTCCATGAGAATTGGCACCAATGTATACGTCCGTTTTTTGGGCCTTTCACGCTAGATACACAGTCTAACTTAATTTGGTGATACACACCTATTTCCCATGTTCACCCCTTTTTCGTAAAATCATATACATTTGCAATGTATTAAATGAGCAACAATGTTCAATGCACATGGATGAGAAATTAGTTTCAATTTACCTAATCCTCATGCAATTTTTACAATAATCATAGCTATCCTCCATTGATAGCCCAAAACAGGTATTTCTAAACTGATATATAATCTCCAATATAGATAAACTTTCCAAAATTTAAGATATGGGTGATAATACATATCGAACTCTACCATCCATATCAATATCCATCCAATTTTATATTTCCAACGTCAATTCTATTTATTTATACAAAATAAAGACTTAAAACATTTAGGGCAAAATTCCTTTCTTTTCCAAAATCCATTTCAAGTATGAAATCAATACTTTAGTCACAAGTCATCCTCATTTCCACTCCTATAACGATTTTCCATATATTCATTTGAAGACTCCTCTTTTGATTTTAAACCAAAATCCTAAAATCAAATAGCTAAGTTAAAAATTATAAAAGAGTATAGAGAATCCGTACCTCAAAACTAAAAGACCAAGGAGATAATGGAGAAACCTCAAGGAAGCCAAAATCCTATTCAGATGAAAACAAAGCTTTAGGTGAGCTCTACCTTTTTAACAAAGGGAGTAGGGTAAAGAAATGGGTAGATCTTGGTGTATTTGTAGAGAGAGAGTGAATTCTAGAGAGAGGAATTCTAGATCTAGGGTTTTGAAATGTTTTAGAGGGAGAGAGAGAGAGAGATGGAAAAGTGATGTAAAAAGTGATTTTTACGAACTAATATACGCACAGTCCGCTCGGGCACAAAAAGTGAAGTTCGAATGTCTAGACACAAAAATCATTATCACTCGAGCGCAGAAAGTGATGCTCGAGTGTCAAGACACAATGAAAAAGGTATCAGCTCAAGCTGAGAAAGTGACGCTTGAGCGTAGAATATACACCCCCAGTAGTTTTACAGACAGAAGGCCAACGCTTGAGCGCAAGAAGGGCCGCTCGAGTCAAGATCGCTCGAGCGCAGACATCACCACTCAAGTGTAGAATACACTCTCTCAGTAGTTTTGTAGAATTGCAAAAGTACTGAGAGTTCACAAAAACTGCTCGAGCGTAAGAAGTGATGCTCAAGTGTAATAGCAAAATTCTGGGCGATAAGGTTTTTGAAAAATAATGTACCAACCTGTTCCAAACACAACGAACACAACCTGATAGCTAAACTCAAGGAGGGAAAAGAGGAATAAGAGAAGAACAACCGTACAAAACCAAGGAACCCAAATCAAGAATATCACATGGGTCGGGTCTTAAACCAGAACCACTATATAACAACACTCTGAAGCCAAACTTACACGGAGATATCGTCCCAAGTTTGATCCACACTCCCTGAATGGTTAGCATATACGTACACACGTAAATCGAAGCACTCATCTACTTATGAGAACAAACAAATCTCAGGCATTCAAATAAATCTCATAATTCTCACCTTTTTTATATACTATTTCTTACCAACACTCAAATAAAACAACAATCTATGGAGTCTTGGTGGAGTATTCGGAATTTATCTATGGGTTCTACGTTTATTTTAATTTCATATATCAATGAGTGTGATTACAACTATAAAATAAATACATATAAAAACCCTAAACCTTGCATATACAACTAATCAAAATAATTAAAATTAATCCATCATTTTCATGTAATTACAATATCAAGCCAATATCAAATAAATAAATAATAACAACAAGATAAACATAAATCAAGGAAAGTGGGTTTTGCACTCACAATATTTTTTTGAAGATCAAAGAATCACTTAAAGAATTAATAAAGCCACTAAAATAAAACCCTAAACCTTTCTTTTTTTCTCTCCTGTTTCTCTCCCTGCCGTCTCCCTTTTTTTCTTCTCTTCCCATGGCTTTCTTTGATGATCACGGTCTCTCTCTCTCTCTCTCTCGCACGCACAGGGTTTCTTCCGTATAGAGAGCACTCTCTGTTTTTGTAACCTAATTTACTATTAATACAACATATATAAAGAACAGTTCCGATTCGTAGCTCGAATTTGATGTGGCTCGAGTGGCTCGAAATATCAAAACGACATCGTTTTGATATTTTTGATTTTGTTTTTTTTTTTTTCATCCTTTCCGACTCAGACAAAGGAGAAGCCGAAGAGAAGAAAGAAGGAAGAAGAAGAAGAAGAAGAGGAGGAAGAGAACAGATCATCATCATCAACAACAACATACAGAAACAGAGATCATATCAGCCAATTTTTTTTTTTCCTTTACCTTCAGATCTCGGGCCGATCAAAAAAAGTATCTGATCTTCCTACCTTCAGATCTGGATCTTTATGAACACATCTTCATCAACAAATTTTTTTTTTAATTTTTTTTCAGATCCAGAAAAAAAAAAAGAAGAGAAAATAGATCTGCCGGTGTGGCAGCCGCCGGTGATGGTGAGGGCAGAGTGGAAGAGGAAGATCAGATCGTGGAAGAGGAAGGAAGATCAGATCGGCTTGGCCCTTTCTCAATTTCTCTCTATTTCTTCTCTCCTCTCTCTCTTTCTGCCTCCTCCTCTCTCTTTCTCCCTTTCTTCTTATGCTTTCTTATGCTTCACGATAAAAGAGAAAAAAAAAAAATCGAAATCAAAATGACGACGTTTTGATTTCGAGCCATTTTTGAGCCTCGAGATTTCGAGCTACCAGCCATTTTTCTATAAAGAATGACTTAAGAAAGCAACATATACACATCTCGAATCCAACATAACTGAATTTACTATCTATATAATAAGGGAGTAGTGTTTTTGAAAATGTATAAAATGTATGTGAGATACATTTTAATCCAATGGCTGAGATTAATTCCAAGTTGATATCAACGGTGCAGATTAATGGATCTCCCACCCAAAACTTCTCTTCCTAAAAGCATCGTTGTTGCCTTCCCACCTACCCACGTCTGCCTCCCCCCTTCCTCTCTCTCTCTCTCTCTCTCTCGTTTCTTTCACAGATACATCTCTCTTCACAGATACATCTTTCTTTTTCCTCCTATCTCTTTCATACGCCACTCTCTTCTCTTGCGATGACCACCGACCAGCTCTCCTCTCTCCTCACGGAAACCCAAACCCGATCCTCTATTCTCGCTTCCTCCCTTCATCTCCGCTCCCTCATCCCCTTCCCCATTTTGGGCCTTTGTTTTATGCAGCACTCCATACCTTCTTCGATTCGGTGAGAGGAGAGAAAGAGGAGGGCATAGTAGATGTTGTGTGTGTGTGTGTGTCTTTGCCCAAGAACTGTGGATGTTATGTGATGTTGTGTGTGAGTGTGTGTCTTTGACAAGATGTGATGGCTTCTCCCTCCTCTTCTTCTTCTTCCCTACCTCCCTCCTCACTTGCTCTCTAAACCGCACAAAAATCCCAAATCATCCAATTCAAGTTTGTCTCAAGTTGATCACTTCGCCACTCTTCTCAAAGTAAAGGTAAACATTTCATTTTATTATGTTTGATTGCTATACATATAAACATGTCATTTTGTGTTGAAGAATAAGATTTTTGGAATAAAGTTGATCTTTAAAAAAAAAAACTAGAAGTTTACATTGCATATATAATTCTGCTTGGAGTTCAATTATTTTTTCTTTGTTCTTTGTGCATCATAAGAATACTTTTTGTTGGGTTTTCATGTGTTTATTGATGTGTTGCATTTATGTTAATGTGTTTGTTCTGGAATTGAATTTGTGAACTTTCTTCTCCCTCTGCATTGTAAATGTATGATGAAATCCTTGAATGAAATTTTATTTTAACAGTAAGTTACATCAATCCACCCCTTGCCTTGGATTTATGGAAAGCCCACCTCTTTTCAAAGTATTAGTAAATATGACAACCAAACAACAGAAAATAAAAAATAAAAAAATTAAATGTCACTCTTCTGTATATATACATATATACGTGTCTTCAATTTGTGTTGATTTGATTGCATGAAACTTCTCTCGAATCGATAGCCTCACTTTACTTTTTAATCTCTCTCTCTCGTGTTGGTTGATCCTTCAATACTTTTGCCACATTGGGAGTCCGAACTTGACTTTGTTTTGAAATGGTGTATTGTGAAATTGACATTTTTATAACTAATCGCTTCATAAGTATCAAGAATTGTAGTATGTACATCTTTTAGGAGCATTGCCACCTATACTAAAAACCCATACTAGCTTACATAAATTTTTTTTTCTTCTTCCTATTATTTTAAAAGTACACTCCCGCCCAAGCTTCATCACGTTAATATTCAAAGTACACTCACCGCACACGAAGGATTATTAAGAAAACACTTGATTTTCCTTATATTTTGTTTCATTTCTATAATACAATCATTAATGCCTTTTTTTTTTAATTGTCATTTAGAGTTTTGAATCTACTGCAAGAAATTCAAGCACATTCAAGCTTTTAATGTTCATTCTCGACAATTGTTTCATTACTTTTTATTTTTATTTTAATTGATGCCACTCCCCATTTTGGGTTTGTTTTGCTATCCAAAGGTACAATTAAAGCAAGGAACTGTAACATCCTTACTTGAAGAAAATGGAACTATTAAAGGGGTTCAATACAAAACCAAGACTGGTCAAGAACTTAAAGCTTATGCTCCTCTTACAATTGTTTGCGATGGTTGCTTCTCAAATTTACACCGTTCCCTTTGCAAGCCTTAGGTAAAATTAAATATTTACCTGTCTATCTGGATTGATGGATCATACTATTTTATTTTATTTTTGTTTGTGTTTAAGGCTTCAAGGTTGTTTCTTTGTTTCCAGAGTGGTATACTTCAACTGCAAAATTGAGTTGATTTTAGGTTTTTATATCTAGATTGATGGATCATACTATTTTCTTTTATTTTTGTTTGTGTTTAATTTCCTTATATTGGGATTGAAGAGTTTCTTTGTGCATTGATGCTTTGATTATTGGAATTGTTGGGCTTCAAGGTCGTTTCTTTGTTTCCGGAGTGGTGTACTTCAACTACAAAATTGAGAAAGGATAATCACTAATTGTTATTTGTTATTTGTGTTCAAATGTGGTGAGGTAGAAATTAACTTATATTCTCATAGAAAACTGCAAAGAAAACTCTTCAACTTATATTCTCATAGGCATTTTCATTTCAATAGAAATTAACTTCAAATTCTTGATGCTTGCACTTCCAATAGTCTACATGGAAATTCAGTATTAACTCCTTCAGTGTTAAAAAGAAAATCCTTATTAAAGTCATTAAGAAGACTTAACAGATAATAATCTTGAGATTTCATATACACATAAGCTAGAATGTTCTATAAATTAAAGCTTTATTTCAATTTATTTGGAAGTTGCAATATGAATCATATATATTGATCTTATTAATGTTATTTAAGTTATGAGAGGCATCATATTTGTATATATGAACTTTTAGTTAGTGTAGGTTGGCCAAGGTTTATCACCAAATATCATGTGTAGTTTAATGCATTTCAAAATTTAAGCTTCGGGCAAGAACTTTGTTTTGAGAATGACCTCTGTGATCATGCAATTTATTTATTTTTACCGCCGATCACAATTACGAAGTTATCGCCCTCCAAGATAATCATGCTCCAAAGTAGATAGTCGGCCTTCACGAAGCTTGGTTGAAATATGGGAGATTGTCTTGGAGGACTTTATTCCAACCCTCAATAAAACTCGCTAAAGATGGCTTTGTTGTTGCTCCATATCTCGGATTATCCATTTCTCACAATGCAAAACTCATCTTGGTGACCTGGATTACAACAAGTGTTTGCGCCTAAATGGGAAATTGTTACAAGCCGGTGATATATGCTATAATGTGCAGCTTGGCCATAGCTTGGGGCAAGTATGAACAAGGACCACAAGCATTCTATAACGGAATGATTGGTGAAAAGTTAGTCAAAGATGTGAGAGATGCGGTGGTATTTTGACAATGGAAGACTTGAGGAACTACGGTGGATGTAATGGATGCACTTTCGTGAATGCAATGGGCTACAACATCTTAGGAATGCCACCTCCGCTGCTTTAACGCTTGGGCTTTCTCTGGTGGATGTTTTTCCCTTTCATCATTACTAAAATAGTTTCGCCAAGTGATATTGCATATTTGTCCTCATTAGTTGAACTAACTGAGCTAGATTTGCAAGTGTTTTCCGATTTTTAGATGTCTTTTATTTTTCCCTTTGTTCCTCTATACGCATGGAAAGCTCTTTTGCACCACCTTTTTAGCTGGATTTTTTTGGTTTATTTTCGTCTTTAGTGAACTTAGAAAATTATGTCATTTTTTTATAAAAAAATTTAGGTCTGTCTAGACTAGATGATTTCAAATTTATGTCAAATTTTATCCCAAAAAAAAAAACCCTATAAAAGTTGGCTTATTTTTATCTTTTTTAAACTTTTTTCAATTTTTTTAATTTTAATTTTTATGATTATTAAGTCTAGATGAACTTAAAAAGTAACATATCACTCAAAATTGAAAAGAGTTCATTAAAGGCAAAAATAAGACTAAAAAATAACACTACTTATAAGTTACAGCAAAAAAGAACTAGCCTAGCTAAATTGTTTAGCATTTGCTGGTAGCAAGTCTGTTTCATGTTAGTATGAACTCCATAATTAGACGGTCTGTTCAATGTGTTAACAGATTCTAAACATATTGGATAGCTATGGAAATTCCAATGCGGTGAAGGGATCTCTTGGTCTACATCGCCTGATCGAAGCTTTAAAACACATGTTTGCTATCCGGATGGACCTAGGTGACCCCAGTTTTGTAAATATCAATAATACCATATCCAAAATGCTTTCTCCTTCTTATGCGAAGAAACTTCAGCAAAAGATATTTGACAACACGACTTTTCCTTCGTATACCATATGTACAAAGTTAAATAAATTTCCCTTTCTATTAACTTAATTTGAATAAGTACTTACCAATTTTCTTATTTTTATTAACACAATTATTAATATAGTCATGAATCCACAACTTTTAGTCCGTAATTTCCAAATGGAGTCAGCTTCAAGATCACGGAACCAGCCATTTCTGCATTGTAGATGCAGATCGAAATGCTGTATCAATGACCACAACAATAAATTATGGTTTTGGAGCAGGGTTTCTCTCACTATCTACTGGTATTGTTCTTAATAATGAGATCGGTGACTTCTCGACGCCTACTGAAATATCGCCTGACCAACTCCCCCATGCTCTAGCTAATTTTATCAGACCAAACAAACGGCCCTTATCCTCTATGACCCCGATCATTGTTCTAAAGGTATGGCAATATTTATACTTCTTTTTCTTTATATTTTTTCTCACAATATTCTTAAAATGTCCTTTTAGAAGGACTGTAAATGCATCATGAGAAGTGTATCACCTTAGTCTAATTAGGTCATTCTTGGCAAGGAACAAAATTTCATTTCTTTTCCATCTGAACAGTCAAAACATTTCCGTTTCCTGGGAGAGAGGATGACTTATTGAGAGAGTTCATGAAAAGGCAAAGAATTGGACATTAGTTAAGAATTGTAGGCAAGTAATCTTATTGAAACTTTTTTTTTTCCTTTTTCCTTTTTTTAAATGTTGTGACTGAGGAGGATGAACCAGACACTTACTACTATTTTGGTCTCAAAGGTACTGACTGAACACACACACAGTTAATGAAATGTTTGATTCTTTAATGAGAAATAGGTGTTAATTTTTTTATTTATAAAATGGGTTTTTCTATATTATGAGTTTTTCTATTGTTTGCTAAATACTCATAAATATATACGGATCTGTAAATACTTCTGAGTTTGCTAAATATTCTTTAAATATTGATATGAATTTTCCTATATTTATTGGGCTTTTTGTGTTTTTCTACTTTTTTCCCCTTTTATTTGGGAGTGGGGATTGGTAAGCTGTGATAAAATTATATATATGTAGTTTTAGCATTGCCTATTACTTTTTTAAGAGCCTATAAACAATTGTCCCCTTACTGTATGCTGTTGATTTGTTGTTTTATCTATTGACTTTTATTATATCAGTTTAGTCTTATAGTTTATTTAATTTCAATCTAAATTTTGTTGGCTGCTGCCCATGAGCTAACCAAATAGATCCAAAGGGGTTGGTTTGATATTTTGCTTATGGTCATGTATTGCTTAACAAATATTGAAAATTTATTTGAGGTTGGAAGCAAAATGAATTTGAATGGGTGTAGGTGAACATTGAAGAAGATGATGGAGGGTTACATACACAAAATTGATGGGACTAAAGTGATATAATAAATGGCTTTGGGTTTTTGGAAGAAAACAAATGGGGTTTTTTTTAAGCTGTATTGATTTGTAAATGATAGGAGAATTAAGTTAGTTAGAGTTTGTTGTTGAATTACCAAGCGAAGAGTTTGCTTTTTGAATTTTATTTTATTAAATTCTTTCTTAAGAACATGTCTTTCTTAAATTTTCCCTATAACTTTATGTGATCAATTAAAGGAAGTTTAAAAAAGAAAGAGTTGAAAAAAAATAAAATCCAAAAAAATATTGATTGATTTTTATAAATTAATATTTTTATCAATCATTAATTTGTATCTGTGTTGATAATGTGTTTTGTTTGTTTGTAGTGTTTCCATTGGGTAACCAATTATTATTTTGCAACAATGTTTGTGTTTGGTTTGAATTGGTGGTCTATAAAAAAACATTTCATTTGTGTGACAATGCGTGTATTTGTTTTGAATTGGGTAGTCTATTTTAATTATCATATTGGCTTTTTTTTTTCTGTATTTTACAGGTGGATGAAGACTACAAGCGAATGGTAATATTGACTCTCTTTTTACAGGTTTACATTTTTTCAGGCTTAAGTTTTCTTATCTCTAATAATTTTGTATTTATTATTGTGTAAACTAAACTTGCACTTCTTTGATTGATGAGTGTTGAAAGAAGGGCAATCTCGAGTGAGCAACAATCTCGAGGGCAGAATTTATACTATTTTTGGTTTTATCGTTGACAAACTTTGAAAATGATTGACGTTGTATAAAGTTAAAGATTATGGCAGATTAACATTGTGTAAACTTATGTAAATTTGGTTTGGTTTGAGAGGTAAATATTTGGAGGTGTTTGTTATTTAGATTTTGATCAATAATACTATTTTCGTATTGGCATGGTGTGCTCCAAAGGGCGAACACCATTTTGTTGTTCCTTTTATTTGAAATTGTGTTTATAATAAAGGAGATCCCCTTGCTCAAATGTATGTTATCTATTCATTTTTTGTATGTCATGAGAAAACAGATTAGGTATACTTGATTCTCAGTGTTCATAGCTTACGAGAGAATGACATATATAAATTATTCAAACAAAACATTATTTATACCGTGCCTTTAGGCACGGGCATACACTAGTTATATTACATTTTATTATATAAATACAACATATATAAATATGCTATATAAGATCAATATATATAAATATAAAAATATATATAACTATTGGAATTAATTATATATAATTAAATATCACATTAAATTCATGTATCCATGCAATCAATAAAGTCAAAAATAAAATAAAGTAATAATAATAATAATAATAATAATAATAATAATAAGTAATGATTTAAGAAAAATTAGGGTCACTACAATAATCCAACTAAAACATATTTATATTTAATTTTTAAATTTTTTTTATATAATTTCTATTTCTACATATTTTTATTTTCCAAATCAATATAAAAGAAAATTAAATAGTTAGAATTACTTTTACTAATTCTTTTTCTTTAAATATTATTTTTAACATCAAAATGAGTATTTCTTTTACAATTTTATAATTTAGTATATATCATACAAAACTATTATATGATAATTACACTTTTATAATACGGTAGAACTAAAATTATCAAAAATACAAAAATGATTTAACTAAAATTAATATATGTAAGTATTCAAGTAATAATTTTATAGAACGATAGCATCGATATTATCAAAATAAATAATTAAAACCATAATTTAATTTTAATTTTAATTTTAATTTTAAATTAAAATTAAAATTATTCTTTTATAACACACATTGTATCATCAAATATATTTTTTTAAAAAATTAGTGCGTGCATTGCATGGATCAACTGCTAGTTTATGGACTGAAATACACTGCTAGACCCATTAATAATTTAATGAAAAAACTAAATACCTCCGCATATAAGTAACTTGCTAAGTGTGTGAATTATATATATTTTTGTCATTTGTTTGGGAAGAAAAATATATATGAACCCTATGTGTTTTATTCAATGTGCGATTTACCTCTTATATAACCCCTGGGTTCGGACTTTCTCCAGTTCAAATCTGGGATTGGGCCCACTTTTTGGGCCATTTTCAACAATCAGAGCCGTTTACAATTTAGGGTTTGTTGATTGGATAACGGATACCATGTATTTAGATCACTTTTGTCTGAAAAAAAAATGAATGGTCAGAAAATTAACAGTTCATAAAAAAGTTATCCGAATACATAGTATATATTCTCTGATTGACGTGATTTTTTACAAAAATAAAGTACTCAACAAATCCTAAAATGTGAACGATTCGGATTATCGAAAAGGGGCCCAAAAGTGGGCCCAATGGGTTGAATTGGACCCTCCAGTCCAGATGGTGGACTGGAGGCAAGCCCCAGCATAACCCTTTATGTCTAGCACATGTTTTATACTTACTATTAAGTTAGATTGAATGTTTGATAGTACATTTTAGTCCACAAACCATAAGGTAGTTTTTTGATTTTTTGTAAAGGCGAATTACACTAAAAGTCTTATAGTTTGAGACTTGTGTCACTTTGGTCCTTGATTTTTCAATTGTGACACATTTAACCCAGAATTTTGAATCTTGTTCTATATAAGGACAATTGAAGATACCATTGCTTAATTTCAAGGGCAAAATTATCAATTTAATAAAATATAAACTAATTTGGCAAAAATAACGTCAAAAAAAATATTTTTAAAATTTTAAAATTAATTTCTATCCACCAAAGATAAAATTATGTAAAATTGAAAATTCTTTTAGACATTTATTTATTTATTTATTTTACCAAATTAATTTTCATTATGTGTTTGGATGATAATCATATAATGGGTGGTTATTAGGATTTTAATATGTAATCGATATATTTAATATATGAAATGTTTTAGTTTTTAATTTTTTGATGTAATGGATTGGTTTAATAATGATATCAAAGTTGTCGCCATATTTGACGTTTAGAAAAATAGAAACTAATTTAATGAAAATAAAAACAACCACCCATTACATGATCATCATCCAAACACATAATAAAAATTAATTTGGTAAAAAAAATGTCTAAAAGATTTATCAATTTTACATAATTTTATCTTTAGTGGGTAGAAATAATTTTTAAAAATTCAAAAAAAATTTTTTGACATTTGATTTTGTCAAATTAGTTTACATTTTATCAAATTGACAATTTTTCCCTTGAAATTAAGTAATGATATCTTTAATTGTCCTTAATTAGAACAAGAAGGTATCAGCAACAATTGGTTTTATTACTCGACAGCTCATGATGTCCATATCGAAGATTCAAAATTTAGGCTCAGATGTGTCACAATTAAAAAGTCAATAACTAAAGTGATACAAGTTCCAAATTATAAGGACCGTTAATGTAATTCGTTATTTTTTTTTTAAAAAAAATAGGGAATAACCGCACATAAACAAAAGTACAAGCAAAAAGAAGTAAAATTTGCCCTAAATTTTGTGACATTTAAAATGGCCAGACGAAAAGGAAAAAATTATCAAAAATGTTAGAGATCTCAAAATTCTATAAAAAATTCTACCAAATGTTTCACATGGGTGTGAGACTCACATATGACCCACATTATGTGAGTCCCACACCCATGTGAGACATTTGATAAAATTTTTGATAGAATTTTTAAAATCTCTAATATTATTGAAAAACTATAAAGAGAAAGGTGAGAGAGACAGGATTTTTACCTCTTACGTTACTAGATAATATCTATACTTGAGTTGGATTAAATTTTAATATGAACCAAACAGGGCCGGAGCAAATCTTAAGCTGGGCTGTGTTAACCTTGCTCCAATTCTTGTTTTATTTTTTGTAACAATCATTTTCTCATCTTTCTAATCACTTTTGAACTTTTATAAAATGCAACTAGCCATTGATAGTAATGCTAAAATTTGATAATCTACCTTTTTTTTTTTGTAACATTCGTTTTCTCGTCTTTCCAATCACTTTTGAACTTTTATAAAATGCAACTAGCCATTGATAGTAAAACTAAAATTTGATAATCCACCAAACTAAATTTGACACTAATGATGTTAACGACAAAATTTACTATTAGAATATGTAAGAGAAAGAAAAAATATTATATTGAATGTTGTATTAAATAATTATGTAATGATGTATATAAGACCCCTTTATATAAGAGGATAGAAACTTATGAATAGTAATTCAAAATATTATAATGAATACAATATGGAATGTATGATAAACAGTATATATAGTTACTATATTTAACATCCCTCTTAAACTCAAGTAAGGATCCCAACTTGAGTTTGGAGAGAAACTAAAATATGAAATAAAACTATAGCTAAAATAAAATATAGATAGATCCGAGACAAATAGATTGCAAAGTCTAGATAGGTGCACAGAGGTGCTTGAGATATATCAGAGGTTGGAGTTAATGCCGGGAGACAGTTTATGGTTGTGCCGAACCATTGTAGAAATTGGTCGGAATTGGACAGTTTAAGGTCATGCTGGACCGTTGTAGGAACTGATCGGAATCAATGTCGGGACAATTTACGAGGTCATGCTAGATTGTTGTAGGAACTAATTGAAATCAATGTCGAGACAACTTAAGGGGTCATGTCAGACCATTGTAGGAACTGACCGGAATTAATGTCGAGACAATTTAGGGAGTCATGTCGGAGAGTTGTAGGAATTGGCCAGAGTCAATGTCAGGACAATATACAAAGTCATGTTGAACCATTGTAGAGACTGGATGTTGAACCAACAAGCGTGGCACACACATAACTTATGACGTGGTGCTAAATGATGATAGCAATGGATGACTGAGTGTGCCAGGGGCGACTTTAGTGGTACACCAAAGGGCAGCTTGGATGGTGTGTTAAAAGGGGCTGCTTGGGTTGTGCGCCAGAAGGAATGGTTTAGGTAGTGCGCCAAAGGAGGCGACTTGGGTTATGTGCTAAAGGAGGCGGCGGTTGTGTGCTACAGGATGCGGCTTAGGTGGTGCGTCAAGAGGGCAATTGGGGTTGTGCACCAGAGGGGGTGGCTTGGGTTGTATGCCAGAGGGGGAAGCTTGGGTTGTATGCCAGAGGGGTCGACTCAGGTGGTACGCCAAGGGGCGGCTTGGATGATACGCCAGAGGAGGCAACTTGATAATAAATATAATATAGTATGTCTAATAGGCATAATATTTAATTACTATATTAAACATAACAATTTCAGTGGCAACTCCATTGGAACATTTAACTACTATAATATAGTTCAAATAGAAACCCCAATGCAATGGGGTTTTGATATAGACCCCCACAAAATCCAACCCCCACGCACTTGTGATGGAGAGAGGAAAAATAAAATAAAAATACATAGATGCCTTGTCCACATCAATTAGGGGTTATGGAGGTCACCCATTTTGGGGATCGCAAGTATTAACCCAATGAAAATTGCTCTTATACAATTCTGCCACCAAGAGCAACACACATTTTACATGATATTAATTGAAAGTCTCTAAATGTACTCAGAAAATATTATTAAACTCTTACTTTTGAAGAATTTTTTTAATTTTGAGAAGATATTAAAATATTTTAAAAATTAAAAACTCACTTCTAAAAAATTAAAATAATTAATTCTCAAAACAATACTATTACACTATTTAAGTCAAATTACCAACAAAGAATACTTCAACCATGACCTCCATCCTTCCCTCTTCTACTCAGGATTCTCTTCTTCTTTACGATTCTTCACTTTACTTCTCTTTCTCTCTCTCATTAGAACTTTCATATTAATGTAACAAAAAAATAAAATAAAATAACCCTTTCATATTAATGAAATGATGTATGCATTTAGGAGTCCCCAAATGGCTTGCGAAAAAAAAAAAAAAAAAAATCGATTACTTAACTCGATTAATTTGTCCTACCACCTATCCTAGATCGCTTGACTGTTCAGTCCATCCCAATCCATAAAAGATGATTTAGGATTTTGGACGAAAATTTGTAACTTGAGTCTGCCCATAAACTCGACCCATAAGTGCCCGTATGATTAAGTCTAATTTTAGTTTGATTTTCTTTTTTAATTTTTTTTTGTCTAATGTTTAGTGTGATTATTTTTGTTTTCATGTTTAAAGTTTTTGTTTTTTTTCCTTTCCCTTTTTTCCCCCCTCTTTACTTATAGGTATTATATGTTACTGTTAGCAAAAATCTGGTTTTGATAAAATCAATAGGGAAAAATTGACAGAGAACCCAATTTTTACAAACAACAACTAAATCAGGCAATCTAGTTGGTATCCTATACCTTGACAGATTCAAAGACTTCTTCAGAAGTTGTAATGTAAAGAAACAAACACAAACAAACTGGAATTCGATTAATAACACTTAAACTTGTCACTTAATTGCAAGAATCAAATTACAAGTTCAAATAGCATTACAATCGACAGGGCCAAACTGGGTTACAAACACTGAATTACAGGTAAATTACTCCTAAGTACAAAACTACTCCTAGATAAGTTACATTACTCCTAAACTTTACATGAGTTGAGAATTTGGTTAAAGGTCCTTTCTTTTTCCAATTTCCAACTTTTACATGGCTTCACTTGCCATGTTTGCTGCCACGTGTCCATTTGCTGGTTCCCTACATATGCCCATGAACAGCAACAGTTGCAACTGCTGTAACTACCTTGAACCTTCTTTCCTTTTGAGGCTACCAAGTGTCACAAACTCAATCTTCCTTTTTGAGCCACTATCTTCATATCCTTGAATCTTGGACCTTCATTGCACATGGTTATGCCCTCGTCGACAGAAGATTTCCAATTTATGGTGCCAACAATGCCCCCTTCATTTAAGGTAAAACTAAGTTTTGCCTTGAATAAATATCTACTCACATGGGCAATTTTAAAGGCCAATTTTGAAGGCCCAAATGTAACCATGATTTGATTAAAACAATTGAGCCTTTTTGCAAGCCCAAAACTAATATGGCCCAATAGATAGAAACAACCCAAGCAATATAAACTTGGAAATTTTAATTGAAGATTCACTCTTGCTTCTTCACTCTACACTTCTCTTTTGTCCTTTCACCTTCTACAAAACCCTAGCCATGGATCCCAAGAAATCTCAATCTCAGTTGAAGGCCAAACAACCAAAATCCCCAGAACCTTCTCTAGTGCTCTATTTCCTTTCTAAGATCAGGGAAACCATTCGAACTCACAAATTCAATAGCTGCATTATCCCTGGAAGTGCCACTGCTCAAGGAGGGCTAGGGCCATCCTTCCTCAATACTATCCCTAGTGAAGTGGCTCTATACTTCCCAATTGCTCAGATAGAAAGTTTATTACTTAATAGAGCAAAGCTAGCTTGGCACTAATGGGATGTCAGCTGCAATCTTATGCATTCATGGCAAAAACCTAGTGCTAACTAGAAGATCTAGGTAAATCGGATGATGAAATATGACATAGACCTATGGCGAGCCTTAGGCATCTATGATGTCATCCGTCTATTGATATTTTCTTTTGACATGGACAAGTGGACCATTAGTGCTGCAGCTTGCTTCTAGTCCACTTCATGCAGTTCCATGATGCTGAAATGTGGTATGATTTCCCTTACTATTTTAGATGTTGTACACTTAACTAGCCTCCTTGTTGTTGGCCAACACAACAATGCACTCCTAACCTCTAAAAAGGTTGACTTCAACAAAGCTACCAACATAAGCTATGGCAGCTTCATGAAGAAATACCAAAATTTGGTCTAGAACCTACTCATAAGGAAAGGATAGCCTTTGACGTCTTATGGCTATGACAATTCTTTTTCTGTATTCTTGGCTTCAAAGTTACCAAGGAATACTTATCCCTAGCCACTTGTATTCAAGAAGACACAGAACTGGCCTTTGCTCCATTTCTTTTGGCCACACTGTATAAAGTTCTTTTCACCTTGACCACTAAGGAAATTCATATTAACTATGGTGGTTCCTTGTGGCTTTTCCAAGCTTGGCTATATGCCTATTTCTTTGTGTAGCTCGACTTTTTCGTGCCCCATTTCGGAAGTCGAATAAGCCCTACAGTATCGGACTTTCGTGGTTTTGAATCTGATCTCATAAGTGCAATGTGAAATAGATAAACACCAAAGAGTCTCAATATGGCAAATCTTTTGGAAAATAGATTTTGAATAAAAAATTCCAAAAATGAATAGCTTTGCCAGATACAGAGTCGCCATCTAAATATTTTATTTTTGGGAAATTTAGGAAACCCATGACTCGTGCCAAAGGCCACGTGTCCGTCATCACCAAAGATTGTTTCATTTCGAAACTTAGGTATGAGAGGGAAGGTCATGAATTACACTTCGCTTAGATCAAAGATCGACCTCTCCTAATCATGATATGAATCTTATGTACATTATATGCTCTTGTTCCAATTTATTAGGCTAGCATTACTATGTGATGCGCACACATACAAGTATAGACTAAGTTGCAAGAATTGGAACCCTTGATTTCATATTTGTTTCAAAATTTGTTTCAAAATATGTACCACTTGAAAAAGTGATGACATATAAATATTACTCAAATTATTCCAATTCAAACAACTAGCCTTCATCCACAGGCATTCAAATAGTTATAGCACTTAAACAATTAGCCTCATAGCAAGCATGCTAGACATGGCAACAATCACACTTATGCAATTATGCTAAAACAAGTAAAGGCTTACCTAGTACTCCTAGCCAAAAAGATAAAAGAGTTAGGAAAAATGCATCATCCTGACTTACGCAATATTACTAATGGAACTAATAAGCTCGGCTACTAATATGGCATATGAATCAATTTGATAGCGTGCAATCTAAGCATGTATTCAAAGAAACATTAAACTAACAATGCAAGTTAGAATGATGAACCGAGCCTCAGTGCATGCAAGACAAGTGGATGCAAACATGAAATATGCTAATTGAAACATGATGACCTAAACTAACCATCCTAAGCTAGTAAATAAAAGGGAGAAAGAGGTGGGGTTGGAAGACATACACATTATTACAGCATTGCATTCTCACAAAGGAGAGTCCGAATAAACTAATTAGCTAACTAATTAAAGCTAAACTAATTAATTAGCTATTACGAAATGAAATAAAGAAATAGCTAAACTACTTAACTAATTATTACAAACTGAATTAATTAACTATTCTAGCTAATTAAAATGATTACAACATGAGACAAATTAGCTATTCTAACCAATTAGTTACAAAGCCACTATTTTAAGCACAACATTAATATATTCAACACGGATCCCGAGGATCGATGGAAGGCTCATGCATGAACGCGGTTTCCACCCGAAAAAGCCACTATTTTTGCTGTTGAATGCCTCTATTGCACAGTAGAACACTTGCTTTGATTTCCACCTCCAGACTAACTCTGTTCTACTTCAAAAGAACACTGCTTGATTTTGCACTGGTGGTTGGCAGAGGGCCTGCAGTCCACTAATGATGGCTTGCCAGCCACTAACAATGGCTTGTCGGCCATTGATGACTAAACTATTCTGCTACAACAAAGAGCAAATAGAGCAGAGACAATGTATTCTCAAGGGTTTGTTTGCACAGTTTACCCCTTCTTATCATGAACAGCTCAAAGGAGTAATAAGCTTGGTTCACAAACCACCAATGGATGCAATTTTATTGCATGATGGCTTATGAACCAAAGTTTGCAAGTTCATTGAATGCAACAAAACAAGACTCTCAAAACCACCTCCCTATCATGAAAGATCAAGGGAAGTAGTTGACAATGAATCTTGAACCGTTTTCATCACTAATGAGTATGAAACGAATCAAGACTCAAGGGTTCAATTAACGTCCAATTGAACCCTAACTAAGTTATTATCTTGTACCTTTTTTAGCCCCAATTTTATTATTTCATTTTAGTTTACTAACCATTCTTTAGTCAATTGAGTCCAAAGGTGAAGTCAAGTCCTGTAATAGAAAGAGGGCTCAAACCAAGAGTCGCTCTGGGCATGAAAGAGACATCATACCGTTGGTAATGAACCCCCAAAGGGATTAAACCATTAAGCATGACATCTCAATCTCTTGCTTAAACAAACAAGTAGTTTGAAACCACTTTCAAAGCAAAACAAAAGCCAAGAAATGAGGGAGATTGCAGAGGTGATTAAGAGTAATCACAAGTATGGAAAGCCATAAATAAATGCAATCAACTCAAATAAGATGGTGTCTAATGCCTAGAACACCAAACTCATGAGGACAATTACAGTACAAGCATGCAAAACAAAGCTCAAATGCAACAAATACTTAAAAATATTCCTAAAACAATCCTAAATAAGTCCTAAAACATGCTAGAATCAAGACAAAAATAGCTAGAATGATAAGCTAAAACATGGATCATACTAGGCTAGTAAGCAAGACATAAGGAGGGGAGGCTAACCCCTCTAATTTGGACTTCAAACCATGATTTTAGCCACTAAAATAACTCTAAAAATCATTTTTTAAAAGCTCAAAAAAAGATAAGGCTTTAAGGTAGGAAACACAAGGGTAAAGGCTTTAAGAGCAAGGTGTAAAGAAGAGTGAACTACCCCTCAACCTTTATTGGCCTTAAAACCCAAGTTTCAACCCAAGAATACAGAGTTTTTATAGCCCAAAAACAATTGGAAAATAGTAAGAAAAAGAGTGAATACAACAAGTAAAGAGGTAAAGCTTTATACCTCTTGAAGAGGCGATTACTTCCAAGCAATAAAACCACACTTGCACACCCTCAAGAGCTCAAAAAAGGCTCAAAAATACCTCAGCTCAAAGATAGGAGAGGTTTGGTTAAGAGTGTATAAGCAAAGGTTGAGAAATTTGTAAGAGAGAGAGAGAGAGAGAGAGAGAGAGAGAGAGGAAAAATTTTGCTCCAAATTTTTTCTAAAATTTTTCTTACCCCAAAGCAAGAGGGGAGGCCCTCTATATATAGACAAACATGCAATTCCCTCAAAAACATCCAACCATACACATGGGAGTAGATGCAAGCATCTGTGCAAACAGCTGGCACAACTGTCACAAAATATCTGCAAAACACATTGGTGGCTGGCCGGCCATGACTGGTGGCCGACAGGCTACATCAGTGGCCGGCAACCAAGAGTGATGGCCGGCAGGCCACCAGAGGTTGCAGGCTTGAAAATCCAAGGTTTGGACCAAAAACAAGGCAACAGGGGTGTAGAGTTTGAAAGACTCGAAGCTGTGGCATTCTGCTGAGTGCTTCGAGCACTTGAGAAGCATATACACTCATTATTGGGTGTGCAAGCGATGACGTTCAAGTCGTAAGAGTCATAAAAAATGGGGTGCCTACACTTTGAGATCAAGCTTGCCTAATAGACACCATATTCCTCCCCTTGTGATAGTTATGTTGAACAGTTTCTTTCTTTTCGACCATCTTTTAACATGACATTTACCAAGGCTTTCACCACTTTTTATGAGCTCCTCATTGAAAGAAAACCAGCCTTGTTCATTTCTTTTCATGATTTCCATTTCACCTCTTTTGGACTCATCTACATTCATATTGACCCACAAACCTTAGATGACACCTTGAGGAACAAACAAAAGGATTGTTGGGCTCAAGTCCTTACCTCTAGGCATATCCTAGTTTAGGGTTCCATTTCCACCAACAAGAAGTCCAATTGTAGTTTTGAAAGCTATAATCCCTACCAATGTGCTAGACAATTTGGACTGATTCAAATCCTCTCTTGCCCTTATCTTCATGCTTGAGTATGTTGGAATCAGGGACCAGTTTAAAAAGAGGGTAGATGCTGAAGTTATCTTGACTGAAAACCAGCAACTATTTGACAAGTTCAATTTCTACTTCTGCAACATTACTTCCTATGCCTCTAGGAGGTTTCAAGAGTGGTGGTCTCTCATGAGTGCGATCATTTTCCACAAAAGCCTAGCTAGCTGCCTCTAGGATCTTCATCCAGATAATAGAAAATAAGTAGAAAGAGTTATTGGTTAGTCTTTTAACCTTTCTTGTCTCATGCATGCTTTCTGTTTTCTAGTTTCTGTTTTCTTTATTACACTAATGATATCACCTTCACGTATCCTATGCCATTTGGTCATTGAACCATTGGCAACTGAAAAGCCAAACTCCAAAGGCAAAGAGAAGGTGGTTCAAACCAAAAAGACTAAGAGAAACCCAATAGATACTTCTTGTGCCTCTTTCATTCCTTATAAGCCATTCCGCTAGAAGAATCCTTCCTCCAGTTGCCATTTCTAAACCAACTCTTCAGCTTACTATTAGCCCCTCTTTTTCTTTATCTTTATTAGATTGGGATATGTATATCAGCTAAATCTTTGGCCCTCCAATTCAAAAACCTGTTAGTTAGAGTCCAACAAAGACTAATGAAGTACAGTACCAAGTTTCAACTACTTGCTTTACTTTTCACTTAAGTATTCTTTGCTGGTACATACTCATAACTAACTGACATTGCTTTGTTTTGTCGGAGAAAAAGGAAGAGGCTCATCTCATTTTTAACTAGTTCAGAAGACCAAGAGAACTAACATAAACACCCTCCTCGACAAGTCAAAGAAAATCCATTAGCCTCACCTGGCTCTTTGCTTGCTGGTATTCCTTCTGGTATAGCTCTTGGGGACCTACTTGTCTTCTCTATCAGAGGTGTTGCCCTTGGTTCAACTGAGATCTTTGATTTCCCTAAGATAGATGACATTATGAATGAACCAGAGGGTGAAAGGAAGATAATACAACCATGAATGCACCCCTAGCTAGAGAAGAACAACTAAGAGAGACCCCTATTACTGACTTGGAAGCCACTTCTAATGAAGATCAGCAACCTACCAACATGGTTTCTCCTAAGAGTAAACAAGCTCAAGACTAGAGTAGGCATGATGTCGTTGAGGATGTTTATACCACTCAAGTTAGCATCACAACCTTCCACAGGCTTGTTCCTTCTTTTTCTACCTCTGATCTTTCTCCTATCGATACATCCCTTATGTCTTTTCCAATACAACTCAGGCCAACAATGCACCTAATTGAGACTAAAACTGGCCAAAGTGCTACTGATATTACCCTCAATATCATACCACCAGTTATTGCAACTGAAACTGTTGGTTTGGAATAACCAATTACTCCTTCTGCTGGCCCTCAGCAAGAGATAACCTCCAAAACATTCCTCATTTTCTTCCATTTCCTCAGATGCACCCTAACCTCTGAGTTTTGGTTGGTTAGATGTATATCCCATGCTCTCACAACTGTTGAAATGGGTGTACAAACAACTTCACCTTATAGTCCACACAAATGGGACAATTTAGTAACAACTTCCCCAATAGGGTCTGCCACTGAAACTACATCTCAAATGGAGGTAGCTCTATCACATTTTACTCATAAAGACAAGTTACTACTTACTTTAATTTATCATTTTTGATTTGTCCATTTAGATTGATTTAATTCCTATCATTACTTCCTCTTAACCAACTATTGAGACTTTGCTAGTAGGAGCCTCCAACCTTCAACAGTCAATCATTGACCTGAGTTTTGAAGAGAGGCTTAACCACCTATCCCCAAATAAGCATGAAATAATAGACCATTTCTTCAATTGCTCAGCCAATCCCTTGATGAACTGGCCCTCTCAAAGGCTTCAAAACTCACCAAGTGTTTTGAATCTATTCAAACACGGGTTCCAAGACTATTCAGCCCAGATCAAGCTCAAGCTTTTCAAAGCTTCTTGGATGTTCTCCCTTAACACATCTCAGCCATCATCATGCATCATGCTGAGTCAGAAGCCAACAAGGCTCAAGTCAACCAGTTGAAGTCAATGGCTGCTTCTCTGACTGATGCCTCCCACGCCTTCCAAGATACCATTACTCAAGACAACCTTCTCAGCAGAACAAGCCCACTTGGAGGTTTAGTTAGCACAAGTTAGAGCCAAAAAGTCCCTCCTCAAGGAAGAACAAACCAAATCAAGAACAATATGCAAGACTTGCTGACTCAAGCAGAAAATGGTCCTGCTAGTATCAATTCTGCTCAAGCTAATCTTCAACAGAGCAAGTCTAAACATAGGAATGTCCTACAAGCCTAGAATAATTTTGTTTTGTATTTTCAAAAATACTAAAATCGTGTATTTGTTTCTAACTTGTACATTCCTAATAATCCTTTAATATAACACCATTTATGTATGTGCATGTGTTTGGTTTTCTTATCTCATGTTTTCCCACATGGTAGGGTAGTATTTCTTTAAGTATTTTCCATTGATTATTCTTCTGTGTGGTTCTCCCTCTAAAGATGCAAGATGATATGCTCCTCATTTAAGGACCTTGAACACTTTAAAGGGTCCCTCCGAATTAGGAAACCATTTTCCATACTCTGGGCTTTTTGTTCCAAGAGGCAAAACAGTTTTCCAAACTAATTCTCCTTCAGAGAACACTTTGTGCTTCACTTTCTTGTTATAACTTCTCTCTACCTTTTTCTTTTGTGCTATCAAATGATTGAAAGCAGAGATCCTATTTTCTTCTAAATCTTGTAACTCAATTGACATGGCTTCACTATATTCATCCATTGGGATGTTCAACTATTAAGCTAGTCGATTAGACCTCACAGTAACTTCTGAGGGGAGTACAACATCATGTCTATACACAAACTCATATGAAGTTGTTCCTATATTATTTTTCCTAGGATTTCTGTAGACCTACAATACCTCAGATAATAGATTATGTCAATCCCCGGGATTATTCTCAATCATTCTTTCCAAGGTATTCTTCACAATTTTGTTTGTTGCTTTAGCCTGCCTATTTGCTTGAGCATAGTAAGGAGAAGAATATAAGATTTGAATGCCATGCTCTGTGGCAAACTTCCTTATCTCATCTCCATTGAACATAGTTCCTTGATCGACTATGATTGACTGAGGCAAACCAAACCTATGGATCACATTCTTCTTAAGGAATTCAATAACCTAAATTTGAGTGATAACTTTTAATGGGATTACTTCCAGCCATTTTGTGAAGTAATCTATTGCCACCAACAAATATGAATGTACCTTTGAAGAAGATGGGAATACCTACTTATCAAGTCCATTGCCCAATCTCTGAAAGGCCACGGCCTTAGTATTGAATTCAAACTCACAGCTAGGAGTCTTTGGACACTGCCATACTTTTGGCAACTTTTGCATCCCCTAGCATATGTAATGCAATCCTTTCTTATGGATGGCCAAAAATAGCCATACCTATTAATTAGGCATCTTATCTTATCCCCAATCTGATGGGCTCCACAAATGCCTTCATGTGCTGCTTCCATTGCCTTCATTTGATCTTCTTGGCTAATGCACAACAAAGTTAACCCATCATGTGCATTTTTAACAAATCATCACCCATAATGACATAGTTTAGGGCCTGGTACTTTACTTATCTATCACATACTTCATTAGGATTATGCAAGTATTTGATTAAAGGGAACCTCCAATCATTTTCAGATACTTCTAAATTCATTATTGGCAAGAAATTCATGTTTCTATCCCTAAAGGCCAAGAAATTCCTTCTTTGAATCCTTATGATTCTCTCTTGGGCTCCCCATAGGAATTTTCAACCTTGATGTAGTTTGAGCCATTTCACTAGCCTCCATATTTTCTGTCCTATACATGTGTGGGAAGGATACATGGTCAAAAAAGCTTATTAACCACTTGACCTCAATTAAATATTCTTCTAGAGTTCTATTCACATACTTAAACTCTTCCTCAATATGTTTGATAACCAACTAAGAATCACCAAATACTTGTAACCTTCAAATCTTGAACTTTATAGCCAACTCTAGTCCAATTATCAAGGCTTCATACTTAGCCTGGTTACAAGACTATATATGTTTCTCATCTAACTGATAAGAAAATTGGTATATTTGTTTGTCAGGAGAGATCAGGACAATGCATGCACCAACCCCCTCATCTGTTCTAGATCCATCAAATATTAGCCTCCAAGGCTCAGTTTCTATCATATGCACCTCAAACAGATCTGGTTCAACTGGCAAGCATGGATGCTCTACTATAAAATCTGCTAGAGCCTGTCCCTTTACCGCCTCTTGTGGCACATACTTAAAACAATATTCAATTAAGGACAAAATCCACTTGCCTTGTATGCCTCTTAAAATAGACTTAGACAACATGTATTTTATCACATCAATTTGTACTATAACAAATACTTTTGAATGCAACATATAATGTCTAAGTTTAATGGTAGCAAAGTACAAAGCCGAACACAACTTGTCAATAGAGGTATACCTAGTTTTAGCAACATTCAACCTTTTGCTTAAGTGATAGATGGCTTGTTCATAGCCCATGTCATTTTCTTGGGCCAACAAACATCCAATTGACAAGTTACATGTTGAAATGTAAAGTTTCAAAGGCTTTCTTAAGATAGGTGGCATTAGAACTGGGAGATTGGCCAAGTAACTCTTGATCAAATCAAAAGCTTTTTGGTGATATTCCTCCCACCTAAACTCACAATCTGACTTTATTTTTACCAAGGAAGAAAATACTAGAGTTTTTTTTAGCTAAATTTGCTATAAACCTTCTTAAGAAATTGATTTTGCCTATAAAACTGCAATTCTTTCTTGTTGCTTGGGGTTTGGCTTCCAAGATAGCCTTGGCTTTATTAGCATCTACTTCTATGCTTTTGTGATGCAACAAAAATCCTAAGAATTTACCTCTGGTCACCACAAAGGCACATTTCAAAGGGTTCATCTTTAACTAATGACTCCTCATTCTTTGAAATGTCTGCCTTAGATGAGTTAAATATTCCTCAATTGTGCCAGATTTGACAGCCACATCATTAATGTATACCTCTAGAAACCTTCCAATTAAATCATGGAATATGAAATTCATTACTCTTTGATATGTGGCTCCAACATTTTTCAAACCAAAAGGCATCACTACTCATTCAAATGTGCCTAAGGCTCCAAGACATCTAAAATCAGTCTTATGGATGTCTTCTAGGTTAATGAAAATATGGTTAAAAGCATGCCCATCCATGAAGGGTAAGACCATGCTCTTGGTTGCTGAATCAACTAACAAGTCAGCCATTGGTATAGGATACTCATCCTTTGGAGTAGCTAGATTTAAGTTCTTGAAATCTATATATACTCTCAATTTTCCATTTTTCTTCATAACGGGCACAATATTCGACAACCATTCAACATACCTAGCTGTCCTGATGAAACCTGCCTTTAATAACCTCTCAATTTCTTCTTTAACTAACAAAGTCACTTCATTAGTCATTCTTCTTGAAGGTTGCTTATGTAGAATGAAGTTTTCATTTATTGGCAATCTGTGTTCTACTGATGTTCTATCCAAACTAGGCATTTCTTCATAACTACAAGAAAAACAATCCACATATTCATATAGCAAACCAACAAGTTTTCCTTTACTTTTATTAGATAAGATAGCATTTACATAGATTGGCCTTTTGCAAGCCTCGGCTCCTAAGTTGAATTCCTTCAAAGGGTCTTGAACATCTACCTTGAGATCATCAAGCTGAGCAAGAGCAACTCTCAAATGCTCCAACTGCCTTTATAACTCAGAGGTTTATTGTCTATTAAACATTCTGCCCATGAACAATCAAGTACATACTTAAAATTAAGCCTACTTGCTAAAAAGAAATTAAAAAGTCTAGAAAAAAATATATCTATTTACAAGAGTTGTAGCTGTCTCATCCAGTTTGTTCCTCACATGTTGGCATTTGCATCATCCACTCCTTTTGTCATTTCTTCAATCACAAACCCCTTCTGTTTCTGCATTAGGCTTGGTTTGGCCAATTCCTGGCCTATCTATTTGAATCCTTCTTCTATGATGGTCTTGAACTCTTTAATGGTTAGGCTCTTTCCTTGGGACTTGACCTCATCCTCAGTCACCTCAACTAGGCCTATGTCTTCATCATATAACGCATCCTCTTTCAAGATTGGCATCTGCCCAATAGATCTCCATTCGCTTATGAACATCCTGTTCATTATTAGTCAAGAATATCAAAACTTGATACAAAGAGGATGTCACACACCCATTGAGGTGTATCCAGCCTCTACCTAATAACACATTGTAATTAAAAGTAGAGTCAATTACAAAAAATGTGGTTCCCATTAGCTTTGAACCAACTTGAAGTTGTATAGCAACAACTCCTCTTGCCTCAGATGAGCCTCCAGCGAAGTTACTTATATTAATATCAGTAGGCAACAAGTCCTCTACTGGCTTGCCTATAGCTCTTAGAGTCATGGAAGGAAGAATGTTGACTATGGCTCGATTGTCAACCAACACTATGTCAACTAGGACTCCATCTAGATGGGCCTTCACATACAGTGGCCTTAAGTGCCTGATCAGCTTTTCTTCAAGCTTTTGCAGCACCAGTTTTTTACCATTGACTAACTTAAGCACCTTAATAAAACTTGGTGGCTTGACTTCTGCTTTAGTCATTGCTATTTGTACAACTGGTTCTGTCCATCTTCAACATCACCTGCCAATATGTCTGGCTAGTCTGGTTTGGCCTGAAACCTCTTTGGAATGGCCATAATCATATTCCATTCCTTGGAAGCATGCAAAGAACCAAACTGAATGGCTTCTATTTTCTCGTCAAACTCTTCTGAACTTTCTGACTTAGCACCTTCTTTTACAATAACACTACTTTCTCCTATAGTTGACTTTGCACCTTTTCGATCTTTCATTTCAACATTAACCATACCATGTTCATCATCATACATTAATTCTTTCTCTAACTCTTTCAATCTCAACCTCAACATTGCTTTGTCAGGAAAGCCTTTTCTTCTTTCTTCTCCTTGTCCACCACTAGTTTCCTCAGTATCTGTATAGGTCATTGGGTTATCTACTCCTTTGAAGTTGCACCCACCACTGATTTTGGTGGCACAAACGCTTCCTTTGTCTATTCCAAATTCATTGGACCTTCATCATCTGCCATTCTAGACATCATGGCATGAAACCTTCTCTGTTCCCTTCTTTCCTGAGTTCTAGTAGGTTCCATTTGTCTTTATCCTCATGAAGGAAACTTTGGGTGAACAACCCCATGCCATCCTAAGTTAGGTGGCACCAGTGGTTTCATCATTTTTGGCTGCATATCTGGCCTCAACTTTGGGCCACTATGCTACAATTCCTCATATGGTCTCACAAATTGTTATTGGCGTCCATATGGCCTTCCAATCAACTGCTGGCCAATATGTGACTTCACAGGTTGCTATTGTTGCTGGTCAATGTATGGCCTTGTTAATATTTTTGGATTTCCATAGGGCTTAGACCTCTTTTACTATTTTAGCATGGCCCTAATGTTGCTTGAGCCACCAAAACATAGATGAACATAAACTCCTTGAAATAAGAATGGAGCATCATCCTTACCATAATCCTCTGCAAGCCCAAATATTCTTGGGTCTAATCCATCATAGAACATGTGGTCATTGTCAAATATTTGCAGGTCACCACCTCCCATGGTGTTGAACCTGAGACCAATATCCTTTCCTATTTTTTGAATTCCATCCATCACAATGGCTTTAGCTTTTTCTATTTTAGTGCCACATCTAAAACAAATGAACCTTTCATCAGGCTCTTCTTGAATCTTCTTTCCCTTTGCCTCCTTGGCAATCTTTTCCATTCTTTCCTTATGGAGCTTCTCAAACTTTACCAAGAGAACTCTAAGGTTCCTTCCTTTATTTTTCTAGTCAGCTGACTAGAGGAAAGTAGCCACCATGTTAATGCCTACCATCTTTGAGAAGGGATCATTGTCGACTACCATTACCCTTTTATCTTTCTTAGCATACTTCAACATACCTTTTTGAATCAAATCCTGCACATAATTTTGAAATGTAACACAATTATTGGTTGAATGTCTGAAAAAATTGTGCCATTTGCAATATTCTTTTCCAATTCTATCTCTTTCTTTGGGAATGTTATGGCTAGGAGTTAAAGTCAAAAACTTGTTGGCCAATAACTTATCAAACAAAGCATTTGCTTATGACAAGTCAAATGAATATTATCGACTAGATGCAGCTACATTTCTTTTTGCTGGCTGTGTTGATGGCATATCCACAGGCTTCTCATCCTTTCTAAAGGTCTCACAAACCATAGGCTTTTTACCAACTACTTGTGCTACATCAATATCCACATCAAAATCAAACTCAACTTATTGGTAATAGGTACCAAGTGAAGTTGCTTTTCTTGGTTGTTCCTCTCTTAGAATTGACTCATAACTAGTTGTCCTTGAGGAGAATTCATACGAGTCTCTAAACACCATTCTTTCAAATTTCTTTCTTAATTCAAAATGTAACCCATTTTGAGCCAATCTTATGACTTCTATTTTAGGGATATATGCATAACACCTATTTTTTGCTCTCTTAATCCTGTCTATAGATTGTTCTATTGTTTCCCCTTGTTTTTGTTAAAATTTTTTGACACATCTACCAGAGCAACTTCAGGTTCAATTCTAAAGAACTGACCATGAAACTGACTCTTCATTTCTTGCCAAGTATGTATAAAATTTTCTGGCAAGTTAATGAACCAAGTAAATGCAGTCATAGATAATGAATTTGGGAATAGTTTCATTTTTAGAAAGTCATTTTGCCTTACTTCTCCACATTGTAGAACAAATATTCCTATGAGTTCAATGGTGGACTACCCTCTTCTCCTATAAATAAGGAGAATTCAGGCACTTTGAAGTTCCTTTGTAGAGGTGTATTACCCACAGCTGGAGGGTATAGACTCCTAAACATAGGTTTGTCTGGCCTTCTCAGACCTGGGCCATACATTTCTTGAATTAAATTCATTATCTGCTGCCTATTGTTCATCATAGGATCCATGTATTGTTGCTGTTGCTGTTGTACTCCTCATTGAACTTTTGGTTGGAAGTAAAGAAGAGGAGGACCAGGGCCTCTAGGCCTTAGGTTCATCATATTAGGCTCATAGTATGGTTGTTGCATGGTATGGTTTTGCATATTCTGAGGCCTAACTTGATTAAATTGCATGTGCCCTCGGTCTACCATACCATAATGGCCTATTGCAGGCCTATCAGATGCATAATTATCATACACTTGTGGTCGTGGTTGCCCCTAGGTCTTGGTCCTAAGTCATTTGGATTATAATTAAAGACCGGGTTTGGAGGATATTCCCTCATTTCTGTGTACTCAAATGTAGGATTTACAATTATTCCCTCCTCGTATCTTTCTTGAAGTGTATGAGGTCTATAAAATGGCACATGTTATTTACAGTTGTATGTTTTTGAGGAGTTACAAAAGGAGCACATTGTGCTTTTCTTACCTAAGTCTCTTCCACAACTTTCCTTGACTGGATGGGCTTAATATTGGTCTTATCAAACAGGGCCAACAGGTCATCAACCATTGTCTAGTTCTCATGTGCAGACATGGAACCAATTGTCTCTTGAGTCTTGTGACGAAGAGCCCTCCTTGGGTCTCTGAGGATGATAGCTTGCTTGGCCTGCAAAGGCCACATTCTGGCCATTCTCTTGGCTTGTTTCTTGTCCAGCCACTGAATGGCCATTGTGTATGTTGTCTTTAACTCCTTCGAACTCACCATCAAGTTCCTCTAATTTTAATTTAAAATTAAAATTAAAGTATGATTTTAATTATTTATTTTGATAATATTGACGCTATCATTCTATAAAATTGTTACTTGAATACTTATCAACTACCCTTTTCCTAGGGTTTTCAAAGATTTTATGTTGTTTCTTCTTAGCCAGCATTTCAAACTAGACAGGTCCCACTAGGCGTGCCAAAATATGTTAGCAAAAATATGGTTTGGATAAAATCGACAAGGAAAAATCGATAGAGAAACAAATTTTTACAAACAACAACTAAATCAAGCAATGTGATTGGTGTCTAATGCCTTAACAGATTCAAGGATTTTTTTAGAGTTTGAAATGTGAAGAAACAAACAGAAACAAACTGGAATTCGATTAATAACACTTAAACTTGTCACTTAATTACAAGAATCAAATTATAAATTCAAATAGCATTACAATCGACAAGGCCAAACTGAGTTACAAACACTGAATTACAGGTAAACTACTCTTGAGTGCAAGAACTACTCCTAGATAAGTCACACAACTCATAGACTTTACATGAGTTGTGAATTTGGTTGAAGGTCTTTTCTTCTTCGAATTTCCAGCTTTTATATGGCTTCATTGGCCATGCCATGCTATCACATGTCCATTTGCAAGCTCCTCACATCTATCCATGATCTGTAACTACTGCAACTACCTTAAACCCTTTTTCCTTTCAAGGTTGCCAAGTGTCATAACTTCAATCTTCCTTTTTAAGCCATTATTTTCATGTCCTTGAATCTTGGACCTTCATTGCACATGGTTATTCCCCTGTCGACATAAGATTTCCAATTTATGGTGCCAACAGTTACTTGATTGCTTCTTCTTCTTCTTCTTCTTCTTCTTTTTTTTTTTTTTTTTTTTTTTATCATATGAGATGTAAAAAGGTCAAAAAAAAAAAATTCAAAATACTATGCTAGAAGGTAAACAAGAAAAATAACTAATAAAAATATTAAAAATATGTGAATAAAAAATGTGTAAAACTTAATAATATGAAAATTGATATATAAATTCACTTTCTAGGCCTATTTTCCAAATCCAATGATGTGCAAGTGATATGATTGGCTAATTATTAGAGAAGATATGAGAGAGAGTATTACCTTAAACATTTTAGTTAATTGTGACATTATTGGGCTTGAAAAATAGGTCAAATTTTTAGACTTAAATAGTAATGCTCAATAATATAAGTGTTGGAAAAATGGTTTCATATAGGCATATTTTTTAGCCAAATTTGAGTGGGCCCCAAACATCTTATGGGGTGGGTCCAAAGAGATGAAGTGTTCCTTGTCGCGTGGCAAGTCACACGGTAAAGACGGAACGTCGAAACTATTTATGAGTGAATGGGAAGTTGATGTTGTTTTCGGGTCTAACATTACTTTTTTAGATAAAATTCATTTGAATTTTTTCAATAAAAATTATCGTGGGAATTTAATTTAATTCTAAATTCAAATTTTGGGTTCCTGAGTGGTTTCCTAAAATTTGTAAATTATGAGAATTTAATTTAATTCTAAATTCAAATTTCAGGTTCGTAAGTGGTTATCTAAAGCTTGTACCGCTTCCTTTATTTATTAAACTATTCAAATAATTTAATATATATATATATTCAAATAGATTAATATATATATATATATATTTCAATAGTTTAAATAAATAAAGTTCAAACAAGTTTGACTTTTCCACCAACGGGTGACTTTTCGAATTTGTTTGAATATAAGGGTTTAAGGTGCTAAACGGTTCGAAACTGTTTGGTTGCTAAATAGGTTGCACCTGTTCGGAAAGTCTCCTTTTTTGCCTATATATAGATCCATTTCCTGCAGTCCATGGTATCCGAAAAAACAGTCTGCCAGTTGCCTTTTTGCTGTCCAGATTTTCTTTTGTGCATTTTTCTTCATTCTAGTTTTAGAATAAATATTCAGAGAGTTAGATCACAGGTTTGCTTCGTCGAACAATTTGTTTTGGAGTGCTACTACAAATTGATTAAAGATCATTGTATCCTGGGAAATAGACGCCACTCAACCATAAGCACCATAGCGGAGCAAATCTGTCTTAAGGACAGAGTGTCACACACTCGACTTGGTCTTGTAATTTTTATTTGGTTTGACAAAATAAATCCGGTATGCTATTTATTTATTTTGTTTGATTTTATTTCCAATTTATTTATTTACACAAAAGATTGTTCCAACAATCTTAAGACAGAATCGAATTATTCTGTTTATTGAATTTTTCGTTTGTTTCCTTTTCTCTTTCTTCTTTTAAGAAAATTATTTTCTGTGGATTTACAAAATAATATTCTGGTTGGAAAAACAAATAGTGATTATATGCTATTTGACAGATAGTAGTAATATACTGTCTCTTTTCTTTGACAACAAGTAGTACGATACTGGTGTCATTAATAATTCAGAATATATTGTTGTGGAATTTTGTCAGAAAATTAATTTTGGTTTTTAGAATTTATTTTCTGAGTTTTCATTAATTAAAATTCTGTTTCAGTATTTAATTATTGGAGTGTAACAAGAGATTTAAATTTCTGTGTGAAATTAATTTGATTAAATAAAATTTTATTTTATTTCCAAATTAATTGAAAAATAAAAGTTATATTCTTATTTCTTTTATTTTACAGAATTTAATTTTCTGTGTGGAATTATTTTGGTTAAATAAAATTTTATTTTATTTCCAAATTAATTGGAAAAATAAAAGTTATATTTTTTATTTCTTTTATTTTACAGAATTTAATTTTCTAAATAAAATTTTATTTTATTTTCAAATTAATTGGAAATAAAAGTTACATTCTTGTTTCTTTTATTTTTTACAGAATTTAATTATGTGAATTTGGTTTAATTTTCTGTGTAGTGTAAATTCTAATTATAATTTTGTTTTATAAATTAAAATTGATGGCTACTGAAATTAATGCCCAAACAAGTACTACTGTGGTGGCTGCAATGACGCCAACCCCCATTCCTGTTGTAATAGTACTGGTAAATCACGGTGAAAAGCCAGAGAAGTTCTCAGGAGTTGACTTTAAAAGATGGCAACAGAAAATGTTGCTCTATCTTACAACTCTGAACCTGGCTCGTTTCCTCCATGAAGATGCTCCTATCTTGAAAGAGGATGAAACTGACCGGCAAGTGGTTGCTGCGGTTGATGCCTAGAAACATGTCTATTTCCTTTACCAGAATTACATCTTGAACGGACTTGACAACACATTATACAACGTCTATAGTCCAATCAAGACAGCAAAGGAACTTTGGGAATCGTTGGAGAAAAAGTACAAAACGGAAGATGCCGGCTCAAAGAAATTTGTGGTTGGCAGATTCCTAGATTTTGTAATGGTTGATTCAAAAACTGTGATCAGCCAAGCTCAAGATTTCCAACTCATTCTGCATGATATTCACGCAGAAGGCATGTCTCAGAGTGAATCCTTCCAAGTTGCAGCCTTAATTGAAAAATTACCAAAAGGTTGGAAGGAATTCAAGAACTACCTCAAACACAAGCGCATAGAAATTTTTATGGAAGAATTAATTGTGCATTTGAGGATTGAGGAGGACAACTGCAATTCTGAAAAGCGAGCTGGTAAGCATCCTATGGAGTCTAAGGCAAATGTGGTGGAACATGCTTCAAAAACCAAGAAACGAAAGTCTTCTAGAGAAAGTTCATCACAAGGCTCTAAAGGGGGGGATAATAAAAAGTACAAGTTTAATGGCAAATGTTACATCTGTGACAAAGAGGGACATCAGGCCAAAGATTACCGTAGCAAAGGCAAAAGCAAAAGAAGAACAAGCAAGAAGCCTGCACAAGCCTATATGACCGAAGTGGACAAGATTTCTAATGGGGTAGATGACATCAATCTTTCTGCAGTTGTTTCCGAGGCAAATCTTGTCGGAAATCCTAAAGAATGGTGGGTGGACACTGGTGCTACTCGCCATATTTGTGCCGACAAAAAGATGTTCACATCTTATTCTACAGTGGACAATGGTGAACAACTTTTTATGGGCAACTCCTCAACTTCCAAAGTTAAAGAACAAGGAAAGATTGTACTCAAGATGACATCTGGAAAGGAACTCACTCTCAACAATGTGCTGCATGTACCGGACATTCGCAAGAATCTTATTTTCAGATCTTTGTTGAGTAAGAATGGGTTTAGGCTAGTATTTGAGAGTGATAAATTTGTACTTACTAAGAATGGGATGTATGTAGGAAAAGATTACATGTCTGATGGCCTTTTCAAGTTAAATGTAATGACCGTTGTATCCTCAGTTATTAATAATACTACATCTTCATCTTACTTGCTTGAGTCTTCAAATTTATGGCATGGTAGACTAGGACATGTTAATTATGGATCTTTGCGTAGATTAATTAATATGGAATATTTACCTAAATTTGACATTGATTCAAATCATAAATATGAAATTTGTGTTGAGGCAAAATTATCTAAAAATCCTTTTCATTCAATTGAAGGAAGTACGGAACCATTTGAATTAATTTATAGTGACATTTGTGATTTTAAATCAATTCAAACTAGAGATGGGAAAAAGTATGTAATCACTTTTATAGATGACTATACTAGATATAGTTATGTTTATTTAATTCGAACCAAGGATGAAGCTTTGGAAACTTTCATTCAATATAAGAATGAAGTTGAAAATCAACTTGGTAAGAAAATCAAGAAACATGGAAGTGATAGAGGTGGTGAATATGAATCACCTTTTGGTGAGTTTTGTAAAGAACATGGAATAATTCATCAAACCACCACTCCTTACTCACCTCAACAAAATGGAATTGCTGAAAGGAAAAATAGGACTTTAAAAGAAATGATAAATGCCATGTTAATCAGTTCTGGATTACCTCAGAACTTGTGGGGGCAATACTTTCTGCTAATTATATTTTAAATAAAGTACCCCAAAAGAAAATAAATCAAACACCTTATGAATTGTGGCATGGAAGAGTACCATCCCACAAATACTTAAAAGTGTGGGGGTGTTTGACTAAAGTGACTATTCCTAGTTCTAAAAAGACTAAGATAGGTCCTAAGACCATTGATTGCATTTTCATTGGTTATGCCAAGAATAGTAGTGCATATCGGTTTTTGATTCATAAATTAGAACATTCCGAAATGCATGTAAATACTATTATTGAATCTCGGAATGCATCTTTCTTTGAACATGTATTTCCAAATAAGATTGGACAAGAGACTAGTAATAAGAAAAATCTTTTGATGCTATTACTAGTAATGATCATGAACATGATCAAGAACAAGCGTTAGATCAAAATGAGGAAGATGAATCTAGGCGTAGTAAACGTGCTAGAACCTCAAAATCGTTTGGTCCAGATTTTCTAACATATTTGTTAGAAAATGAGCCTTTAACTTTTAAAGAGGCTATGTCCAGTCCTAAAACTCCTTTATGGAAAGAAGCTGTCAACAGTGAAGTTGAATCTATCTTGCAAAATCACACTTGGGAATTAGTGGACTTGCCACCAGGTTGTAAACCTCTTGGGTACAAGTGGATTTTCAAAAGGAAAATGAAAAGCGGATGGATCAATTGACAAATACAAGGTAAGACTTGTGGTCAAAAGATTTAGATAAAAAGAAGGTCTATACTATTTTGACACATACTCACCGGTTACTAGAATAACATCCATTAGAATGCTAATTGCCATTGCATTTCTATATAATCTAGAAGTTCATCAAATGGATGTGAAAACCGCTTTCTTAAATAGTGAGTTAAATGAAGAAATTTACATGGAACAACCAGAAGGTTTTTCTGTTCTAGGAAAAGAAAAGAAAGTGTGTAAATTGGTTAAATCATTATATGGTTTAAAACAAGCGCCAAAGCAATGGCATAAGAAATTTGACAAGGCAATGATGTCAAATGGATTTAAAATTAATGAGTGTGACAAATGTGTTTATATTAAAAACACAGATAAAGGTTATGTCATTGTATGTCTTTATGTAGATGATATGCTCATCATTGGTAATAATAATGACATGATTAAAACTACCAAGAAAATGTTGAATAAACATTTTGACATGAAGGACATGGGCATTGCTGATGTAATTCTTGGTATGAAAATTACAAAAACATCAGAAGGTTATGCTTTGTCCCAAGCTCATTACATTGAGAAAATACTTGACAAATTCAGCAAAGATGATGATCATCTTGCTAGAACACCTGTAGATGTTAATTTGTATCTTTCTAAGAATGTACAGGAAAGTATTTCTCAATTAGAGTATGCCCAAATTATTGGAAGCTTAATGTACTTGATGAACTACACTCGTCCGGATATAGCTTATGTAGTAAGTAAATTAAGTAGATATACGAGTAATTCGGGAGTAGAACACTGGAAAGCAATTATAAGGGTTTTAAGGTATCTCCAATTTACTCGTAACATTTGGCTTAATTATACTAGATATCTAGCAGTACTTGAAGGATACTGTGATGCAAATTGGATATCGGATACTAGAGACTGAAAGTCCACCAGTGGGTATGTCATTACTCTTGGTGGGGCGGCTGTATCTTGGAAATCTTCCAAACAAACTTGTATTGCTAGGTCTACTATGGAATCAGAATTCATAGCTTTAGACAAAGTTGGGGAAGAAGCAGAATGGCTTCGCGACTTCCTTAAAGATATTCCAATGTGGCCAAAACCAGTGCTTGCTATATGCATACATTGCGATAGCCAATCTGCAATAGGTAGAGCACAGAGTCATATATATAATGGTAAGTCTTGACATATACGTCGTCGTCATAATACCGTAAGACAATTACTCTTTAATGGAATTATTTTCATTGATTATGTGAAGTCTACAGACAACATAGCGGATCCACTAACCAAGGGGTTAGCAAGAGAGCTAGTTGAGAATTCATCGAGGGGAATGAGACTAAAGCCTATTAAATAAGAGTTACCACAACGGCAACCCAACCTAGTTGACTAGAGATCCAAAGATCTAGGTTCAAAGGGACAACCGAGTTGTGTATGACTCAGAAGGATCACTGGGGAGTTAAACACCTACCCATTTCTATGATGAAATAGTGATGACTGCAGCGTTTTAGGTTAAGTAAAATTTTAATGATTCTTATATCTCGGTAAACCTCGTGGAGTATGGCATGATACTCTTTATAAGAATCACTTATATGAGTGTGAACTGGGCCGGTTCTATGAGAATTGTGAAGGGCTACAATTCTCTACAGTACTCATGAAAGACCTGGTTGTTTAGGGCCAAAATGAACACAATAGTGAGAACTAAACTGTGTCTGGGAATATACTGTGTGAGTTCTATTGTCATGGTTTACACAAACGGCTGATCAGTTCAAGACATCATGTTCACTGGTTAGCTAGTAAATCCCATAGTGTCTCACAAGGGAAGGTTTAAAGCCAAAAGCTACCTATTCTTTACAGAATATTTTCAATTTTTGTACTCTCTGTATTTAGATCATGTTGTTGCATTTTCTCTCCGTCAAATTCCATTCATGTAGGGGATTTTTGGAAAAATGGTTTAATATAGGCATACTTTTTAGCCAAATTTGAGTGGGCCCCAAACGTCTTATGGGGTGGGTCCAAAGAGGTGAAGTGTTCCTTGCCGCATGGCAAGTCACAAGGTGAAGACGGAACGTCAAAACTATTTATGAGTGAATGGAAAGTTGATGTCGTTTTCGGGTCTAACATTACTTTTTTAGATAAAATTCATTTTAATTTTTTTAATAAAAATTATTGTAGGAATTTAATTTAATTCTAAATTCAAATTTTAGGTTCCTAAGTGGTTATCTAAAGTTTGTACCTCTTCCTTTATTTATTAAACTATTCAAATAGTTTAATATATATATTCAAATAGATTAATATATATATATATTTCAATAGTTTAAATAAATAAAGTTAAAACAAGTTTGACTTTTCCACCAACTGGCAACTTTTTGAATTTGTTTGAATATAAGGGTTTAAGGTGCTAAACGGTCCGAAACTGTTTGGTTGCTAAACAGGTTGCACCTGTTCGGAAAGTCTCCTTTTTTGCCTATATATAAATCTATTTCCTGCAGTCCATGGTATCCGGAAAAATAGTCTGCAAGTTGCTTTTTTGCTGTCCAGATTTTCTTTTGCATTTTTCTTCATTCTAGTTTTAGAATAAATATTCAGAGAGTTAGATCACATGTTTGGTTCGCCGAACAATTTGTTTTGGAGTGCTACTACAAATTGATTAAAGATCATTGTATCTTGAGAGATAGACGCCACTCAACCGTAAGCACCATAGCGGGGCGAATCTGTCTTAAGGACAGAGTGTCACACACTCGACTTGATCTTGTAATTTTTATTTGGTTCGACAAAATAAATCCGGTATGTTATTTATTTATTTTGTTTGATTTTATTTCCAATTTATTTATTTACACAGAAGATTGTTCCAACAATAAGTGCAATGAAAAATATGTAGCCTAGTTTGATTTGATTTTAACTCGTAAGATTTGAACTTATGGATGAAATGTGATTTTAATTTTTTATATAAGGCCGACTCATACCCGTCTGTTGACTTGGCAAAATTCAAAAAATTTATTAAAATATAAAATTTAAACACAATAATTATGAACTAGATAAGTCGGTCCCCTCCTATTAATAACCATAATGTGATGTACCTAATAGAGTAGAACCTACGTTCTCCTCCTATTAATAACACTAATGTGATGTACCTAACTGATTAGAACCTACTTTCTATTTACAACTCGCATGAGCGTGGCTCAAAGTCAAATTATTGAATAAAACAATTTATTTTGAAAAAAAAAAAATAAAAAAAAATCAACTCATTTGATAAAAGATGAAGTACTAATAAATCTCAAATAGTAATTTGATAAATTATTTATTTATTTCTTTTTATTTTTTATTTTTATGGATTCAAAGATTTCATTCTAGTGTAAATTACATAAAAGGTCAATTATAAAGACACGTGTGTTATGTATTAAAGGACAGAAGTGAATTTTCTTGCAATATTAAAATTATTAAACGTAACATTTTAAAAAAGCTCTTTAATGTACTTTTTTTTTTTTTTTTTTTTCAAATCTAACACTCTAATGTAACACTTTAGAAATGTAACACTCCAATGTAACATATTAAAAAAACTCCTTAGTATAATTCTTCTCAAATGTAACAACCTAATATTTCAAAAAAATTCCTTAATGTACTTTTTCCAAACGTAACATTTCAATATAATACACTAAAAAACTCATTAATGTATTTTTCTCAAACATAACAATGTTTTGTTCCTCCTAGCATGGTTAGCCAAAGCAGACATCACCATTATATTGAAATTTTTATTGATAATAATATTACTTATTATACACTATTTATTTTTAATCAAAATAACTATTATTGTTCTCATAATTTTGAAAATGTGATTGATATTTCATTTTAAATAATATTTTTATAATTTTTTTATTTAATATATTTTCTTTATGTTTAAAAAAAAAATTTCGCATAAAATCGAGAGACACGTGACCCCTCGAATAACGATAGCTCATACTGCTCATCGGTAGTGCTAAGAGCATCTGTATCAAATTATTTAAATTCATTTTTAGTTAGATTAGTGGTATTGTTCATCTGCATCGCCTCGCTCGCTCATTCCTTTGTCAATATACGAGTGTTACAGTATCTCACTACAACAACTGTTCATCGCTAGTTGTGTGTTACCGGATGTTCACCCGAAAGTCCAGCTGGATGTCTGGCCGGTCAACCAGTCAATGAAAAATTTTATTTATTTATTCATTTATTTTATTTTATTTTTACATTTCCTCTAGTTTTACTTTTTGTAAAACATAAAGAATTATTTGGTTCATAGCTCATCAATTTAATTATAAAAAAGAATAAAAAATATTTTAATAGGATTGAGTTAAAATAATATTTAATAAGAATAAGTTAAAATAAAGAGTTTGATACAGTAGGTGCTAAAAGGTGAGTAGCTAAAATAATGAAATAGCTTTCATTTAACTAAAATAATAAAGAGTTTGGTGTGGATGCTCTAATACTACTAACAAATATTGCATTGAATTAGATTGTGTCCTTGTGTCCACAAAGTGAATAAAGTCATATGCATATTAATTAATATATTAATGAATGATGTGATATAATTTTAAAAATTTTGAATCTTAATGTCATAATATTTGATACACCAATTGGTGTGTAGTATCACTACAACAAAATTAGTTGAGTTAGTAGTCAATTGTGGCACTCATTCAATCATCTAATACATTGATTTGTAAAAAAAAAAAAAATAGTAGTGATTTAGACCCCTCAAACTTCAACCCCCACCACTCCCCCACACACACGTGGCGCGTGGTGATTGGAGGAGAAGAAAAAAAAGAAAAAGAAAAAGTGACCAATCAAAAAATAAAGGGGGTCAAAAGGGGGTGAGGCAAAAGGGGTCCCAATCTTTATTCAAAAAAAAAAAAAAAATTGTGTGTAGATAGTTCATAAAATAACATATTGATTTACAATTATAACTATATATTTTTTTGATCTTGATTCTTAGAATATACACAATTATTCATAACTACTAGACTTGGACAATAGTCTACCATGAGATAAATTGCGCCCTGGAGATGACCCTTGTGGCATGTGCTATGACACTATTGAATTTTATTTCAATTAATTGTACAAACAATAAAGTTGAAGTAACATCCTAATAATCCTTTTGGACATATGGACATGGTGCATGCTGATATCTTGCAGTTTTTATTTTTTATTTTTTATTTCATTTATTTAAATTGCAATAGTTCTTTGAGCAATAATTTTGTTATGGTAATTCAATAGTCTATAATTAAATTAAAATAAAATTACATTGTTTTAGGGAGTATGAATTTAATAATACTTTACTTCAATTCTAATTTGAACGGTTAGATTATATATTTTATTGACATATTTTCATGTGATAAAAAAAATTTAAAAAAAGTAGAAAAAAAAAAATCATTACCCATAAATCTCATATATGGAAATGTTACACCATTTAGTCCTAAGAGTTTTCTTGTGAATCAATTATTCCTTTTTGTTTTGGAAAGATGCATTTATTTGATTTGATACCATTTGAGTTTAAGTAAATATCATTTTGGTGATTTATTTTTCTAATTTTTTGATTCATTTTTTAGATAGAAATGGAAAGTTGAGAAGCAAAAGATTCTTTTTATGGGGATTGGTGGCTAAAGTATTGGTTGTTGAACGTTGAACTTGACATTTCTGTTTGTGTGATTTTCTAGTGTTAAATTGGAGTGTTACATTATAGTGTTATGTTTGAAAAATATATATTAAGGAATTTTCGTGTGTTACATTGATTGGAATGTTATATGTGAGAAAAATACACTAAGAAGTTTTGTTTAAATGTTACGTTGTTACATTTGAGAAAATTACACTAAAGAGTTTTTTAATATGTTATATTAGAGTCTTACGTTTGGAAAAAAGTATATTTTACGTTTGAGAAAAATACACTAAAAATTTTGTATGTGTCATATTGATTGGAGTGTTACGTTTGAGAAAAATACAATAACGAATTTTTTTAGAATATTATATTGTTACGTTTGAGAAAAATACACTAAGGAGTTTTTTAGTATGTTACATTGGAGTGTTATGTCTGAAAAAATAAAACAAGAAATTTTTGTATATTACATTGATTGGAGTGTCATGTTTGAGAGCAGTACATTAAAGAATTTTTTGGAATATTATGTCGTTCCATTTGAGAAAAATATGCTAAAAAGTTTTTTAGTGTACGACATTGGAGTGTTATATTGAAGAAGTAAACTAAGGAATTTTTATATGTTATATTGATTGGAGTGGTATATTTGAGAGAAATACACTAAAGAAATTTTTAATGTGCTATATTAGAGTGTTACGTTTAGAGTTTTTTAGTGTGTTATATTAGAGTGTTACATCAGAAAACAGTAAACTAAGGAGTTTTTGTGCGTTACATTGATTGGAATGTTATTGTAACGCCCTCAAAAAAACAACATTAAACCCATTAATATAAACTTGCATTTATATAAAACAGTTCCACTTTCTTCTATTTATTAGAGTTTCATTATAAAAGGTATTACATGTTAACAACAAAAGCAAATGCCCTAAAGGCTTACAGCTTTCCAAGTTAACACTTGGTTACAAAAAAAGTGCTAACTCATTACACATTAAGCCCTTGGCTTGAATATACATGTAATACATCAAAATGAACAAAACAACAAAAGGCTTCTCCGCCTCTAGACTCCCAAGCTATGACCTTGGAGGTGGCATGCTACCTGCACCTGAAAATGATATTCCCATATAGGGTAAGCCACAGCCCAGTAGAAATACACTAAACCAACCATGAACAATGACAAAAAGATTAGCAATTGATAGATGGCCAACACTCATACATCCACATAAATTACATTTTTATGTCATATGATTTATGATTCCCAATCCCTTTTCATTTTCCCTCTTTCAATAGATAGGCCTAAAATGCTCTATTACCATCCCAACAGACATGTATAAGAACTGTGTCCCATATTCACAGATAAGCATAAAAGCTTTATCCACATTTTCAACGGATAAGTATAAAAACTATATCCCACAATCACAGATAAGCATATAAGCTCTATCCACATTCCAACAAGATATGCATATTAGCCCTATCTTCACTTCCCAAAGATAAGCATATGAGCTCTATCTTCACTTTTCTAGACAAGCATATGAGCTCTGTCTACGGAGTTCATCCCCTATCTCCTCCCAACACTATCCGGTTTAGAGGTACATCCCCCATCTTCCCCTAAACCGCGGAGTACATTCCCTATCTCCTCCTCTACACATAATGCATACAAACACATTGGTTCTATATACAATCATTCAATACATACAGTTAATGTATTCCATCAATCGTCAATTCCATGACACATTCCGTAGATTAGTTTTCGTTAGCCTAATCATCATGCATTGTCTACAACAATCACGACTATCCTCCACGATAGCCCAAAGCAGTTATTTCTAAGCAGAAAATAAATACACAAGTGGATATATAATCAACATTTCAATTCGGTGAGTAATAAATAATTCAACTACACCCTTTAATCCCATACATTCTCAATCTCAACATTTCCACTTCAATTCCTCATTTCCCACAATCAATTATCCCAATCAACTATTCCATGTAATTAGGACATTTTCCATAATTAACATAACAACCCTTAAGGTCTCAATTCCTCCAATGATTTAACATTTAACCCATGTTTCTATACTAAACATGCTTCTAGGTTAGATTATGAACGAAAACCCAACTTTTGTAAAATTACACAAAAGCCCCAAACTCTTTCAAAATTACACAACAATCCCAACATCTCAAAATACTAAAATTTAAAGACAAAATCCATAGAAAGGAGTAGGATATCCCTACCTCAAAGTTTGGACTCCAATGGATGAGGTGACAAAACTCAAAGTGCTCCAAATCCCGAAATTTTCAGATTAAAATAAGCCCCTCGACGATCAACACAACTTTTGTAAAGGCCCAAGGCGAGCAAACAACTCCTATCAGGTCAAATCTAAGAGAAAAGGGGCGGTTTTAGGGAGAGGCTCTCAAATTTGTGTTTTGGGAAAGTAAGAGAGAAAGAACAAGAAAAAGTGATTTTAAAAGTCAAAACTCGGATCTTTAAACCCGATCGCCCGCTCGGCGCCCAAAGCCCGCTCGGCGGCACTCCTGAACTCCGCTCGGCGGGCAAACTCCCACTCGAGCGGCGGATGCACACTCTCAGCATCTCGACAGACCCGAGTCCCGCTCGGCGGCCAATCCCGCTCGGCGTCCAACACCACAGAGAAAAATCTTGGATGGGTGTATTCGCTCGGCGCCAAAACCCCGCCGGCGTACAAGCGACAAAGGATCCCCTCGGCGTCAAACTCCCTTTCGGCGGGACGGGTCAAAATTTGGGCAACTAGTTTTGGTTTCTAAACCCAACCAACCTGTAACAAACCTGCCCAACACATCCTATAACTCATATACAAAGTAAGAAAGGATGTAAACATGATAATCATCAACTATTAACATCCACGGACACATGTCCGGATCACTGTACAACAAGGTTAAACCCGGAATCGCTGTAGTTATGATTGGGAGAAGTACACTAAAAAGTCTTTTTAGAATATTACGTTGTTATCTTTGAGAAAAGTATGTTAAGGAATCTTTGTGTGCTACATTGCAGTATTACGTTTGGAAAAAGTGCACTAATTTATTTTTTAAAATGTTACGTTTGAAAAAAATATACTGAGGGGTTTTTTAGTATATTATATTATAGTGTTACAATAGAGTTTTATGTTTAGAAAAAGTACATTAAGGATTTTTTTTTTTTTTGGGTTGAAGTGTTATGTCTAGTTATTTCAACATTATGAGAAAATTCAAATTTGTCTCTCAACACATAACACACGCGTTTATGCTTGGCCTTTTATGTAATTCACACTATAATGGAATCTTTGGGTCCATAAGAAAAGATGAAGGACCAAATAGTTTATAAGATCACTATTTGGGATTTATTGGTATTTTATCAAAAAAAAAAAAAAAAAAATCATGGGTAAATTACATTGACCTCCCTTGAGGTTTGAAAAAAATATAATGAATTTCATAATTTTGACATAATTATGCTAATTTCTCTTTTGACAAGATAATAAACTGAAACTAATGCAGATGGCATGATGATACAAAGATAAACAAGGCAAAATATACATTTTAGTGTAGAAGATATGATAACATAATTATTTTCATTCATATGACTAACGGATTTCTGATGAAAATGGCACTAAATATTATATGAATTATCCAATGTAATTATGTCAAATTTGTAAAACTTATTGTATTTTTTTTAAATCTCAAAAGTGGATTGTGATCTTCTTTATTGCATATTGTGATCTTCTTTATTGCATATTTGTAATAGAAAGATTCCATTACATAATCTAATGGTAATTGTAATGATCTTTTTTAATTGGGTGAATTACACTAACGGTTCCTATAGTTTGAGTCTTGTGTCACTTTGATTCCTAACTTTTCAATTGTGACACATTTGACCTTGAATTTTGAATCTTGTTTCAAATAAGGGCAATTGAAGATACCATTACTCAATTTCAAGGGCAAAATCATTAATTTGATAAAATATGAACTAATTTGACAAAAATAAATGTCAAAAAATTATTTTTGAATTTTTATTTTTACCTACTAAAAATAAAATTATGTGAAATTGATTAATTTTTTAGACATTTATTTTTATTTTTTTTACCAAATTAATTTTTATTTTATATTTGTATGATGATCATGTAATGGGTAGTTATTTTTATTTTTATTAAATTAGTTTCTATTTTTCCAGAAGTCAAATATGGTGACAACTTTGATATCATTATTAAACCAATTCATTAAAGGGGGATGCACTAATAAATCCCAAATTAATAACTTATGCACTGTTTAGTCCTAAAAGTTTTCTTATAGATTGAAAGGTCCCATTACAATGTTAATAACATAAGATACAATGTTAATAACATCAGAGTCATGTTACAAACATTAGATTTCAAACATCTAATGTTCATCAAATTTCAATAATGTTTGAAAATATATGATGAAAAATATCTAATGTTCATCAGATTTCAATAAATTTTGAAATTATAGAATGAAACATCAGATCATTTACATCATTTACATCATGCTGATGTAAAAAATGGGACTAAATGGAGCATAAGAAAAATTTTAGAACTAAATGGTTGAACGTTTCAAAAACTAGGACTTATGGGTAAATTTTCCTTCATTAAATCAAAAAATCCAAAACTAAAAACATTTCATATATTAAATATATCGATTACACATTAAAAGTCTAACAATTACTCATTACATGATCATCATCCAAACATATAATAAAAATTAATTTGGTAAAATAAATAAATAAATTAATGTTTAAAAGATTTATTAATTTTGCATAATTTTATCTTTGGTGGATACAAATTATTTTTAAAAATTCAAAAATATTTTTTTGACATTCATTTTTGTCAAATTAGTTTATATTTTATCAAATTGATGACTTTACCCTTGAAATTGAGCAATGATATTTTCAATTGTCTTTATTTGGAACAATATTCAAAATTCAGAGTCAAATGTGTCACAATTGAAAAGTTACGGACCAAAGTAACACTAGTCTCAAACTATAAAGACTGGTAGTGTAATTCGCCCTCTTTAATTTAAAATAACTATAATTTTGCATTCATTTTTCATAACCATTAGATATATAATAAAAATTTTCTATAGATGCAATGGAGAAGATCATCATCATATGACAATGTTTGTTTGAAACTATTGAAGGGTGGGATTGGACTTCCTGTCCAATATCTTACCTAATCCGTTGTTTAGTTAAAAAATTATAGACCCGACTAATAGTTTGATCAGACTATTAGTCTACTATATGTGGGATGTTCAACCACACCTCCTTTATATTAGCTGCTAAAAAGAAAATTTTGCCCTCTAAGCATTTAGGGCATGTTTGGTGTAATTTTTAAAAACTTGTGTAAGATTTTTTAAAAATTAGTTGCATGAAGAAAATATTTTTCTTTTAAATTCAAAAATATATTTTTGATGTTTATTTTTGTTAAATTAATTTTTTTTTTCAAAAAAAAAAATTATAAAATATTTACTTGTGATATGGTCCACTTGAATTTCTATTATTGTTGGATAACCAATTCTAATTTGCATTAAGACATTTAATGCATCCATTGTGTTAGAAAGTTCTGAGTTTTTGTTTTATACTTAGTTCAAATTTTAACACTTGTAATTTTTATTGATGTTGTTTTTAATATAATGTATTATACTCGGTAAAATAAAATAAAATTTAAAAATAAAGTAAATTTATTTAATTTTTATTGATGTACTATTTATTTAATTTTTAGAAATTCTAGCCAAAAAATAAAATAAAATTTAAAATAAATTACACTTCACCCCTAAGGTTATGTTCATAAACACGAACCCCCACTGCAAGAAAATCGAGAATTAGCGGGCGTTTATAAAACACCGCTATAGGCTAGAAAAACACCGCAAAAAGATAAAACGACGTTTATAAAATTCGTCGATGATGCGGCCGTTGCTTTATCTTTGTGACGTTTGAAAAATGCCACTAAAGACTTTAGACGACGTTTTCTAAAACGCCGCTAATTCTTTACACCCGTTAACTAGGCACGTTAAAGGAGTTATCTCTGACATCATAATGACGACATTGTGCGACGTTTTTAAGAAAAACGCCACCATTTCTTTCATTTTTTTGAAAAAAAAATGAAAAATCATAATTAATGATCTTTTGAGTTTTGTACCTATATCATCTATCACCATCCATCACCATTCTCAAAATATATACCATAATATGAATGAGCATTCATTTTTCAATTTTTCATAAAATAAATAAATAAATAAAACCCCTTTAAATATAATATGACAATACAAAATCATGTTATGCACTCCATAGATACAACTTCCAATTATTACCACAGAAAAATACTGTAGCAAAAGGGGAAAATCATGTTAATATTTCAAATCAAACATAGAACTTCAATTCTAAATTACAAAGCCAACGAGAGTCAAAAGTTGATGGGGGAAAAAATGTCAAAATACTGATACACTTCGAGAATACGCTAAGCGATGAAGCCGAGACATGGCATGTGAGAAGCACGAGATATTGGAGAAGCTTCGATTATTGATGGCTTTAACATTCTAGTGCTTGTCAAGGTTTTTATCGGAAAAAATCTCAAGATGAGTAAAAGAAAAGAGCAAAGCCCAATTAATTGGCATCCAGCTTATTTCACGTAAGGGGTATCAGATAGATCTAGGCATCTTATGTCGCAATGTCAGTAATAGTTTACACCACAAGAATGGTGATGCAAGTCTTTTACAAACAGTTTTTAGCAGCAATCAAACACTTACTGGTAGCTTTACAGGAAAAAGAAACCTCCTGAAACACAAGTTTACTCTAGAGAGAAGTATAAAGGACTGACCTAAACTAAAGCATAAATAAGCAGTTCTAGTAAGAGGAAGAGCAAATAAATTGTATAGAGGAGACATAATTAAAGCTATATACTCATGATTCTTCCAAGTCAATAACTTTAATAGCAACCACTTGTTTAAGCTCATTATCAAACCTGCAAATCAAGAAAGTTACTACCTTAGTATGCAAACAGATTATCAAGTTATGTCATATACGAATTTCATAGATCACCAGAAAATCTTCAATGTGTATAAAGGCATGGGACAAGCCCCATAATCTGAACCATATTTAGCCATCTACTTCGAGTGTAGTCAAGGCTAATCTTGAATCATGATAAAGTTTCGTGGAAAAGTTTCATGTAGCTTCAGTGCAGACATGGTCTTAGTATTTTGCAGAATATAATGAACTAATATGTTCATGCTAATGTTTACTATAGCATGGATCATTAGTATGATATATGCTTATGTAGGCATACTGATGAACTAAAATTGCCTCTGTTGCAAATATAGTGGCTTCTTGTGAGACACTGTGATTTGGATAATTACAACACGAAAAGAAAAATGCATCAATAACCTGTAAATATTGCAACACGAAGAGTTTTAGTAAATATAGGGCGTGTTTGATTCGCCGGATTAGAGGGGGGACTATCTACTATTTGGATTGTAATCCAAATAGTGTTCCTTATCCGCCGTTTGATTTTTTTTAGTACGCCGGACTCCATGTCCGGTCAGACTCCTTATCTCCCATATGGGGGACTATTGTGTCCTAGAGGGGGTATGGGATAGTTTTTGGAGGACTATCCACTGTTGGGATTAGGTGGTCAAAATGACCATTTTGACCCTCTACTATTTAATTATGTATTATATTTAATAAAATTCAATAAAATTTAAATGTCTCAATTTAAAAATAAAATAATTTTATTTAACTTTTTATTGATGTTTTATTTATTTAATTTTTTAAAATAATTTTTTATAGATATTTTATTGATGTTTTATTTTAAAATTTTGTTTATATTTTATTTAATTTCATTATTTAAATTTAATAGATGTTTTATTTAATTTCATTGTTTGATTATTATTATTTTTAAAAAAAAATTTATTTAAAATTTTAATTAAAAAAATAATATATATTTTTATTGATATTTTATGTATTTATTTATTTATTTTTTAAAATAAATTTATTTAATTGTGTAAAAAATAAAATAAAATAAATTTTTATTTAATCTATCTAAAAATAATTAAAATATTAAAGATATATTTAATATTGCTATTACTTAGTAAACAATTGAAAAAGGGTAAAATAGTCTTTTGTTCATTTATCCTATCCAGTCCGTCCAACCAAACGTTAGATTCACTAAAAATAGTCATTTCCAGACATCTAATCCTATGAAAAAACAAACACAGGATACATATCCAATCCAACCAAATAGTCTAGGGGATTCACAGTCCTAGGACTCAAGTCCGATGGATTCTAATCCCTCCTTATCCAGTCCGTCCAATCAAACACACCCATAGTGGCATCTTGGTTCTCAGCATCTGGGATTACTGCAGCTTTGTCGAGGCACCTATAGAATAGAAGAGTTTTAGGAAATAAATGGGTGGGAATTAATTATCATAAAGTAAAAGTATTGTAAAAGTCTAAAAGAAAAGATGACAGTACCATAGATAATTATAAGAATTCAGATAGTTGAAATCATATTTTTTTAATCCCTGCTAAAAAATGCAACAACTTGTTCACGAAACAATGAATTTTGCATAACTCCTTAAATAATCACAATGAAAAAGAAATGAAAAAAATAAAAACAATCAACATATTTAAAAAGTGACTTCAACTAAATATATCAGAACTCCTATAATTACCTTCCCAAAACAAGTTTGCAGAACCATAACAAAATAAACGAGGACACCTAACTGTGTATTCACACCCCAATTGAGATGAATTACTTAGTCTCAAAGTCTCAAGATTCTCAAGACATCCACGAGAGAGCATCATATAATACCAGTATATGTAATTATGTTGGTGATCCTATTTACAGAACCAACATGTGTGTTCAATGCAAAATACATAAAAAGTCATTGCTTATGTTTAATACCCAAAATACCCTATAAAATTCGCTTAAGGTGAAAATCAATAGACAAATATGCGAATAAGTTTCCAGATGAAAAGCAGAAAACTGATAATAGATCAAAATAAATGGTTCAGAATTGAATAAATGAAAAAATTTACTTCAGATCATCGGTATGGTCAAGTTTTTTGCTTCCTTCAATTGTTGAGGTTTTGTCTAGTGTTTCATACAGGAGACTACTGTCTGTAGCAACCTCCAAATTCCACTTGTGAAATTATGCAACCAAAACTTGGCAAACTCTAGTAAGAGGGCTACCCCCTGGCTTCTGAAATCTATACAAAGGAGTGCCTAAAAAGAAATTTGCAATGGCAGTGCCCATAAACAATGTAAGCTTTGTGTTTTGATTAGTATAGATGTTTGTTGGTATATTTGTTAGTATCCAAGGCTGGCTCTAAGTTCTTGAGGGCCTTAGGTGAACTGTCTTAAACTGGACCCTTTATTCATAATCACAAAAACAAAAACAAAAACCAAAAAAACCTTTGTGGGTAAAATGAAAAGTACCTACAATTTTATTTTTCATTAACATGATTTCATTATCAACTGAATCTGAGCTCTTTCTTTGTCTCCCAATTTAAGTAATTTATTATAGCATAGAAATGTAGACATAGAACTTCACAGGTCGGGCGCTAATTTTGTTCCAATTTAAAAAAGAAATAAAAGTATTATCACAAATTAAACATAATTAACCTTAAATCTAAAGAGCAGAAAGTGAGGGGAAATGTTTCTTTGAATAGAAGACCATGACAGATGCAGACAATATGAATTTTGGCTTGAAAGAATGAATTAATTACCTAAGTACGACATATCTAGGATAACAATCATAGTATTAGAGCATTAATAGCATAATTAACCAACCTTTCTTAAATAAAATTCCAAAAAGTGTTTGGACTTTAATATTAACAAACATCAACACACTTTAATTGAAATGCTAAAAAAGAGGATGTGTAAGAATTTCACCATCATTCAAAGTTCCAAAAACAGGAGTTGGTAAAAAGTTTAAAAAGCAAAAGGATTAGTGAAAGCCCAAAAAGATGAGAATTTCTCTTACAAATACCAAATTTCCAAAAAATAAAAAATCAAATATACAAAAAAAATCCCAACCTTCCAAAAACCTAAATCCAACGCATCTTCCCAGATCGTAAACTTATCTAAAATACCATGAAATCAAACCTAAACTTAATTAAAATAAAAATAAATAGAAAAAAAAAACAAAAAAACAACTATCAGCTGAATTAAGAGCTAAAGAAAACAGATTGAAGACCCAGAAGCAAGAACAACCCATTTCACAAAAAACAAAAACTAAAACAAGAATCAATCAAAATGAAATCAAAGAACATCCAAAGTTTCGAAATCAAATCAGTGAGATTCAAATACCTTAAAGGTGAGAGCTTTGTTTCAATGATTCGAATTCCTCAGGTGTTTGTCTAGAGATGGAGAGAACTCTTCAGAGGAATTCTTCAAATTTTCAGTTTGGTAAGTGCAGTCTATGGGAGTTGGTTTTTATAGTGACGACTATGTAACATGACACAATCCAACAAATACAAACATGATAAAAGTTTATTTTACAGTAAGAGTTCCATCATCATTTTTATTTTTTTGGTGTTTGGCTAAAAATTAAAAGGTAAAATAAAAATAACAAAAGTTTTTCATTGACACATTTTATCAAACATTTAACATGCAAGGAAAATGGTACAATAAGAATCGCAATATCAACAAGTTATTCCAACAAAAAAAATCCATAAAAAATTTATGTCAATAGGATAAGAATCAATCAACGAACTACTCATCGGAAATACTACCCTCAACTACAAATCGGTCATCATCAATAAACTCGTCACCGGCACCAATTTTAGAAAGCTGTTTTGACATTTTCTATAAGGAAAATGTGATAGAGTGACAAAGATAATGAGATTCAATCAAAAACTAGAGAAAGGTCCAAATCTCATAGAGCAATTTAGAGAATACATGAAATTCGATCGGAGATTGAGAGAGTAGATTTGATATTACCTTACTAGCGGATCGGAGAGATAGAGAAGCGGATCTAATCGGATAGAGAACATATCACGAGAATAAGATCTACATCTCTAAGTCGTTGAGCTTGCTTCTACTCATTGTTGCTAATGATCCGGATCCATATTTGCTAGCTTATCACATGCGTGATCGAGAGACATTAATCGACACTCATAACCCTAGATAAATCAATTTGGAAAGAGAAAATACAAAAGCAGAAGAAAAGAAACTAGAAATCAACTATAAATCGTTAGTTTCATTTATGAAAGTTCTGATCTTATGTGAATGTAGCAAATCCATATCGAGAAAACTCTAACCTTGAGCCCTAGATGGAAGCTTAGATAAGAGGGATTCAAACGATATTATAGAGATACACTCAAATCAAGTACAGAACAAGAATGTCCAGATCATACAACCAAAGAATCCATGGAGATCGACGATCCAAGGCCCTGATTTCTCTCTTTGCCCTCTCTCTCTCTCTCTCTCTCTCTCTCTCTCTCTCTCTCCTTCACTCACAAAAGTCACGCCTCTATTCCCTTCTTTTGATTTGAAACCTGCCTTTTTAATCCCAAATAAACATTATTTCACAGCTTTCTATTAACAGTGCACAAAACGATATAAAATAATCAAATTGGCTGAGAAGGTAAAAAATCATAAAAAATTTCACAACATTTTTAAAAAACGCCAGGAAAAAAAATGTGGTAATATCCTATTTTTCTTGTAGTGCCCTCAATGTTTACCTTGTCACACTTAAACCCTTTATGCTTGCTCCAAAGCGCAGCGATCGGCATTTTCATCAAACTTAGCAGCTCATGTATCACACGTGCCACATAAAGAAGGGTAATTATATTTGCACCAGCTCTCATACACACCACAAATATTTTTTAATATAAATTTTTAAACAAATATTAAATGTTTAGGTTCAAATTTATGAAGATAAAACAGTTCTTCGGATATAAATAATTGAACGAATTATATATTTAAATTATTTATTTTTGTTCATAACTTTAAATCTGAACATTTGATATTTGTTTAGAAATTCATATCTAAACATATTTGTGATGTGTGTTAAGCATTTGTATGGTGTGTAAATAGAATTTTCCCATAAAGAGAGATAATTCTATTTATACACCACTAATACTTTCAGCACACACCATTAATTGATCAAATTTATATTCCAATGATATCCTCCAATGAAATGACCATTAAAGACAACATGAGATGTATTCTACTAATTCAAAATTTTCATATTTAAAAATATAAAATACTTTTCACACACCATCATTCCTATAAGGTTTGGGGTTTTAACATATAAACATTGTATTTCTTCATCATCTTTACCATTAACATATATTTATGATATTATTCATTATCAATTAGCTCACTTCATTCTCTTTTCTATTATACTTACTTTTTAAATTCAAAATATTATTATCTTTGAAGATTTAAGGATTTAAGAACATTGAAATCAATTAGTTTTGAAGATTTACATACCATGGATGACACTGAGATGATTGGTTCCGATATAATAATTGAAAACTTGATTTGAACATTGAAAATGTTAGTTTATAAATTTTTTTGTTTGTTTTTTTTATTTATCTCATTCGTATGTGGGAAGATGAGTTTGTTCATCTTGTTCGGATAACCAGAATTGAACTTTTACATAATGTTCAATTATTTATATTTGAACAAAACAATTTTGTTCAAATTATTAAGATTGACCAAATATTTAAATTATTAAGATTGATCAAATATTAAATGTTCATACATAAAAAAAAAAAAAAAATTGAACGTTTTAAGTTAGTTTGGTTAAAATAAATTAAACTTATATTTATTGTTCAAATATAAATTTTTATACACATTAAGTTTATTCAACTCTATATTTATGAACATAACTAATTGATGAATTTGAAACAACGACAAGAGACGAGAGTTCAAGATCGACAATGAAAATCAACACCAACAAGATGGAGGCATCCGCTGGTGATATGAAACAATGAGATGACGAGATGACACACGGCGAGAGTTCAACTCCAACTATGGAGATCAACATCGATGAAGATGGAGGCCGAATGAAACCTTCACCATCGATGGGGATCAAGACCGACGAAGATGGTTTTTGTTGGTCTCTGTTTGGAAAATTGTGATTTTTTTTGTTGTGTATAGTGGTGAAGATGAAGAGTTTTTGGTGTGTGTAATGGTGTGTATTCAAATAGTTAATGGTGTATTAATATAGGGTTAATAATGAAAAGTTAAAGTGTGAAATAAGATAATTTTATACCCTAAAAATTATTTTATGCGTGTACTAAGTAATAATGTGTACTGAGAGTATTAGTGATATGTAAATAGAACCATTCCATAAAGAATTGCAAGCTTTGCTTTTGGGGTAATTCTATTTCCACATCACAATTCTCTCGATACACATCATTTACTCAGTATACACCACACACATCAATACACAACCCCAATTTTCATACAATACCATATTACCCTTATCTTGTCACGACCCCAAACCGCCCCTAGAAGAATGGTGCCGTGATGGCCAGTAACCCGTGGTTACCAAAGGCCAACTTACAAAGATCAAACACAATCCGAGTATAATATACGGGGCTCACAAATGCGGAAGCAATAAATCAAAATACAAGTGGTCCACAAGAGCTGTGCATAGTTCAAATGGAATGACATATACAATATGGTTCCTCATCCAGTCCTTAATAAACAAATTACAAGTTACCTCTTGATCAAAAGGCTTCTCGAGCCGACATGCACAAAATACATAAGGAAGCATGATTTTCAAGATTTGCCGACGTAAATACAACATTGCCGACATGAATACAAAACAAAGCCAACATAAATATGAGTCAAGCTGTCGTGACAAGAATCCAAAACAGGCTTGCAAAACACATCTAGGCGTCGCCGCCGTCCTGCTCATCACCTACATATATATAGAGAGGGTGAGCTTGGATACTCAGTGAATGGTACTAGTAATAAAGGTTTTGCATGAATATAGCCGAAGTCCTTTCAAAACAAAACAAGCCAAAACCATACAAATATTAGCCGAGGTCCTTTCCGAACAAAACATATCAAAATTCTTATCAAATCAAGGGATGAACTGTATTCATCTATCCAGTCTTACAAGTCTCGAGGGATGCTTACTGGCATCGGCAAAACACAAATCAGGCTTTCCGAACAAACAAATCCACGCAGTAAACCGTCAGTGGCAAAACGAAGACGAGGTGATCCGTAATCGATTAGTCAAGGTACTGCGAAAGTTTATAGTCCTCTAGCACAAGGGACTTGTGTTACTTAAGCCCGTAGCTCTTTTTAACACGATGGTCTTGTGTTACTTAGGCCCGTAGCCCGCTTTAACACAATAGTCTTTACAAGAAAGGGCCGTATCCTTTTATACTTAGTGCAACAAAAGTTTAGAGTCCTCCAGCACAAGGGACTTTTCAAAGATGACATCCAACAAGGCTTATACTTGATACATCAAAATAGGGCAATCATTCATGCTTAACAAATACTTTTCAAAACAAAACAAAGCAAAGCTCATCAAAACTTGATAACATAGCTTTATTAAAAATACCACTCACCTAGATCTTCTCGGATGTAGGCTCAAAGCAAAGGTCAAAGTCCTACAATCACATGGCAAATCACATTTTCAAAACAAGCTTTACATGCACGCAATGATCTTGGCATTCTCACCAGATCCAAATCAATAACAAAGCAAAACTTGCTGGGAGTTCAAAAACATGGACCTGGGTACCCATGCAAGAAGATCATGCAAGAACAAACACAAAATATGATTCTTGTTCCAAACTTTCGGATCAAAACGAGACTTTTCTTCAAAAACACATTAACATTATTTTCTCTTCAAAAACCAACTTCAAATCAATGCATGGCGTGCAAAACGAATTCAATCATGCAATGCAGCTTGATAACCAATAAGAATAACTAGAGCAAAGCAAGAATCTAACCTCAAAACTCAAATCTAATGGTTTGATCCTCCAAGATCAAGTTCGGAACTCTACTCCTCTCTCTAAAACTCTTCCTTCTTCCTCTAGAGCTTCTCTCTCTAAAAACAAAGATTTGGGACAAAATGATTTGTTTCTAGGTCTGCCAGCTATCTTAACACTCAGCTCGGACACGTGGCACTACCGGGTTGGTTCAACTCAAAAGTGACTGATTGACAAGACAAGTCTATGGCAAAGCGTATGCAACAAGCTAAGGCAAGACACATCGGCAATCAAAGACATCGGCTAGGGAGGATGACACTTGACTAAGCTGTGCCACACCTTGGCCTGGATGTGCCACACCTCAGTCTAGGCCATACCTGCCCAAGGACAAAGATCACTATATGCAAAACATCTCGGCCTCAAAAGCGACATCTCGGCTATCATGCCGGGGTGGAGGTGAAGGTCAACCAAGTGGTTCCGAAATAGTTCTAAGTACAAAGGTTCAAAGGTGAACTAAACTCAAGATGACCTCGGCCACACACCAAGCAAGGAACAAAATCATGCAAGCAACGCCTAAGCAAAACAAGGCAAGTCTCAAACAAACAAGACAAGGCAAAACTTTGCAAAACAGCATAGCAAGACAAGATCGTACATGAATGTATACAAATATGACTAAATCAAAGTGAGGGTTGTTACATATCTCCTCCAACAACCCCTCTTTGACATTGAAACCTAAACCAACATCCATCTTCCCCTGCTATGGTCTGAAAGTCCATTACACCTCTCTCTCTCTCTCTCTCTCTCTCTCTCTCTCTCGGTTCCACAATTTAGGAAAAATATTGAGACCCACAATTTTGTCTACAATGACATGATAAGTTATGTCTTTATTAAGATTAATTTGCTTGTTATATTATTGTGGTTGAATTGTAAAACTTAAATTATGTGTTTCTAGTATTTCTTTTAATAATTTAGTCAACAAACAAGCTTGAGCATGTTTGGTTCACAAAACGGAGACACAAACAAAAGGGTAATGCAATAGAGCCCTATATGTGCTTAATTTGAAATTTTGAACTCTTTGTTGCTTTTCTCACATTAACCAAATCTTGAACAAAAGCAATACAAAAAATGGTATCAAATATGGTTGTTAGCAAGCTTGTTAAAATAAATAAATAAATAAATTAACTGGGTTAGTAGAATCTGAAGAGAGTCTTGGTCTTGGTTGTTGCTTGTGCTTGCCATCAACTTTAATGAATCTTCTCAGCATCTCGGTTTAAAATGGTTGTGTATTTTTCTTCATTTGTCTCTTGAGTCTGCCAGCTTGGTCCTCACGATCAACACAAATAGAGGGGTCCATCACGTGGTGGCGTGACAATTTGTGTTTCATGTATGTGTGTGTGTATATATATATATCAAGAGGGGTTCATATATGGCGAGAGAGAAAAAAAAAAAACCGGCAAGATGAATATTTTTTTAAAAAGAAAAGAAAAGAAGAAGAGATGAATAAAGGTAGAAAGAGAGGAGTAGCCAATTGTGATTGTGATCACTGAATGTTGAAAGCAAACATATCAGTTTAACAGGCTTAAAAAGTATTTTAGGGTTATTTTTGTCTTTTTATATTTTCAATCACGTCTGTTCAGTTTTACACTATGGTAGTTATCATAAGAAGGTTAAGGGTCACAAAGTAAATTTTAGGGGTCTGTGTTTTTTGACGAAATTTTAAGAGGGTTAAAGTGTTATTTACCATAAAATTAGTAAGTCAGATTTAATATTGCTTTTGGTAAGCAATTTAAAAGAAAAAAAATAATCTTTTAAGTATTTATCATTCTTCATAATATTTCAACTAAATATAGGATTCAATAAGATATTCTTTTACTGACATCTAATCCTATGATTAAACAAATATGTGATACATATCATTTTTAACCAATTAGTTTAGGAACTATGTATTCTCAAACTAACAATCCAATAAATTACAATTCCTCTTATACAGTCTGTCTAACCAAACTTGCCCTAAATTAATGGGCCATCATTTATTATAATGGGTTATTTACGCGAAACCCCCGTCAACCATGAGAAGTATTATTATTTTCACCAAAAATGTTAGAAATCTAAAAATTCTAACAAAAATTCTACCAAAGGTAATGTAGGTCCCACGCCTATGTGAGACATTTGGTAGAATTTTTGATATAATTTTTGAAGTTTTTAGCATTACTCTATGTTCAACCCCTAAATTATAAAATTATAAATAGGTTGGCAAAACTATTGAGAAGTATTACATTGCTTCCTAAATTATAAAAGTGTACAAATGAACATCCTAAATTATAAAACCGTACAAATTGAACCTCTAACAAGGCATCAAAGTGAAACATGTTAATAAAGGGGTTCATTTATATGTTTTTATAGTTTAGAAGATAAAATAATAGTTTTTAATAATTTAAGGACTTATTTATACATTTTTATAATTTAAGAAATTAAAATGATATTTTTTAATAATTTAAGGGTTCACTAATAACCCTATTATAATTGATTCTCTTTATCTTGGCTAACTCCAACCAACAATAACTAGGACTGAGCAAGGAATTCGTCTAATTCGTAATCTGATTCGGTCCAGTCCAATCCGGTAGAATTGGATTGGTTTTTTTGAATTCGTGGTTCGGTTCTGGATTAGGATTTTGAAAATCCATAGGTCACAGATCGGTTCTGGATTGGAATCGATCCGGACCGTATACATTTAGTCTATATTTATACCATATACTCTTTCACATAATATCATTTCTTGTATCATATAAAGGTAAACATTAACCCTAATTTACCTCACACACACGCCGCTCAAATCAGCCCCAGTTCACTCACTTACACTGCCTCTCACACTCTCATCTCTCTCTCTGTCTCTTTCTCTCTCTCTCTCTCAGTACTGTCTCTCTTCTCTTTCTCATCCATCTTCGATCATTCATCACACGCTGCTCAGATCAGCCCTAGCTCACTCACTCACTCACTCACACTGCCTCTCATACTCTCATCTTTTTCTCGGTACTCTCTTTCTATCTTCTCTTTCTCATCTATCTTCGATCATCCATCACACGCCGCTCAGATCAGTCCTAACTCACTCATTCACACTACCTCTCACATTCCTATCTCTCTCTATCGATACTCTCTTTCTCTTTTCTCTTTCTTATCCATCTCCGATCATCCATCACACGCTGCTCAGATCAACCCTTGCTCACTCACTCACTCACTCACATTGTAGCTCTCTCTCTCTCTCTCTCTCTCTTCATATATATATATATATGCATATATTATATTTTGTTTTTGTGGGAATAAATCTATTTGATGTCTTTGATGATCATCATCTATATGTATTATAGTTTGTTTTACAGCCCCAAATCTGTTTGATTTCATTTGTTTTTTCATATAATCTGTTTGTTTTTGTGCTATTATTTGTTCTATTTTTGTGGGAATAACATTTTTGATTTGATTGATATTTTATTTTGTCACATTTGATGAATGTTCTATTCTACCATGTGAAGTTCTATTTTGTCACATTTGATATAAAGTTCTTTATCAAGTTACAAGGGATATTTTGGCCATTCTTGTTTCTCTTGTTATACGAGTCTATTGATGTCTTCTTTGTAACTTCCAATATTCAATTTATCTTCTTTCCCCCCCCCCCCATGTTTATGGTATTTGTTACATTCATTCTTTTGTTTTTTTTTTGTTGTCTAAAACTATCGTTTAAAACATCAACATTGCTGCTTTTGTTTTCTTATTGCTTTTGTTTTGTTGTTGTCTAAAAGCAGTTTATTCTGATTTTCTTATTTATGTGTATCTAGTTTTAGGAGAACACTGCTATGATTATGTTTTTTAAAAATTAAAATGTTATATATTTTTTTTGTTATTTAAATATGTGAATTCGTGGTCCTAAACCAATCTAATCCGTGTTTAAACGGATTCGTTCGGATTGGTTTTACGATTTAAACGGATTGGATTGATTCTAATTTTTCAGGAACCATAAATAACAAATTGGTCCAGGTTTTACCCCAATTCGGACCATGCTCATGCCTAACAATGACATGTGTCCATGCGTCAGTTAGACAAGTGCATTCCATCCCAACAGAGAATTTATTTGCTGCTCTAAGAGCAACAGCCATATGGTGTCCTAAATTGGCCATGTAAGAGCATCTCTAGCATTTACTCAAAATTTTCGTTAAATTTGAATAAAAATTTGATCTGATATGCGACACTTCAATTGTTTCATCAAATCACTTCAATTGTTTCATCAAATCGGGCTGGTCATCTAGCTAGTTGTCCGGTTAGTCGTTCGTTCTAAAGCAAATTTTCAGCAAAATTTTCCCAAGCCGGTCATTCACCCGGTTGACCGGCCAGTCGCCCATCAATGATCGTCTACAAAATACGATAAAAAGTTAAATGCTTCCTTAATTTGATGAAAAATCTAATATTATCTTCATTTGATATGAGTTCGATGTCATGGTTGAAATAGAAAAAAAACATATATATATTTCATCAAATTTAAATTTGATGAACATTTGAACAAGCATGGGAGATGCCCTAATTAATGGAAAGGGTGGAATCTATTGATTTCTATTGGTAAATGGGGAAGTACCTAGAGGCATAATAATTGATAATGAGTTATATTATGCATCTCAAATAAATTATCAAATTTTTTTATCAAACCTTTCATATAGGTGTGAGACCCACACACATGTGATTTGTGTGGGTCTCACACTCATGTGAAATATTTGATAAAAAATTTGATAATTTATTTAAAATCCATAACATTTTTCATTGGTAATTGATTGAGGATAGGACACTGTAGCACCAAATAATTTCAGTTTCCAATACTTGACTCCCTTATGCCATGTGGACCTCCCTTATTTAGGTGCCCTTCGGGTTTGACACTCCAAAGACAAACCCATAACACTAGTTAGAGTGCTGATAGAAGTCCATCCATTTATGCTTATAAATTTATTTAAAATATGTGGTGTCAAAGTTGGGTTTATCATTATTAACATTTCGTTTGGCATGTAATAGTTTTAATTTAAAAGTCAAAAAATTTTAAAAATCTATAATTTATACTAAAAAATTACAGATTCTATTTTCTCTTTAGTTTTTGCACATCTTTTTGCAAAAAATTAAAAAGTCATTTCAAACATGCTAATGTTTTTTATCTCATATTTTAGCCAAAAAGTTATTAAAATAGCTTGTTCCCAAACGAGGCCTAAGTATGTAATAAATTAGAAGTTGACACATATCTTGTCACATAATTGTAGAAATTGGTTTAAGATCTCGAACATTTTCCTACTAGTTTTTGAGTTGGATCATAGTATACAATACCTTATAACTAGAGTGGTGGTCTAGTGGAGTTTTGCCCTCCTTCCATACAAGATGTATGAATTTGACACTTGGGTTGTGACATTTTTCAGAAGATTGTGTTGTATTCCTATTACAAAATCAAAATCCCAAGACTCTTGTTGTAGAGTGAATGTGGAGTCCATTGTTATCTCGGTGAGAGTCCTTTCTTTTGAATTAAGTTAAATCTAGCCATTAATCGATTACACCAGAGTCTAGGCCTACGAAAGTTATTATATCCCTATGAAACTTTCTTTTTTCCTAGTTCAAATATATATATATATATAAAATAATACACAATACCCTCAAATAAAATTTGATTATGTGTTTTACATGATGTGTTTGATATAATATATTTTTTATTTTACTTTATATAGGGGGCATCTTTCAAGCATGAATTTTAACACAATTATATAATTAATATTTGATACTCCTTCCTTCTAAAATTGAATTGTTAAATTTTTAAGACTCTTTATATTGTAGACGTCCCCGAACGCCCCGGGAAGATGACTCCCGTTCTGTTCGCTTTACGGGTCTACTACAGTTCGGACTCAAATTGTTACGGTTCTAAATCTGAAACAAAGAGTCCAAATCTGGCAAATTGTTTTGAGAAAACAGATTTTTAGAAAAGAAGTGCCAAACATGGACTGCTTCGCCAGATACAGAGTCGCCACCTAAATATTTTTTAATGGGGGAATTTAGGAAACCCTGACTCGGTGCCAAAGGCCACGTATCCGTCATCACCAAAGTTGCCTCGGCTCGAGAACTTGGGTACGATTAGGGAAGGTCAGCTATGAGCACCCCCACTCGCCCGATCCGAAGATCGGCCTCTACTAATCGTGATATCCAATTTTGAAAACGTTATGCGTTCTTATTCTGGTTATTAGCCTAGAATTACTATGTTATGCGCGCAGCAAACAAGTATAGACCAAATCGCCTAAATTGGCACAAAACATTTCATATTTGTTTTGAAAATGATTTGCTACACGCAAGTAGGCTAAAATGCAGGTTTTGCCACCCTCGAGTAGGCTTTAGAAAAGATGGTCATGCCACTATCTAGTGGGCTTTAAAACTCGCAGTTTTAATGCATTATTTCAATTTAGGTAATTCAACCTCCATCCTTAGGCATTCAGGCAGTTATATCACATAAGCAGCTAGCCTCATGGTAATCATGCTATCATGGCAACACTCACACGCATGCGGTATGCTAAAGCATAAAAGCTTACCTAGTACTCCAAGCCAAAACAGAAACTAGTTAGTAATAATATGCATGATCCTAGTTCATGTTAAGATGGCTAATGCAACACATGCAGGATGCAGCTAGAATAGGTTCGACTACCCTAAAGATGGCATGTGAAATGCTGCAACTAACAAGTACTCAATTTGGAATTGAAATACAAGTGCAGTTAGCATGATGTGCCGAGCCCAGTGCATGCAAGGCAAATGTATGAATGCACGCATGCATAGCATAAGGTATGCTAATTCAAATATGACCTAATACTAACCATTGAAAGCAGGTAAGTAAAAGGGAGAAAGAAGTGGGGGTTGGAAGACATATACACACTCACGCACACTTATTACACAATTACCCTCACTCAGAGGGATCAAAAGAATATACAGGCCAAATAACAAATCAACTATCCTAGCTATTTAATTATTACAAAATTTCTAACTCAATTAACAAATTCAATATGCAAATAAATAGAAAGAAGGGGCCGCAGCCCTGCCTCGGAATGCTCGAATGATGCATGCTCAAGTCCGTCCCGCCTGGAAAACCCGTACCATGCCACTGCTGCCTCTATTTACACTGCCCTGTTTCTCTGAAGACTGCAAAAGTCTTGGGACATGCTCTATGGATGTTGGGAAATGCCACCAGCCAAGCACAAATGCCACCGGCCAACGGGAGGAACCACCAGCCACCTTTTTTTACTAACGGCCAAAATTAATGGCCGGCCAGCATTGAATTTAGCCGGCCGGCCAAAACTCCATGCAGAAACTATTTTTTGACAGCAACAAAGGACAGACAGTGTATGGCATGGAATTTCAAGCAAATGTAAGCATGGCCACACTCCCTATCATGCAATGGACTCAAGGGAGCATGGCCCTCGATCCTCGGGCCATCAATTGTGCGTTTTGATGCATGATGGCCTAAGAGGCCAAGGTTGCAATTCAATGAAAATGCATGCAACACACAAATGAATACCAAGACCCTATCATGTCAAAGTCAAGGGCCTCAGCGACCGAGAGTTGAGACGTGCTACATCACTTGTAGTATGAACACTTCTCACCCCTCAAGTTTGGCTTGACACCCCAAGCCAAACAATGCAATGCAAGTATATAAGCATGGCTCAAACATGCAAATGAAACTAAGGCACAAAGCATGTCAAATATGCATCAAGTATGTGAGATGGCTCAACATTAAACTAACATGCAAGTAAGGTACAATGCAAACATGCTTCTAATGTAATGCAACATGCTCATGCAAAGGTGGATGTAGACCACAAAGAGGGAGACCTCAGCCTATCCCAAAAACAGTGGCTAAAGATGTCAAAATAAAGGTACCAATCATAGAAGACAAACATGCCAACCAATGAGCCCGAGACTAAGGTATAAAAGCCAACTCAAGCACGCCTAAAGGAAGAAAAACCTAGACATTTAGACCAACAAAATCAGTGCCATAGCATGTGAGAATAAGCCCCTAAAACCCACACATGGCATCCCAAATGACCCAAGCACATAGGTATACACAATGCACATTTCAAGGCATGAAATCACAACACTTCAAAGCATTGAAAGAGACACAAAGGACAATGTAAGACCACATTACATAGACTGAAATATGATCTCAACTGATGCCAAATGATGATAATAGGCTAAGCTAGGCATGTTAGTGACCCATACACTCAAGGCTCACAATCCAAAATGCAAAGCAACTATATCAAACATTCTAAACAAGACCAAATCAGTGGCCAACAGACCTTATGAATGACAAAATATGGCCAAGAACTTCACAAAGTAAAGTCAAAATATGAGAGCATAGCGATCAAAAGTCATGATACATTTCTAGGCAAAATGAAGGAATACAAAGCAAGTACAAAATACATGCTAAGGGTCAACAAACCCACATGGGACAGAGATATCATATAACCCAAAACACCCAAAAAGCCTCTGAAATGGAGTCATAAACAACTAAGCATGTATGTTACCATATGAGCCAAGAATATGCAAAAATGAAACACAAAGGGGAAAGGGGTGTCCCTCCCCTATTCAAAACCTCAAACCTCCTTCCACACCACTGAAAATCCACTGGATTTCAATGGTGAGAAGGCTAACACACAAAGTTGACCGAAGCTTAACAAAAGAGTACCAAAAGAGGCCAAAATGAAGCTAAGAGGGGGAGGTCGACCCCAAATGCCAAAAAAACCTGAATGGAATATCTCAAGCATGCAAAAATAAGACTTTTTCTTGTTATACAGAAAGCTCAAATCAAAATGCAAGACAGGTAAAAAACTGTTGCAAAATTGGAGAATCTAAAGTAAAGAGATTACCCTTGAAGAACCCTTGATGAACAGTCAACGCAGCCCTCTTCTTTTGATCAAAACCAGTCCAAAAACTCAAGAATAAACCCTCTAAGCCCCTCAAGGTCGAAGTAAGGTGTGATGGTGTGTGTCTTAGTGCAAAACTAAGGCCAAAACACACTTTTAGGCTCCCAAACACACACTAAGGATGAGAGAGACGGAGATATAGAGAGAGAGGATGATATATTAGATATGTATATGTATTCTAGGTCTGGAGTTGTTCAACCCTTGACAATGGAGGAGGAGAGGGCCTTATATAGACAAAGGAAAATGTTTGAAGCTTCTCCAAGAAGCTAAACTAAAAAAGGGTCAAAGGGGGCAAGAGGGGCAAGGCTTCCTGAGGAAGCTAGGATAGTTGGCAAGCTTCTTGAGGAAGCTTTGACAAAGGGTCAAGCTTCCTCAAGAAGCTAGACCAAAAGGGTACAAAAGGGTCAAAACAATCAACTATATGCACGGGGACGAGTGTTGGTGCATTCTAGCTGGCATAGCTGGCATGCACCATGGCTGAAGGGTGCAAAAGGTGCATACCGGCCAGAAAAAGAGGTCACCGGCCGGCCACATAAAGTGCCGACCGGCCATTGGTATCAAGAAACCATGGCCGGTGGAAACAATGAATGGCCGGTGATGAACAGGGGTGGCTGGTGGGGTGTGGGGATGGCCAAAAAGCCATTCCCTGCCCCCTTAAAGCAAAAGCACAAGCGTTTGGTGCAAAACCAAACACAAAACAAACGAGTTGAGAGATCCTGAGGCAAGGCGTGCGGCTGAGGCCTCCAGGAACTCAAAACGAACACGAACATGGATGATCACCGAGTGTTCAAACGGTGACGTCCAAGTCTTGAGGACGGTCAAAAATGGGATGTCTACAGTTGCCCCTCTTTGACATAACTCGAAAGTCATAACAATGACGGGAGTGAATGTCAAAGCCTAGAGACGACCCATTTTTGACAAGGCCGAAGACTTAGACAAAGCATGCAAGACAAACAAGATATGCGCCCGAAGGCAGGGGCAAAATGCAAGACAATGCACAAAGCCAAACATAACTTATGATCATGCAAAGAAAACTGTAACGAAGCATGACAAGCGATAGTTGTAAGCTAGCATACACCAAACTACACTACAATGCAGAAAGGATGTAAGAGAATTATGCAATTCTCAATACGTCTCACGCGGAGGATACAATACCTGTGCGGTTTATCTGGTTGCACCAGCCTCAAATGAACCGTACATACAATATCGTGCCTGAAAAGAAAGCAAACTTAACAGGTACGATGCCGTTAGCAACATGCATGACAATGCAATTGAAAGTTCGTGACAATGCAAAGCAAGTGGGAAGCATAACAATGCTGTGAAGGCGCCAATTCATGTAAGTAAAGAACACGCGACAACGTGCACAATGTGTGTGAAGGAATTGGAGTACATGTATGTAACGCCCCAACTTCCAGGCCGTTAAATAAGTACAATATTACCACACAAATAGGATAGATAACCAAAACATCTTAATATACATATATGACCAGAGTTAGTATCACAGATCATTCGTTTACGTTCCATTACAGGATTACAAAACATTGGAAACAAAAACAACTAGTCTAAGTCTTCAAATGAACCACCGCTCCAACACTTCATCGTATTTACCTTCGCAATAACTTTCACCATTATAACTGCTTCACCACCTGGCATGACACGCCATGAGCTTGGAATGCCCAGTAAAAACACACACATCCCCATACCTTCTATCAACCAATCAACCATACATAGGACAAATTGGGTAACATAACATGAAAAATTACAACAAGGTTCTATGAATTAGGAGTTTGCCTAGACATCTAGGATCCCCCAAAGAGATCCTTCTACCCAACCACAAGGCTGAACACCGGATTACTCAGACTCCCCCTTTTGCTGCTTTGTAGACCTTACCACTTATGCCCATCTCCTGGTTATTTACCAGTTAGTGACATTGATGGACCTCAAAAGGGACGGCCAAACAAGTGGGCTCGCTTACACCCTGCACATACCATACCAAATCGTGCCTAGGGCTCGCTTACACCCTGCACATACCATATCAAAGGGCTCGCTTACACCCTGAAACCACCACATAGAGTCTGAATACATCCATGTCAACCTAGGGGCTCGTTTAGACCGCTTGCGCAAGACTTAACTCATTTGGTTTTTATTCCATTCACATGTTCAATACATAAATCATTCTGAAGCACAAGGGTGAACGTCACCCACTACCAACCCCTTTCTATTTCTCATTTATTAGATCTTTTGCCAAGCAAGCTAGTCACATTCGGTAATTCGGTAATATAAAAGAGCATGAGACAAACATAAGAAATGAAATATAGTCCATGATAATCATACATGTGTATGATAAGGCAAGAAAATAACATTAGGCATGCTTTAAAATACTTAGAGACAAACAACACAACAAAACACCATTTCTAGCACTGTTCGGTTCTGCAGGGCTAACAAGAACGCTTTGGTAAAAATACTTCTAGGTCAAATTAGGGGCTGAAATTGCACAGAAATAATAATGAACCTGTCTAGTTTCATTTCCAATTCACAGAATGTGCATAGCACCTCCAGAAATTCATCCACAAGCTATATTAAAAAACCTGTCCAGATTTGTCACCCATTGGGAAAACTAGCGTTTCTCTCAATCTACCCGATGGTTTTCACTCAAATAAAATCTGTTGGAAAGAGGACTCAGAGTTATAAATTTTGACAAAAGAACCAACATGAGATGATTTTTCTAGAATTTTATAAAATTACTAAAAGTGGACTGTTTTTCAGAGACTCAGGACCAGATTTTTCAATAAATTATCCAAGCCCTAAAAACACACAATTAGGAGCTAATAAAATTTTCACAAGCTCTAAACACATAAAATATCCTACAATAAATTCAAATTTGAGAATTAGATAGATTTGATATTTCTTTTAAATTAGAGAAGTTGCAGCAGTGCCTAATTTCACAAATTTGTAAGGCAAAGTCACTAAATCAAACCCACACTCTTATATACATCAAAAACCCTATTTACCATTAATTTGTAACACAAGAGGCATGCTAGACAATAGGATGAAATGGTGAAAGGATTGGAGTAGATAAGGGAGAGGTATGTTCTTACCTTGGCCCTAGAAGGCACAATTTTCTTCCTTTCCTTTTCTTCTTCTTCTCTACTTCCTTCTAATCACACTCTCCTTCTCTCACCCTCTCCTTAGGCTATTGAAAATGTGGGGTGGAAATTGAGACAAAGTTCTCAATTTATAAGCCATGAAATAGGGCTAACTTAATGACTAAGAAAAAGCATAAAAATCTAGATATTTTTCCATTGCTCAAATAAGTATTAAAATAAATAATAAAACTATTTATTTAAAGATATGTGTAGATATTTATTTAAAGATATTTATTTGCTCAATTAAATAATAAAGGTTCAAAGAAAATAATAAAAATTCAAAGAACTAATAAATACTCAATTAGGCTAAAAATAAAATTGATGAATTAATTTAGAAACTAGGAGGTATATAAATAAAAGCCAAGTGTTAGGGTATTTCCAAATATAAAAATGGCATTCTATGAATTAATTATAATACAAAATAAAATCTGTAAAAATTATTCTTTCTTGGACCATTTTGTAAAATTGTATAAAATTTAGGATTAAAATGTAATTAACCTAAGGCTTAGGGTATCAAGTGTAATCACCAAAAATTAGGGTCTCTACAATGTAAGTAAAGCGATACACATATGCACGCAATGTGTATAAAAGGAATTTGAACACATATAAGTAAAGCAATGCACGCATGCATGCAATGTGTAAGAGAAGAAATTGAACACATATAAGTCAAGCGATGCCGAGCACGCAATGTGTATGAGAAGAATTTGAACACACATATAAGTAAAGCAATGCATGCATGCATAATGTGTATAAAAAGAAATTGAACACATATAAGTAAAGCTATTCACGCATGCACACAATGTGTATAAAAAGAAATTGAACACATATAAGTAAAGCTATGCACGCATGCACTAATGTGTATAAAAAGAAATTGAACACATATAAGTAAAGCTATGCACGCAATGTGTATAAAAAGAAATTGAACACATATAAGTAAAGCTATGCATGCATGCACGCAATGTGTATAAAAAGAAATTATGGTAAAGACAAGTCATTCATGATATTGAAACACAAAGTACTGCAATGCAGCATAATTGGAGTGATTCATGGAGTTCACATGATACAAAAGGATACAGGAGGGGGGGATTCCTCGTAAGTATGGAGCATCGCTCACAGCAGACACAACTTGAGGTCAACTCGGAGGTCTATGAATGTTCTAAAGGTGTACTTCCTTGCACTGCCTTAAGAAATGAAGGTGCCAAGCCATACAATTGATCAAACAGGAGTGCGAGAGATGCATTGACCACAGGGGAGGGGCTACCGGTATCAACCCTGATATTTTACTGCCTTGCTCTTTCTTTTTCGCCTTACTTTCCTTTTTACTAGTAGTTTAAGCACATTGCCTCGCGAGCAGTTTCTTTGTGTATGTTTGCAAAATACATGGTGGAAATGAAACTGCTATTTTGTTCAAAATGTGTTGCATTTGTACATCCTATGCATTGCAACGCATGGCATCACATAACAATGTGAATGAAATTCGTTTGAAAGTAGAGCATTCGCATCGTAATAATCAGGTAGTGAACCAAATTACAACTCGATAAGCAAAACAGAGAGACTCGATATAACCAACCAAGCATGAGTACAACTCGATAAGCAAATTAGAGACTTGAAGAGAGTGACATACAACTCAATAAGCAAATGTACAACAACTCGATAAGCAAATAGGCGTGACTCCGCAAGAATCGATCACCGGAGGGCATTGGAAGTGGTGGAATTCCCCAAGCCTCAGCATCAACAGCTCGGAGAACAAGGAGGGAGACCACCGGCCCGAGATAGAGGCTGTCGGCCGTGAGAAATGGCCATCGGCTAGAAGCTTTGATTCATCGACCAAAAGTGGTGGCCGGTCGGCACTATATTTGGCCGGCCTGCCATGAATTGTCAGAACCAGCAGAATGCTGACATCTATCCTCCACTCAACCTTATCTCCTACAAAAAGGCCTCAGCTTCGTGGTTCTTCTCAATTCAACACTGATTTGTCCCAAATGGAAGCGTTTCTTGCCCAAAATCTCACAACTTGGATTAACAACTTGGATGGCTCAGAAAAGCTGAATTTTCGGGGCTTCGGCATAAATGCACTATTCACCTTGAGTCGTACCCCACTGCACTTTCTGTTTCTCCACGCCGCGGCAGGGTTTTGGAATCCAGTGACACATGTTTTTAGCTTCGGCGGGCAAGAGGTATGTCCTACCTTTGAAGATTTTCAAGCTTTAATGGAGTCCGAGCGCAATGAAGAGGTCCTGCCCCAACTCCGTTTTGGCCATGCCCAAGCCTTAGGACAAATGTGTGGGCTCTCAATACCTGACGCTCGATCTCTGATTTGTGACAGAATGCTGGATATTTCGAGTTTGATTTGCCGTTTTTTATCTTTGGTGACCATGGCGAGTCATTATTGGCAATGTTTTCGGCGACATGCACTTTGTTTGTGCATGCTATCTCATTTCTTACTTGCCTCGGGTTCTGGAGGATCTAGCGTCCGATTGATTGAAGTTGCCCAAGGTTTGAAGGAGGGTAAGAGTTGCATCGCCATGACTTTGGCTGAGACGTTGATGGGCTTGGATGCTTTCTATTGTCGCGAAACAACCAAATTTCCGGGGAGTCCACTATTACTGCAGGTAAAGTTTCCCACCTAATCTCTCATATGTATTGCTCACATCACTCGGCCCTCAAGCTCGGTTTTTCTCACACAACCCTTTTCTTACTTTTCTCTAATCGTACACCTCTCTATTCTTTATTCTCTCATTTTTCATCCTTTCCCAGGTGTGGTTGATGGACAAATTGCAGGTTGTGGACTCTTGTTCAGCTTACTCAGCTCGCGGTTACTTCTTCAGGCAACGCCTAGTCGATGCCCTTGATGAGGGTTGGTGGTTTGAATGGATGTGTAGTTTGTCCGCGGATCGCATTGCTTGGCGATGTCCTTGGCTCAATCTACCGGCAACGGGCTATAGCAGGACTTGCCAACCTGGGATTCAGTTGATTGGCTTGACTCACTGTGTCTTCTATTTTTCATTTCGGTTCCGGCGTCAGTTCGGTCATGACCAGACTTGTCCCCCAGAGGTGGTAGAATATCCAGCTGCATTCCCGATCCGAGGCGCACAGCTTGCCCGGTATGCGACACCACTAGAGAGCTCCTGGCCGCCGCTCCCACTTTCAGTTGCAGTTTGTCTGATGAGTGCTTGGATTGGCTTAATGAAGAGGCACAGGTCGGGCCCAGCTTGGCATCAGAGGCTTTCGACCAGCTCTGGGAGGGGGCGCAGGAACTCCTGACTTATCTATGCCCCAAATTTATTGCTTTATTAGTACTTTCAAGTTTTCCTTATGAATGTAATAAAAAACAACTTCAATTTGTATGCAAGAGCAGGAGAACTCTGTATTGAAATCAATGAAATTGAAGGTTGCGGTACTGAAATTTCCCGTTTTGGTTTAGAAATGGTCTTAGTTGTAAAAAGATTACTTTGAACAAAGTCAACTTTTATTAAAACTTTTCAAAACTATTTTCGGTATGGATCAAAACTGGACACGCTTGAGATTTGTCACTGAGATGCACAACCCCGGATCCTAGCAATTGGAAAGTTGCCCCTAGTTTGAATAGCAATCACAGATCGCACAGCGGAAAGTTGCCCCTAGTCCGAAAAGCACTGCACCGGAGATCACAATGAATGCTGATAGACAAAGATGACTGAGATAATCAAATGGACAAAGTTGATCGAGGAAAAGTTTGTGGCTGAACTCCAGGATGAAGTTGCCTACGTATCTCGAAGACGGGAATCAAGCCTTACATAGTTCAGGCTTAGGTTCACTTGAGTATTTTCACTCTCCTTTTACGCTCTAACTTTTGCCAAGGCCGCCCTTTGTGGGTTTTCAACCTTGCGAGCTCAGTTTTTATCATTTCAAATTTTTTGTGCTCTAACTTTTGCCTAGGTCGCCCTTTCGGGTTTTCGGCCTAGCGAGCCTCTCAAGGGTAATATTTCTTCAACTTGTCCATGTTGATCGGTTGGGAGAACTCCAAGCCATCTAGGTCCATCAGAATCAAAGCTCCACCTAACCAGATAGACTTAATGATGTAGGGACCAGTCCAATTGGGTCTGAACTTGCCCCTTGGGTCATGGATGGGAGCTCGGTTATCCTTGAGTACCAAATCTCCTTCTTTCAAATTCCTGGACTTGACCTTCTTGTTGAAAGCCCGGGCAATTCTGCGCTGATAACCTTGAACATGGTACAGTGCCTTCAGTCTTCTCTCATAAAAAAGCATGAGTTCCTCAAACTTGCTCTACTGCCAATCTGCTTTGGCTATCTGACACTCGGCCAATACTCGCAAAGACAGAACCTCAATCTTGATAGGTAGAACGGCCTCCATCCCATAGACTAATGAATACGGAGTCGCCCCAGTAGAAGTTCTGATTGAAGTCCGGTAGCCCCATAGAGCAAACGGCAACTTATCTAGCCAGTCCCGGTAGGTTTCCACCATCTTCTGCAGTACATGCTTAATGTTCTTGTTGGCGGCCTCGACCGCTCCATTGGTTTGCGGCCGGTATGTGGATGACTTATGAAAAGCCACATTATATTTCTTCAACAAATCAATCACCTCCTTCTTGAAGTGGGAACCATTGTCTGAAATAATCTCGTTTGGGACTCCGTAGCGGCAGATGATGTTGTTTCTGATAAACATCGTGACATGTGAAGCCTTCAACACCGCATAGGATTGGGCCTCGACCCACTTTGTGAAGTAATCTATCGTGACCAGGATGAACTCATGTCCATTCGACCCCTTTGGAGTAACAGCCCCGATCACGTCAATTCCCCAAACTGAAAATGGCCATGGCGAAGTCATGTTGTACAGCTTCGACGGCGGAATGTTCATGCGATTTGCATGAATTTGACATTTGTGGCATCGCCGAACAAAGCCAATACAATCCTCCTCCATGGTGGACCAATAGTAACCCTGCCTGAGGATCTTCCGGGCCAACATTACTCCATTCATATGCGCACCACATTCTCCCCCATGGATGGCCTCCATCAGGCGCTTCAACTCTTTAGCCTCTACCCACAGCTTTTGCATCCCCAGATGACATCCTATACAGCTTACCCCCGCGGATGATGAACTGAACAACCATTCTTCTGATTGCCCTTTTATCTTTGGCATTTGCCCCCGGTGGATACGTCTCTTTCTCCAAGAAGTTCCAAATGTCGTAATACCAGGGGTTGTCGTCCTGAGCCTCATCTATAGCAGCAATTGATTCATATGCCGGCACAAACTTCTGGTCAATGATGATTGGACACATCCGGACTCCAAACGGGATGTCTATCATGGAAGATAGAGTTGCTAGTGAATCTGCGAACCTGTTGTTCTCTTTGGCTAGGTGAGCGAACTTTAACTTTTCAAACTGAGGAATTAACAAATCCAAGGTTTGGTGGTACATTATCATCTTTTCTTCTTTGACTTTCCAATCCCCTTTTGCTTGAGGCACAACAAGGTTCGAGTCCCCAATGACATCCAACCGTCTTGCCCCTAGTTTCAGGGCTACTTCTAGACCGGCAATGCAGGCCTCATATTCTGCTTTGTTGTTCGAGACTTTGAACCGGAGTTTGAATGCTAGAGGGATACAAGAATTGTCAGGTGCTATTAGCAAAACCCCTATCCCGTACCCGTACTAATTTGACGCTCCGTCAAAGTACATCGTCCAAGTTTCATCATCAATGTGCAAAATGGCTTCATCTGGGAATAAGTACTCGACTGTTTCACCCCCTTCTACTGGATGGTCGGCTAAGAATTCCGCCACTGCTCTTCCCTTGGTTGACTTACGTGCCACATATTTCAGATCGAATTCGGAAAGCAACAGCAACTAGCGAGCTAGCCTACCCGTAAGTGCCAGTTTCTCAAAAAGATATTTGATGGGATCCAGTCGTGAAACCAACATTACGGAGTGAGCTAACAGGTAGTGCCGCAGCTTCCTGGTAGCCCATACCAAAGCCAAACAAGGCTTCTCTGGTGGAGTGTAGCGGGTCTCGTAATCCAGCATCTTCTTGCTCAGATAGTAGATGGCCCTCTCTACTTTATCCTCTGATTCTTGTGCGAGCATACAGCCTATTGTAGTCTTAGTTACTGAAAGGTACAATATCAACGGTTTTCCCAGCTCCGGCGGTGACAATACGGGTGGGTTTTGTAAGTATTTCTTGATCTGTTCAAAAGCAGCTTGGTATCGGCCGTCCCATTGGAATTTCTTTCCTTTCTTCAGGAGGCCAAAAAGTGGTTCACAAGTCAAGGTTAATTTTGAGATAAACCGTCTTATGAATTGCACTTTACCCAGAAAGCCCCGCACCTCCTTTTCAGTCATTGGTGGTGGCATTTCTAAGATGGCCTTGATTTTGGAAGGGTCGACTTCGATGCCCCTTTGTGTAATTAGAAACCCTAGCATTTTTCCCGCTGTAACACCGAACGTACACTTTTGAGGGTTCAGCCGTAATTGGAATTCTCTGATCCTTTGCAAGAACTTTTGCAAGGCGGTGTAGTGGCCCTCTCTACCTTTGGACTTGACAATCATGTCGTCCACATACACCTCAACCTCTCTGTGGATCATGTCATGCAATATTGTGGTCGCGACCCGTTGATAAGTAGCCCCAGCATTCTTCAACCCAAACGGCATCACTCTGTAGCAGTATGTTCCCCACGGGGTGGTGAAGGCAGTCTTTTCCCGGTCTTCAGGTGCCATCACTATCTGATTGTAGCCTAAGAAACCATCAATAAACGAAAGCAAAGCATGTCTTGCTGTAAAATCCACCAACTCATCAATATGCGGCAAGGGGAAGTCGTCCTTCGAACTTGCTCTGTTCAAATCCCTAAAATCCACGCACACCCGGATTTTGCCATCTTTCTTTGGCACTGGAACAATGTTGGCCAACCAAGTCGGGTATTCGGATACCAGCAGGAAGCCTACATTGATTTGCTTGGTAACTTCTTCCTTAATCTTAATGGCCCAGTCAGGGCGGATCCTTCTGAGTTTCTGTTTGACAGGTCGGGCCTCGGGATCAAGAGGGATCCGGTGCTATACAATCTCAGGATCGATCCCAGGCATGTCTTCGTAGGACCACGTGAAAACATCTTTGAAATCTTTTAATAAAGCGACTAAGCACTCGCGTTCCTCCGAAGACAATGTGGACCCGATCTGGACCAGCCGCGGGTCCTTCTTAGTACCAATATTCACAGTAGTGATTTCATCAACTAAAGGTTTAACAAATCTTTCCTGCTCTTGATCAATTAATCATTGCACAACCGGAGGAATTTCTTCCTCGTCGTTTTTGTCAAAATTTTGAAAGCCCTGATTTAAGTAATAAATCAAAGGCATGGAAAAGTACTCAGAAACCACATCCATATCATTCTCATTATGTACTTCCAAACCGTCCGATTCTTCTGTTTCAACAGAATCAAAGGAGAAAGAAAAAGACGACCTGGACAGGACTGTGGCATCCAGGTTATCACCCCTAGGAATACCGGACTCAGACTCAGTTGAGCTGGAACCTGATTCCGACTCACAAGACTCGGTGGAATCAGATTCCGGCTCACTACCTGACCCGGTGCTGCTCGACAAAAATCCCTCCTCGTACTGCCAAACAAGGGAGGGTGCGATAGATGCATCCAAAATAGTTGATGGTAGGCCTGCAGCCGTTTCATTCCCGATCATGGACACCGAGGAGTTATCCCCCAAGTACTTCTGTTCGATCAGAGGATCTGAAAGTAGACATGCTAGTGCTACCCCCATTCCAATCTCAACATCCTCAGACTCCAATTCCTTGCTCTGTTCAACCTCAACTGTCAGGTCTGTCTGTTTTCCGGCGACATCATCCCCAGATAATTGTAGGTCAAAGAAAATTTCGAAACCTGGCACGCGATTCTTCTCCACGTTCAGCCATGGTTCCGAAAGGCCACAAAATGGGAAATCCTCCCCCTCCCTGATGAAGCGTCCGTTTAGGGTACCCCGGATGGGCCGGTGCATCAACTCAAAAGGTTTCCCCATTTGTTTCGCTCTGGCTCTTCCGGCCATTTCCTTCCCATTTCTTACCCAATCCTCTTTGGTGGGCAAATAACCCAAGCCAAAGGTATGGGGATTGTGCGGCAATTCGGCCAATGTTGCGACCCCTTCCGGCCACTCTTTCCCAATCCCATCCCGGGGATGTATTGGAGCTTATTCATGAAGTATACTACTTGAGCACTGACATATATCCCTTTGTTAGTAGCCATGATGTTCTATACAACTCGAGCCTCAGCCAGAGTAAAACTTGATATGAACACATCCTCCATGCCGTGTTCAATCTCTAGAACAGGCGTAGATACCTCCGGTGGTGGATGAATCGATGAATTTTCAAAGACAATGGCTACTCCCTTCCCATGGGGGTACTTCACCATTTGATGTAAGGTGGAGGACACCGCCTTTACCTAATGCAGCCACGGCCGTCCCAAAAGCAGGTTGAAGGTTGCAGGAACCTCTAAGAGATGGAAATCTATCTCATGCTGTCCCGGCCCCACTTTAGTCTGAATTTTCACCGTTCCCATGACTTCTCTACTCGTATTATCATATGCCCGAATAACCTGGGCTGTTGGTACAAAATCCGCGGTTTTCAAACCGATCGCATATGCTGTTCTTGCCAGGCAGATGTTGATGGCAGCTCTGGTATCAATAAGAACCACCGGTATCCATTTATTCTTACACTCCACAGAGATGTAGAGTGGCATGTTATGGTTTGCCCCCTCAGGTGGTAGTTCTTTGTTGGAAAAAGTCAGCGTCGAGGTAGCCCCTCTCGGAAAGACTAATCCTACCAGCTGTTCTGGCGTGGTTTCTATCGAAAGCTTGGCTTTGTCCATGGCTGATAGGACGGCCTGTCTGTGCACTCGTGATGCCATAAGTAGTCCCTAGATGGAGATGTGTGCTTGTATCTTTTTCAACTATTTGAGCACAGCCTCCTCTTCAAGTTGTTTCTCCTTCTGTTTCTCAGTCTCCTTGTCTTTCCCAGAAGCCTCTAGTTGATCTAGGTGCGGAGGTTTGAAGTACCCCCGCTCCTTGTCATATGGTCGACTTCTCCAATATACCAGGTGTCGTCGGGTTGGTTGTTTCCCCAATCTTTGTCCGTGTGGGCAAGACATAAATTGTCGTCCTCCCACCACATTCTATCTGCAGCAAACAGACACCTGTCCGGCTCTGGTACGACTGTTCTCATATTCGCAATGCCTTCCATCCTTATGCTCGCGGTATCTTCTATTTCTGTGCTCGTAGCGGTTTCAGCCCTCACATGAGCCTTAGCCTTCCTGATTCTCTCAGAATCTTCAAATCTTTCCTGTTCCGATTGTGTTAATACAGCTGGCTGCTCGATAATCCCTGTAGTCAAAATGCTTCACTCTTGAGCGATATTCTTCGTACCGGCGCTCTCCGACAATGTACTCTGACTTTCGGCCCTTCCGGCCTCAACTGATACCCTCACCCCCGCCAGGCCCCGTTCTGGTTAGAACTCTTCCACTACATCCAGTTGATCATCCAACCACCCAGTGGCATCTGCCAATTCCTTATAATCAAACCAGTTGACTGCGGCGCCCGCTGGGTCTTGGTTACTGTAAAACTGGAGATTGGCAAGGTCCTCTTCCACAGCCGTCAAATCGTCTATCCTCTGTCCCAAGCTATCCCCTTGGATCACACACAGCTCTGCTTCTGTCGGCAATTCCACATCTAGCCTATTCTGGCATATTGACGAAAGGTAGTCGCTCAGATTATATACTTTCTCAATAGAACTCCCAGACTTCTCAAATTCTGGCTCAACAACCCTCTTTTCCTCTGAAATCTCCTCCCTTCTGTTCTTGACTGTCACCACCACTGGCTTAGGTTGGGTTATGGAGATGTCCATCATGCACAAGTTGGTGCAATCAGGAAGGAGTACGTTCGGCTTAGGTAGGTGAGAAGGAGTGATATAGATACTAGGATCGTAAGACACGACCCCAGTTTGGATGAAGTTGATTCCTTTAGGAGGTGGAGCTTGGTTATGTGTAGGAAGAGGGTTTGTCGTGACATTGGGTTTCTCAGGAGGCATAATCACCCCGTTATCGATGAGATCTTGAATCTCATGACATAATCGGTAGCACACATCGGTGTCATGACCGTGCTGCTGGTGAAATGCACAATATTTGGCTGGGTTGTGGGTAGGGAGAAGCTTTTTCGGTAATGGCCGCGGCTCTAGGGGCTTCAAGTGCCCTTTTCTGATTAAAACCCCCAGAGCTTTGGACATGGGCATATACAGTGGAGCGAAGGTTCTTGTGTTTTTGGGTGGATATTTGGCTGTTTGTGGATGGCTTACGGACGCACCGGAGAATGGCGTGGCTGCCATGGTTCTTGGAGGGGGGTTGGTGGTGACCGTACTCACTTCGGAGGCTCTTGTAGTCGTAGCACCGCTCGGGCCCGCATTAGTGTTGCGGTTGAAAGTTCTTCGGGGTTGCTCCCGGTCATTCTTAATTAAGCCTTACTTCAAGGCGTCCTCGATCTGTACCCCCATTTCATGTAGATCGGCGAAGGTGGGAAAGTGGAGTACAATCATTTTCTGCATTAACTTTGGCTGGAGATTGCGCACAATCATCCAAATCTGATCTTTGTCTGTGGGCCTTAAGGTCATCATCGAAGCCTTAGCCCTCAATCTGGTCACGAATTCTGAGAAACTCTCTTTGGGCTCTTGCCTTGTTGTTTCGAGATCCCGGGTCATAATCTCAATTTGTGTATTGTATGAGTATTGCGCAATGAAGGCCTCAGCCATCTCGTCCCACTTCTTCTTGACGTCATCTTCTAATTTGGCATACCATATGGCCACCACACCCGACAGGGTCCGGCCAAACAGAGACAGCTTTTGCAGTCTGGTGAGGCCCATTGGCCTTAAAACATCTGAAAACAATCTTAGGTGCACCATGGGATCCTCGGACCCATCAAACCGGTTGATATGAGGCATTTTGAATCAGTCAGGCAACGTCACAGTTGCGTCAGTATATCCATCTTCAATGTCAGGGATGGTCTTGACTCCCTGGGATCTCTTGAACAACTTTTCAAGCTTGCTCAACTTCAGTGCTGTGGGATCTGTCTCGAACTCAAAGGGGGAGTTCGATAGGTTGGTGGGTGTTTTAGATAACTGGGGTTGGATTTGGGGTAGGACTGGGGGTGGAGGCTGTCCTGTGGGAATGTCCGTATCATTCTGAACATTAGCTGTTTCCCCAAGGGTTGGAACTCCTGGCAGGGGAGGAACTTGCTATGAAGCAGATGCTCCGTTTTGCTGTTGTAACCTCACGATTAACTCTGCTTGTTCATTCATAACCATGGCTTCTTTGCTGCAAACTTCGGCTGTCGGACACATCTTCTTTGCATCATTTTCATGCTCTCTGGCCGGGCGCACCATCTCCTCTAAGCTAGCCATCTTGTTACGCTTTCTGTGAATTATCGGTATATGTTCCTTTACGTGGGAGAAAGCAGAATCTCGATCCCTCTTGTACCAGTGGGGTAGACAAAGCCCTTTGTACTGACTGCTGAACTGATGCCCTCTGCCTAACTATCCTCCGTCTAGTAACCGGGGGTAGAGAGTAGTACACTGGTTGTCCGTCTACCAGATCCTCAGATCGATGGAGTCGACGACCTCCAGTCCAGAGTGCTTGGGGAATATCTACTGGGTCAGAAGCAATTGTGCTCAACTACCTAGCAAAAAGATAAATAAAGCGTATAAATAAACAGACAATCGAACAGCGTAACAGCGTAAAATAAACATACAAAACACGGTTGGGTATTAAAATGTACTGCCAATGAGTTGGATACACTGTTTCTCAAACACTGATCTCTGTTCCCGAGTCGTTGCCCTAAATCTGAATCTGATACCCGCAGATAACTGATTCCCAAAAACACTGATGCCCATGGGCCTGATACTCAAACTTGCAAATTGGTATGTGTGTTCCCCTGTAGAGATACACTCTAAAAACACATAGCAAGTAAATGAGAGCCAATACATCCCTATGTTTGAGGAGGGTGAGCCTGTCCTATTTTTGTTCGGAGCTAGGGTTTCACTATGCACGCAATGGTTTCAAACAACCTATATCGGGTAAGCAACCTGTCATAGTTTGGAATGGTCACTATGGATTTCGAATATGCACTAGGTCGAATGGTCAAAAGGGTGCCCTGGTAAAACCGGGGTTTGTGTTCCCATACTGGCAGAGCCCGCAACCGGTCAGCCTTATGGCACGCTTTGACAAAGTCAAGCCTCCGTCAAACCGCTCAAGAATAGTAGATGGCCAACACAGTGTCCTAGGCGCACCAATGCACGTGCAGTGCAAAGAAACACATACGTGTAGTCAAAACAAGATATCACGAGTTCGAGTCAAGCTCTCTAAATCTCCCCAGCAGAGTCGCTGGAAATTGTAGACGTCCCCGAACGCCCCGGGAGGATGACTCCCGTTCTGTTCGCTTTACGGGTCTACTACAGTTCGGACTCAAATTGTTACGGTTCTAAATCTGAAACAAAGAGTCCAAATCTGGAAAATCGTTTTGTGAAAATAGATTTTTAGAAAAGAAGTGCCAAACATGGACTGCTTCGCCAGATACAGAGTCGCCACCTAAATATTTTTTAATGGGGGAATTTAGGAAACCCTGACTCGGTGCCAAAGGCTACGTGTCCGTCATCACCAAAGTTGCCTCGGCTTGGGAACTTGGGTACGATTGGGGAAGGTCAGCTATGAGCACCCTCTCTCGCCCGATCCGAAGATCGGCCTCTACTAATCGTGATATCCAATTTTGAAAACGTTATGCGTTCTTATTCTGGTTATTAGCCTAGAATTACTATGTTATGCGCACAGCAAACAAGTATAGACCAAATCGCCTAAATTGGAACAAAACATTTCATGTTTGTTTTGAAAATGATTTGCTACTCGCAAGTAGGCTAAAATGCAGGTTTTGCCACCCTCGAGTGGGCTTTAGAAAATATGGTTTTGCCACTATCTTGTGGGCTTCAAAACTCGCAGTTTTAATGCATTATTCCAATTTAGGTAATTCAACCTCCATCCTCAGGCATTCAGGCAGTTATATCACATAAGCAGCTAGCCTCATAGTAATCATGCTATCATGGCAACACTCACACGCATGCGGTATGCTAAAGCATAAAGCTTACCTAGTACTCCAAGCCAAAATAGAAACTAGTTAGTAATCATATGCATGATCCTAGTTCATGTTAAGATGGCTAATGCAACACATGCATGATGCAGCTAGAATAGGCTCAGCTACCCTAAAGATGGCATGTGAAATGCTACTAACAAGTACTCCATTTGGAATTGAAATACAAGTGCAGTTAGCATGATGTGCCGAGCCCGGTGCATGCAAGGCAAATGTATGAATGCACGCATGCATAGCATAAGGTATGCTAATTCAAATATGACCTAATACTAACCATTGAAAGCAGGTAAGTAAAAGGGAGAAAGAAGTGGGGGTTGAAAGACATACACACACTCACGCACACTTATTACACAATTATCCTCACTCAGAGGGATTAAAAGAATATACAGGCCAAATAACAAATGAACTATCCTAGCTATTTAATTATTACAAAATTTCTAACTCAATTAACAAATTGAATATGCAAATAAATAGAAAGAAGGGGCCGCAGCCCTACCTCGGAATGCGCGAATGATGCATGCTCAAGTCCGTCTCGCCTGGAAAACTCGTACCATGCCACTGCTGCCTCTATTTACACTGCCCTGTTTCTCTGAAGACTGCAAAAGTCTTGGGACATGCTCTATGGATGTTGGGGAATGCCACCAGCCAAGCACAAATACCACCGGCCAAAGGGAGGAACCACCAGCCACCTTTTTTTACTAACGGCCAAAATTAATGGCCGTAGCCTAATTTAGCCGACCGCCAAAACTCCTCAGAAATTGTTTTTGACAAAGACAACAAAGAATGAGCAGTGTATGGCATGGAATTTCAAGCAAATGTAAGCATGGCCACACTCCCTATCATGCAATGGACTCAAGGGAGCATGGCCCTCGATCCTCGGGTCATCAATTGTGCGTTTTGATGCATGATGGCCTAAGAGGCCAAGGTTGCAATTCAATGAAAATGCATGCATATCCCCCCATCCATCGAAGTCCAGGGCCTCAGCGACCAAGAGTTGAGACGTGCTGCATTACTTGTAGTATGAACACTTCTCACCCCTCAAGTTTGGCTTGACACCCCAAGCCAAACAATGCAATGCAAGTATATAAGCATGGCTCAAACATGCAAATGAAACTAAGGCACAAAGCATGTCAAATATGCATCAAGTATGTGAGATGGCTCAACATTAAACTAACATACAAGTAAGGTACAATGCAAACATGCTTCTAGTGTAATGCAACATGCTCATGCAAAGGTGGATGTAGACCACAAAGAGGGAGACCTCAGCCCATCCCAAAAACAGTGGCTAAAGATGCCAAAATAAAGGTACTAATCATAGAAGACAAACATGCCAACCAATGAGCCCAAGACTAAGGTATAAAAGCCAACTCAAGCACGCCTAAAGGAAGACAAACACGGACATTTAGACCAACAAAATCAGTGCCATAGCATGTGAGAATAAGCCCCTAAAACCCTCACATGGCATCCCAAATGACCCAAACACATAGGCATACACAATGCACATTTCAAGGCATGAAATCACAACACTTCAAAGCATTGAAAGAGACACAAAGGACAATGTAAGACCACATTACATGGACTGAAATATGATCTCAACTGATGCCAAATGATCATAATAGGCTAAGCTAGGCATGTTAGTGACCCATACACTCAAGGGTCACAATCCAAAATGCAAAGCAACTATATCAAACATGCTAAACAAGACCAAATCAGTGGCCAACAAACCTTATGCATGACAAAATATGGCCAAGAACTTCACAAAGTAAAGTCAAAATATGAGAGCATAGCGATCAAAAGTCATGATACATTTCTAGGCAAAATGAAGGAATACAAAGCAAGTACAAAATACGTGCTAAGTTTCAACAAACCCACATGGGACAGAGATATAATATAACCCAAAACACCCAAAAAGCCTCTGAAATGGAGTCATAAGCAACTAAGCATGTATGCTACCATATGAGCCAAGAATATGCAAAAATGAAACACAAAGGGGAAAGGGGTGTCCCTCCCCTATTCAAAACCTCAAACCTCCTTCCTCACCATTGAAAATCCACTAGATTTCAGTGGTGAGAAGGCTAACACACAAAGTTGACCGAAGCTTAACAAAAGAGTACCAAAAGAGGCCAAAATGAAGCTAAGAGGGGGAGGTCGACCCCAAATGCCAAAAAAACCTTAATGAAAGATCTCAAGCATGCAAAAATAAGACTTTTTGTAGTTATACACAAAGCTCAAATCAACATGCAAGATAGGTAAAAACTGTTGCAAAATTGGGGAATCTAAAGTAAAGAGATTACCCTTTAAGAACCCTTGATGAACAGTCAACACAGCCCTCTTCGTTTGATCAAAACCAGTGCAAAAATTGAAGAATAAACCCTCTAAGCCCCTCAAGGTCGAAGTAAGGTGTGATGGTGTGTGTCTTAGTGCAAAACTAAGGCCAAAACACACTTTTAGGCTCCCAAACACACATTAAGGATGAGAGAGATGGAGATATAGAGAGAGGATGATGATATATCACATATATATATGTATTCTAGGTCTGGAGTTGTTCAACCCTTGACAATGGAGGAGGAGAGGGCCTTATATAGACAAAGGAAAATGTTTGAAGCTTCTCCAAGAAGCTAAACTAAAAAAAGGGTCAAAGGGGGCAAGAGGGGCAAAGCTTCCTGAGGAAGCTAGGACAGCTAGCAAGCTTCTTGAGGAAGCTTTGACAAAGGGTCAAGATTCCTCAAGAAGCTAAACCAAAAGGGTGTAAAAGGGTCAAAACAATCAACTATATGCACGGGGAAGAGTATTGGTGCATTCCAGCTGGCACAGCTGGCATGCACCATGGCTAAGGGTGCAAAAGGTGCATACCGGCCAGAAAAAGAGGTCATCGGCCAAACAAAGTGCCGGCCGGCCACAAAAAGTGCCGATCGGCCATTGGTATCAAGAAACCATGGCCGGTGGAAACAATGAATGGCCGGTGGGGTGTGGGGATGGCCAACAAGCCATTCCCTGCCCCTTAAAGCAAAAGCACAAGCGTTTGGTGCAAAACCAAACACAAAACAAATGAGTTGAGAGATCCTGAGGCAAGGTGTGCAGCTGAGGCCTCCGGGAACTCAAAATGAACACGAACATGGATGATCACCGAGTGTTCAAACGGTGACGTCCAAGTCTTGAGGACGGTCAAAAATGGCGTGTCTACACATATGTAGTTAGTAAATAGTTAATGAGACAAAATGATAATATCGTTTCTCATATTGTTGGAACTCTACTCTATATCTATAATGAAAATAAGCAAAATATTTAAAATATTCTAACTGCCTCTTCCTTTGAAAATACTATTACAAATGAATTTAGCACAGTAGTTTGTTGGCCTACTAGGGCCCACCATAGCTTTATCTCAATAATTCGAACGTCTATTTTTATAAGACCCATTGATATAATATAAAAAATTAAGTTAATCGGATATTGATAAACATATGATCTAATCATAAAATAATGCAATATATATACACAAGAAATATGATTTAGGCCTCGTTTGGACTAAGTTATTTTAGTAATTTTTGACTTTTTGACTAAAATATGAAATAAAAAAAAAACTAGTATGTTTAGAATGACGTTTTAATTTTTTACGAAAATATGTGCAAAAAATAAAAAAGAAAAGGAAATTTTTGACTTTTTTGTATAAGTTATAAGCTTTTTGATTTTTTTAGTAACTTTTTATCTTTTAAGCTAAAACTGTAATGTACCAAATGAGGCCTTAGTAATGAACTATCTATTATTTTTACATAATTTTATGATGGGTAATGCTAACTTATACATTTCATTTCACTTACACTTTTTGTGAGTTGCACACCTAAGAAAACTCCTTTTATGATTTGATTCGATCATGATTATCATCGATATCTGATTAATTTTTTTATTTTTACATAAATAATTTCAATAGGTTTTATAAAATTAATAATTTAAATTATTAAAATGGCCGAGATGAGTCCACATTAAACAAACTATACGGTCTACTCCAATTATTTGGACTAAAGAGAGGCCACCCTTAGACGTTATTACAAATAAATATACATAGTACAGGTTGAAATTCAGTCTCTCTCTCTCTTACTCTTGTGAATATTGGAAATTATTGGAAGTTTCTTAACTTAGCTTATCATCCCAACTGAGAAAAGGTATGGAGTATGGTCTGACCTTGTGTGTAGAGATGGAGATGGAGATAGAGATGGAGATGGAAATGGTGTGATATGTCAATTTAGGGGGTGTGAAAAAATTCTTCATGTGATGAAAATAGAGAAAGAAGAGAAAAGAGAAACTCTATATTGAATTGAATAATAAATACAAGAGGAGAAGCCTATATATATAGGCAGAAAGGAAACCTAGATAGGTACAGAAAGGATAGAGATAAGCATAAAAAGAGATAGAGATAAGATATACAAGAGATAGAGATAAGATATACAAGCTATAATAATATACATCTAACACCCCCTCCCCCTCCCCCCCAAGCTCAAGGTGGTAAGTCAGACAACAATTTGAGCTTGGAGAGGAGATCAGAAAAGCGGCCTGGAAGATGAGCTTTGGTGAAGAGGTCGGCAGTCTGATCAGCAGAGGTAACAAAGAGAAGACGAACATGGCCACTGGTAATATGTTGTCGTATGAAGTGACAATCGATCTCAATATGCTTGGTGCGATCATGGAAGACATTGTTATGGGCAATCTGAATAGCACTTTCATTGTCACAATAAAGATTAGTGGCAACTGAATGAGAAACACCCATGTCAGAAAGAAGCCAACGAAGCTATACAAGCTCCTGAGTAGTGTCTGTAAGAGCACGATACTCAACCTCGGTACTAGAACGAGCAACAAGGGTTTGTTTCTTGCTACGCCAGGAAATGAGAGAGGTGCCCAAGAAGAAGCAGAACCCAGTAGTGGAACGACGATCGGCAGGATCCCCTGCCCAATCGGTATCAGAAAAGGCATGCAGCTGTAGAGAAGAGTGAGGGGAATAGTGAAGACCATGAAACAAATTTCCTTTGAGATAGCGCAAAATGCGAACCAGAGCAGCATAGTGTGGAGAGCGAGGAGCAGTCATAAATTGACTGACAATGTGAACAGCATAAGCAATATTTGGACGAGTAACTGTGAGATAGACAAGACTACCAACTAACTGATGATATAAAGTTGCATCTGACAATAGGGGGCCGTCAAGAGGTGTAAGACGAGTCTGAGGATCAACTGGAGTAGTGACAGTCTTACAATCGGAAAGGCTAGCACGAGTCAAAAGATCAGAAGTATACTTGGCCTGAGTAAGAAAATAACCAAAGGAATCTTGAGAAATTTCCAAGCCAAGGAAGTAGCTAAGTGCACCCAAATCTTTCATCTCAAACTGGCGATGTAGAAACTATTTGAGACTGGAAATACCCACTGTTTCATCTCTAGTGATAATCATATCATCCACATAGAGGAGAAGGAGAATAGTACTGCGCTCCATCTTACGGATAAACAAGGCAGAATCATGGGCACTGGAAGAAAACAAAAGTCATGAATGGTAGAGCTGAACTTGGCAAACCAGGGATGTGGAGCTTGTTTCAAAGCATATAAAGCATGGCGGAGTTTGCAAACCTTGTTTGAGGGAACAGAAAAACTAGGAGGAGGTTGCATATAAACTTCTTCAGTGAGATCACCATTGAGAAATGCATTCTTGACATCCATCTGAGAAAGGTGCCAGTGGCGAGCAGCAGCAATGGCAAGTAAGCTGTGAACTGAAGTAAGACGGCCAACAGGAGCAAATGTTTCCTCACAGTCAATCCCATATTCTTGACTAAATCCTCGGGCAATAAGGCGAGCTTTGTAACGCCCAATGGAACCATCAGAATGAGTTTTGATCTTCTAAACCCATTTGCAACTAACAGTACGCTTGCCAAGAGGAAGATCAACCACATCCCAGGTATGAGTTTGATCGAAAGCCTGCAGTTCATCAGTCATAGCTTGTTGCCAAAGAGGGTTATAAGAAGCTTCGTGATAAGAAGTAGGTTCATGAGAGCAAAAAGCAGTGGAACCAACAATATAATCACGGAGAAGAACAGAAGGTTGCCTTACCCGGGTAGAATGACGCTCAGGTAGAGGGGGAACCTCAATGGAAATAGGTTCTGGAGGAACCTCTACCAGACCCAGAGAAGGCATAAGGCCATCAGCGTACACAGGATCCTTAGGATAGACGATAGGCGTAGGCGGCTGTGGAAGCATGGGGCCAGAATCTGCATCAAAGTCATCAGAAAACAAATCTATAGAAATATCAGTGAAGACCGGTGAGTGGGTGGACTGTGGTAGGTAAAACTTGGAAAGAGTGGAGAACATTTTGTGTTCCCAGAAGACCACATGACAAGAAATACGAAGACGCTTGGAGATAGGATCCCGACAACAATACCATTTATGTTCGATACCATACCCCAGAAAACAACAAAGAAGAGAATGACGTTTTAGTTTAGTGTGTTCATGAGGCTGAAGTAGAACAAAACAAGCAGAACCAAAAACTTTAAGAGTGGTATAATCGGGAGGAGAACCATACAAACGCTCGTAAGGAGTTGTGTTAGCTATGATAGGGGTGGGGACTCGATTGATGGTATGGATGGCAGTAAGGGCAACTTCCCCCCAAAATTTTTTAGGACAAGAAGAAGAAAGGAGAATAGCCCAAGTAGTGTCTAGAATATGACGGTGCTTTCTTTTGGCTCGTCCATTTTGTTGGGAAGTGCCTGGACAAGATCGATGAGAACGAGTACCGTGAGCCCGAAGAAAAGAAAGAAAATCAGAATCCAAGTACTCCTTAGCATTATCAGAACGAAAAAGCTTAATAGTACAAGAAAACTGAGTATGGACCATAGCAGAGAAATCATAGTAAATCTGTTTAAGTTCAGAGCGATTTTTGAGAAGAAAAAGCCAAGTATAGCGAGAAAAATCATCAACAAAAATCACAAAATATCTAGACCCCCCATGGTAGGTGTGGGGGAAGGTCCCCAAATATCTGAATGCACAAGATCAAAAGGAGCAGTAGAAACATAATTACTTTTATTAAAAGGTAATGCAGGTTGTTTAGCAATTTGACTAGATAAACAATCGACATCGTCAAGACAAACACGACCTAACTAACCACTAGAAACTAAATTTTTTAAACGACTAAAAGAGACATGTCCTAAGCGACATTGCCAAAGATGAAAAGGAGACATAGTAGATGCAGCTGCAACATGAGATGATTTGTGCGGACTGTGAAGATGAATAAGCTCGAACAGACGTCCATGCTTACGACCTATCCCAAGGATCTGTCTCGTCTGAGGGTCCTGCACCAAACAACCATTAGCAGAAAAGGTAATAGTTAGACCAAGTTCACATAACTGACCAATAGAGATAAGGTTCATTTTAAGAGAAGGAATATCGTAAGCATCAGAAAGAGGCACAGTGGAAGTAGAGATTTGGCCAATATGACTAACAGGCATATGAGAACCATCAGCAGTGTGTATAATGGGAGCAGAAGAGGATGATGACAAAGAAGAAAATAGAGTGGAGTCAGAAGTCATGTGATTACAGCATGCAGAATCAAAATACCATGAAGAGTTACCTGAGGTTACTGAAAGAGCAGTAGAAGGAGGAGTACCCGATTTGTTGACCACCTGGTGGATAATGGACTCAACATCATCTATAGAGAAAGAAGGAGCAGAAGAACCCTAGAGGCAACAGCAGCAGAGCAAGAACCGTGGTTAAATTTGGACTAAGACCCAGAACGAGAAGCCCCTTTCTTAGATGAAGTAGTGGAGGGAGCTCGAGGACAATTGCTTTGGAGATGGCCCGGAGCAATCTTATGACTAGTCAAGCATTCGCGAACCTGGCAGTGAACAAGAGAATGATTGGCTGGCAAGCCTTGGTTGTGACAATAACTGCATATGAGTGGCTGTGAAGATGAGAAACTCTGAGAAGATGGAGTAGCAAGAACAGAATCCATGTCGTGAGATCTGAGACTTCCAAAACGAGTCTCCTCGGAAAAGAGCTCAGTAATGGCTTGCTCTAAAGTGGGCAAGGGCAAACGATGAAGCAAAGAAGTACGCACGGGCTCAAAAGTGCTATGAAGAGCCATAAGAAACTGTAATAGTCACTGATGATTTCGATAAGTAATAAATAGCTATGCATCATCAGAATGAGCCCATGGAGGTTCAGAAAGAGCGAGCTGGTCCCAAACGGACGACATGTGGGATAGGAAGTCATTGAGAAATTGACCGGGTGCTTGGCACATGTGATGAAGAGTCTGCAACAGTTGGTATTGATGAGCATGGCCAGTGGTTTGATAACGTTCCTTCAAAAAATCCCAAATTGCTTTGGCAGGAGAGGCAATGGAGTCATCGTCCTCAAAGCGTCCAAATTGAAGGTTGATGGAAGGAACTGAGGTAGCTCGGAACTATGTGATAATTTGATAATTCTTACTTTCCCATTCGTTAAGACGGTCATCGAATGCAGAGTCTGTCTCATCCTCCTTTTGGTTAGGTTTGGAAAGAGTACCAGTAATAATCCACCAAAGGCGTTTCCCTTTAATGAAGCTAGAGAGAGTTTGTGTCCAACTAACATAATTAGACCCATCAAGTATAATAGGAACAGATTGGATATTGTCAGTACGATCCACAAGTGCCAAAACAGAGGTCACCAATAGATTCAGAAACCCAAAAAAAACCTTAGGAACAAGGAGGGTTGACGTTAGCACTGTGCTGTGATGATGTCAACAGCTAGCCAGGGGCTGAGAGAGGCTGACGTCAGCGGATGAATAGGGCTGACGTCAGTGGCTAAACCAAACAAGGCATGAGGCTGAGAGAAGCCGGACGGAAGCCGAGGGGAGATCGGCTGAGGTGGAAGCCAAGGACAGAACGGTTGAGGCGCAAGCCGATGGGCGAGCCGAGGCTGATGCGGAAGCCGAAGGTGAGCCGAGGTTGATGCGAAAGTCGAAGAGCAGAAGCCGAGGGAAGCCGGCTGAGACGACGCGTGTGGGAGCGTGTCGAGAGTAGAACCGAAGCAAGACGATGTGCCAATCTTTGGGTGGCGCGTGAAGGCGCGTGTGATGGCCTATGGGGGTGATTTTGGTGGCGTTTGCTTCCTGTTGAAGAGACGAAGAGTTTAGTGTAGTCCAATCGTTGAAACAGAGAGGAACTAGATACGCAGAAGCCAGCAGAAACCAATCTGGGACAAAACCAGAAAAATAAGGCTAGGAGAAAACCTAGGCTCTGATACAATGTTATGAAAATAGAGAAAGAAGAGAAAAGAGAAACTCTATATTGAATTGAATAATAAATACAAGAAGAGAAGCCTGTATATATAGGCAGAAAGGAAACCTAGATAGGTACAGAAAAGATAGAGATAAGCATAAAAAGAGATAGAGATAAGATATACAAGCTATAATAATATACATCTAACACTTCAAATTGAGTCAATTTAAATAATTTATAGGGTTTGAGAAGGTGGACGGGTTGATTTAAGTTATGTTAGTTGGTTAGATGATAAAAATTAATAGATTAGTTGATGGACAAGTTAATCAGGGCCTTCGACTAGTAAGTGTAGGTGTCTTTATTGTATAAGAATTTAGATTCATCTTTTATAGAGATGAGTTTAATATCTCTTGCCTCTCTCTCTCTCTCTCTCTCTCTCTCTCTCTCTCTCACATTAAGGAGGTTATATCATTATATGTAGATAGTGGAGAATTCTATTTAAACTCAAAATATGTCTCAGTATGCTTAATTTAAATTCATAAATTTTAATTTCTATTATATCTTAATATGAATTTATTAATAAGGATAACACATATTAAATCCTAAAATAATTTTTTTTCCATTTCATGGTACATCATAATCAATTATTATTATTCAAATCTCTGTATCTTCTTCCTTAAGAGATCAAAGTTATTTCTTCTTTTCCTTCTTCTTCCTCCTCCCTCCAAAACTCTAATCCTTTCTACCAAAACTCACCATCATGATCAACATCATTGTTTTGTATTATTTAAAACCCTAACCCCTAGAAAAAAATTTGAACAAAATCAAATAATGGCTGAGAGTAATAATCAAAATAGTTTTTTGAATTAAACCATAAAAAAGGAAGTAAGTATTCATATAAAAAGGTTTCACAATTTTTGTAAAGCACCATCAATTATTTTCTAGATCATTTTTTTGACAAAAATTAAAGGGCCAGTAGTTAGATTACCAATGACATATTATTGGAATTGTTCTCATTTTATCATTTAAATAGTACATTATTTGAGAACTACTCTTTCTTGTTAGTACTTGATGATTATGTGTTTATAAATTTGGTTTTTACTTTCACGAGTATTCTTGTGAATAATTTGTAATGTAAAAGTTATTTATTTATTTATTTATTTTATTATTATTTTTTTTTTGTGTATTGAAAAGTTTTTATAATACGTATGTAAAAGTTTTGGCATTTCTGTATTTATAATACTTATGTGTTTATAAATTTGATTTTTTTTTTTTTTTTTTTTGTATTTGAGAATTATTTTTTGTATTGAAAAGTTTTTGAAATAATTTAATTTTTTTAATTTGTTTATTATTTATTATTTAGGTTTTTGAAAAAATAATAGAATATAATGAGAGTAAAATAAAATTTTAAATAATTAAATAAGAAATATTTAAAAATTAAAAGTACTTAATAATTTTTTTTTGATGTGAATAGAATCTTTCGTAGATTGTAGTTGTTGGACTGGCCTTGTTTGGCCTTGGGCTTGATGATTGATTATGGCCCTGTTTGGTAGAGCTGTGGAAAACAACTTATAGCTTATGGCTAAATAGCTTATAGCTTATAACTATGAGCATAAGCTGATTTCTGACTTATAAATTAAGCATCTTCTGCCCCACTCAAAGAATAAGTTGATTTCTGACTTCCAAAAAGCTATAAGCTATAAGCTATAAGCTAAACCAAACACATCAAAATAGCTTAAATTAAGCTAAAAGCTGAAATCAGCAGCTTTTAAGCTGCACCAAATAGGGCTTATGTTTATTATGGTGATTGTTGACTTCTTTCTTAGAGTGTTGATCCATTTGATGTAATATGTTGTAAATTTAGAAGTACTCCCTCACAATTGACCCAAAAAAAAAAAAATAACAATAATAAAAAATAAAATCTGACAAGTCGGTTAAGGTTTGTCAACTTAGTTATAAATTGACACAATCTGTGTATATGTATATGCAAAACTAACTTAAATTAAATAGACAATTTTTTCCTAATTAATCGGATGATAGTCATTATGGGTGGGCGCGAGTCAGTTGCGGTCACAGAACCTCCAATCTGCCATTCGTCCGCCAAATTGACGGATTGGAAAAAATCAATCTGCATCCGTCTGCCAATCCGGCGGATGTGGATTGAGCGGATTGGCGGTTTGGCAGATGGATTCGAATCGGTTTGGCGGTTTAAAATTTTATAAATTTTCAACATAATTCAACTTGTGCACTTCCTCAAAAAAAAGAAGAAGAAGAAAGTATTACAGTCAATGATTTAAAAAATATTACAATCACTGCATGCCTCATCCAAAGTAAGAAAGTTTGAAACTTTAGAATATCACAATCACTGCATGCCTCATCCACATACTACAATCACAGCATGCCTCATCCACATAAAGTATTACAATCTGTGGTTCTTAAAATATAAAAACAATTCAAACCACCAAAACCATGAACAGAGCAGTAGTAGCGATTGTATGTCTCTATATTGTTACATCGATATCTATTTTTGAAAACAAAAACCAACCAGCATATATCATATTTTCTATTTATTATTTTTAGAGATAGATCTAAAAACCAAAAAATATAGATAAATAATACGTTTATTTTTTTCAATTCAAAAAAGATATTAAAGTTGAAAACTTTTTTTCAACAGAATATTTAAACTCCTTTTTAATTGAAAACACAAACAGAATATTTAAACAAACTGAAAACACAAAGTCTTATAAATTACTAGGGGTGCTCACAGTTTGGTGGTTCGGTTGCGGCCAAAGGAATTTCAAATCCGCCATCCATCCGCCAGATTGGCGGATTGGAAAAAATCAATCCGTTAACCGCTTGTCATGAGACATCCGTCCAAAATACGGCGGATCGGTTCGGTTCGATCGGTTTTGACGGATCGGTATATCTGCTGCTCACCCATAATAGCCACCCTCATTTTTACTATAATTTTTTTTCTTTCTAGTTTGATTATTTTTTTATAATTAATTTGTGAAATATCATAAAAGACCAATGCTACTATATATTGACTTAAATGTTCCTCTCCCTATTTTATCACTCTTAAATCATCATTAATGATGTGACATTTAGATTAGACTTTACATAGGCCTCGTTTGGGAAGTGGCTATTTTAGTAGGCTATTTGGCTTTTTGGCTATTTTAGTAAGCTATTTTAGTTTTTGTGTTTGGGAAGATGAGATGGATTTTATTTGAGTTGTTGTATTGAAAAATGTGTTGAAATGATGTTTGAAATTAAAATGACAAATTTGTCTCTAAAAAAAAATATTTTTAAATTGCTATGAAGGGGTAAAATCGTAAATTATTGTTTTTCTTAGGTGTAGTATGATGTAAATTTGCCAACATCTGATCTATTTTTTTTTTTTTTTTTAAAAAGTTTGCAAAAGTGAGCTTTTTGGCTAAATTTTTTTTTTAGGCTATAATAGCCTCCTTGGGCACTTCCCAAACACCCCCATAATAAAATCTTTGATAAGTCAAAATTTAACACTTATCAAATATATCATTATGAGTGAATTTTAGAAATGATAGATAAGATGTCAAACATTTTCTATGTTATCCATTGATTTTTTTTTTTAATCATATTTTGTATTTCTTTTCAGTTTGAGTTATCTCTTGTGGGGTTGTTCAACTTGGTATTTGTTTGGTTTTTTGCTTTATATTGTTGAATTGTAATTGTCTAATTTAAAATAATTCTCATATTTATAACTATTTTCTATTAATTAGTTACCCAAAAAAAAAAAATTCATTCAATTCATTTGCACCGTTAATTTAAAATTGCCAAAATATTTAAAATTCTCAATCAGTTAGAAATAATTTGATTGATAATTTTAAGAGAATTTACGATTCAATGATTATTATAAATTGGGCGAATTACACTAACAGTCTCTATTGTTTGAGACTCATGTCACTTTGGTTCATGACTTTTCAATTGTGACACATTTAATCCTGAATTTTGAATCTTGTTCCAAATAAGGACAATTGAATATTCCATTACTCAATTTGAAGGGCAAAGTCGTCAATTTGATAAAATATAAACTAATTTGATAAAAATAAATGTCAAAAAAATATTTTTGAATTTTTAAAAATTATTTCTACCCATCAAAGATAAAATTATGTAAAATTGATAAATCTTTTACACATTTATTTATTTTTTTACCAAATTAATTTTTGTTATGTGTTTGGATTATAATCATGTAATGAATAATGGGAAAATCGGTCTAGGGTTCCTCTCCCACTTTTCGTAATGGAAGAGATCCACAAAATTATTTTTTAATGTCTAAGGTCCCTAAACATATATCAGAGAAATTTCAGTCCTTTATACTATCTTCATCATCTGACCCACCGCCGCCCCCAACAATTCAACTCTGAGTCCTCATCTTGCAACACTTCTCAAAGCTTTACCCAGTGGAGATTCCCACTCCCAAACTCACCCATCCCACACCACTCTCACCCACCACCACCACCACCACCACCGCCGCCGAAATTTGACCCATCACCACCCCAAACCCACCGCCATTCTTACCCACAACCATCGCCTCCAGAACTCTTCCACCTCGCCGAGCTCCAACTCTTGCTCAAACACATCCAGACTCTTGAGCTTTACCTTGTTCTTGCTCAAACACGTCCAGACTCTTGACCTTCAAGGGAGGAATAATCCTAGAGGAATTTACAGTAAGTAGTTTTCCATTTAGAAGCACTGTTTGGCTGTGTAAATCGGCATCTTTGGCTGTTAAATGGTATTTCTCTCTTATAAGTTCACCAAATTTTGAAAACCGAGGCATCCTTGCAAACTTGGTTCTCCGATCATGGTTTGTGCGTCGCACCTTCTGTATCCCATTTGTGGTTACATTGGAAACTGGGTTGATCAAGAGCAATGTGATTCCATGCTGTCACATGTGAACTCAATAATTTAGTAAAACACATATATAATGATGAGTTCACATAGATAAATTACTTGATACGGCTGAATTTGTATCTACATAGGTAGTTTAATTATGTTTTTCTAATTGAAGTGTTGACTTACAGATTTTTTTGAACAGTGAGAGTAAGCACGAATTTTCTTTATCCCAATGAAGTTTGTTGACAGATCACCATTTAGAATCGACAATGAGTCAGGGTGCTTGATGAAATCAGAGTTTCTCTGGTTTCAACCCAGGTATTTCAATTGACAAATTAATCAAATCAGAGTTTTATAGTTCTAGAGAAAATTCAGAATTTCTCTAGTTCAACCCAGAGAAAATTCAGAATTTCTCTGGGTTCAACTCTCTGGCTTGAACTGAAATTTCTCTGGGGTTGATCCAGAGAAATTCTGTGGTTTGGATTGACCAAACAGATATGTATAGTCACTGAGATATGTATATAAACTCTTTTTGGCATAAATTCCAACTAAGAATGGAAAAGATTATGAAAACATCAACTGACATAAACACTATTTAAATCGAAGAGAGAAAACAAACAAGCATCAAAAACACAGTGGGAAATTTCTCTGTGACATGAATTTTCTCTGGATCAATTTTCTCTGGAATAATTTTCTCTGGATCAATTTTCTCTAGAACAATTTTCTCTGGATCAATTTTCTCTAGATCAACTTGAGGGACCTTAGACGTTATGAAAATATTGAGTGTCCTTTATATTGTAAAATGTTAATACCAGGGACCTGAAAAAAAATTCCCCATGAATAATTGTTAAGCTTTTAATGTGTAATCGATATATTTACTATATGAAATGTTTTTAGTTTTTTATTTTTGATTTAATAGATTGTTTTAATAATGATATCAAAGTTGTCACCATATTTGACTTTTGAAAAAATAGAAATAAAATAAATGAAAATAAAAACAATCACCTACTATATGATCATTATCCAAATACATAATAAAAATTAATTTGGTGAAAAAATAAATAAATGTGTAAAAGATTGATCAATGTTACATAATTTTATCTTTGATGGGTAGAAATAATTTTTAAAAATCACAAAAATATTTTTTTGATATTTATTTTTGTTCAATTAGTTTATATGTTATCAAATTGATGACTATACCCTTGAGATAGTAATGGTATATTCAATTATCCTTATTTGGAATAAGATTCAAAGTCAAATCTGTTACAATTAAAAAGTTAAGGATTAAAATAATACAAATTCCAAACTATAAAAACTTTTAATGTAATTCACTCTTTTAAATTTATAATTTTTATAATATTTATCATCTATTTGTAATTATTTTTTACTGCCACCATAGTTGCGTGATTTCTCCATGATTTTATTTCAAAACCAATCCAAGCCAACAGGCCACACTGATACAGCTAATCAATCTTTTATTGTGGTGTCAGTAGTCCTGGCTGGTTTGGCGTGTTTCTATTCAATGGTGGTGGAGGAGGAGAGTCCATTGGGTTTGTCCCCTCTGTGGACCATTCTATTCTTTATTTGATTTGGTTTGATTAATTGTTGGTTTAGACTTTCGACTAGAACTATCAATATTTTATATTGGTTTTATTAATATGTGAATAGATACTTCAATACCGATCGGTATTTAATTGCAATACTAATATTGATACATATTTGTGTCGACACAAAAAAATATCATATTTATTTGATGGACCTAATGAAGAAGAAAAAAAAGTCATCACGTGATCGCTATTTATAAGATAAAGCTCTCTCAACCATTAAACGGCCGGAGGTCTTCTGACGCCCAAGTCAGTTTTTCAATATTATAAAAATATTTAATAGACTAATTCATAGAGAAATTGCCTACCTTAACTCATAGAGGTGTGGTTTATTTATAATAACCAGTGATTTACCTAATAAGTAGTTTGAATATTCTAGAAGTCCTATCTCAAATAATCTCCGGTTGTTTAGGACTCCTATATCAATAAGATTTCATCTCCTGATAAATTTTGCGTAAAATAAAAACACTAATTCAGTATTTGATGAAGATTTGATAATTGCTATACATGTGATAATCCATAACTATGTTACATTGCAATGTTTGGACCTACATAATTCTTGTGGTTATTTTTATTCCATCTCAATTGCTCCCAAGCTTTTATTCTCTTTGAGCCTAGTAAAAGAGTAGAAGCTTTTTGTTATTCTGATAAAAATAGCCTTGTAATATAGCCTAGCTAGAACGATACAAGGATGTTAGGGCTTATTCTAATAATGCATAACCTTGTTAGGACTTATTCTGAAAATATAGATTATACAATCACACTCTGGGAATTTCAAAACAAATACAACATTTCATGAAAATTTTGTCTGCGAAAAATCGAAAGCTGGCACCCATGTAAATGTAGACTATACAAGCACTACTTTTGCCATTTCACAAAAATTTCATCCACGGGATCGGCACCCATGTATACGCGCGATTTTTAGGACTTTCACCATGGACATTCATGCCAACTTATTTCAATGAGACACCACTTACTTCACAGATTCACCCATTTTTCTCAAAACAATAAACATTTCCAATGTATAAATTTGAGATAATGCTCGATGTAAATGAATAATAAAAATGGTTTCAATTCTCCTAATTCTCATGCAATTTCTACAACAATCATAGCTATCCTTCATCGATAGCCCAAAATAAATATTTTTAAACCGATAAATACTTATCAATAAAGATAAAACTTTCCAAATTTCAATATGTGAGTGATAATACATATCCAACTCCACAATCCTCATTAATATCAATCTAATTTTACAATTTCAACATCAATTCCATTATTTATACAAAATCAACATTTGCAACATTTAGGGCAAAACCCTTTGTTCTTCTAAAATCAATCCCAAATATCAAAATCAACCACTTCATCACAACTCAACTTTATTTTCAACACCATAATCATTTTCAAGAATTCATTTGAAAACCCCCATTTTGATCTTTAACCCAAAACCCTAGATTTTGTTTAAAAAATCCCTAAAATCACAATATCGTTTAGAAATAGCAAATAATTAAGTTGAAACTCATAAAAAGTAAGAAGAATCAATACCTCAAGCTTTAGAAAATGAGAGAGAGAGTGAAAGAAACTCAAAGATGCCGAAAATCAACTTTGCTATGATTAGAATGAAGCCCTCGTTGAGCTCTATCTTTTTAACAAAGGGACACTGGTGAAAAGGTCGACGGATCGTGGTGTATTTGAGTGAAATCAATGAGTTTTATAGAGACAGAGAGAGAGAGATAGAGAGAGAGAGAAGTGAAAAAGTGACTCATAAAAGTGACTTTACGAACTGATAGATGCGTAGGTTGCTCGAGCGCAAGATGTGTCGCTCAAGCATCTAGACACAAAAGATATGACTACTCGAGTGAAGAAGTTTGTCGCTCAAGCAAAGACTACAAACTCCCAAAAGTTTTGCAAGCAAAAGACCCACATTCGAGCATAAAAAACACTGCTTGAGCGAGCATCGCTCGAGCGCAAGAAGGAGTGTTCGAGTGAAGAATACCAACTTCCATTATCTCTGCAGACCTGCAAAAGTATTGGAAGTTCACAAAGACCACTTGAGCACAGGAAGCGTTGCTTGAGCAAAAAAACTAAAATTTGGGCAACAACCATTTTGAAAAACTAACTCCCGTCGTGTTCCAGATGCAGCCAAAACACAACGATAACCAAACTTAATGAAGAGTAAGATGAAATAGGACATGAAAAATCATATACAACAATAAAATCTGGATCCAAAACATCAAATGGGTCAGGTCTAAACCAGAATCGCTATAGATGCCTGAGTGGAAGATCGAATAAGAGAGGAATCGACTGATACAACCCAAGGGGAGGAAGTAAGAACTTTTGATGTGTTGTTGACTGATGCCAAATGTGAGGTGTTCCCGGATTGTACAAATTATACTTTGTTGAAGTTTTTGATCGATGTGCTTAATATGAAGGTAACAAATCATTGGAGCAATAAGTCAGTTGACATGATGCTAGAGTTTCTAACTAAACTTTTATCGAAAGAAAATTTGGTTTCCAAAGTCAACTTATGAAGCTAAGAAAATACTACATGACTTGGGCTTATCAAATAAGATCATTGATGCTTGCATAGATGATTGTGTATTATTTTGGAAGGAGAATGCAACACTAGATAAATGTCCAAATTGTAAGACATCTAGATACAAGATTAATCGTGGAAGGGGTCAGAAGATCCCCCATAAAGTATTGCGGTATTTTCCTTTGACACCAAGGTTGAAAAGATTGTACATGTCAAGGAAGAGGGCTGATTACATGAGATGGTACAAAGACAAACGAGTGGACGACGAGGCATTGAGGCATCCTGCTAATAGTGATGAGTGGAAGGAATTTGATGCACAACATCCCGAGTTTGCCTTGGAGCCTTGAAATGTAAGGTTAGGGTTGGCCGTTGATGGGTTCAACCCTTTCGGGAACATGAACAACTCTTACAGTTTGTGGCTCGTCATACTCATTCCATACAACTTGCCAACTTGGTTAGTTATGAAGGATTCATTTTTCATGATTTCATTACTTATTCCCAGAGAATCGTAACCAGGGATTAATATTGATGTCTACATGCGACCATTGGTGGATGAGTTAAATTAGTTATGGGCAAATGATGCACTAACTTATGATGCCTCCACCAATGAGACTTTTTGAAAGCACGCAGCTTTGTTATGGATAATACACGATTGGCCTGCATTTGGAGACATATCTGAGTGGAGAACAAAAGGTCATTATTCTTGTTACACTTGCAATAATGAACCATATTTTGAATCTTTGAGAAGTAAGACTGCATATACTAACCATTGATGTTACTTGCCTGAGAACACCCAGAAAGGTGAAAGAGTAGGGCTTACAATGGTAAAATTGAGAAACGGAAGAGATTTTTGGAGTTGCCAGTGGAAAAGATACAAAAGTAGTTGGACAACGTGGCGGGTGTCATATATGGAAAGCATCCAAGGAATAGGAAAAGGACCAGTCAAGCACCTAATTGGACAAAGGTAAGCATCTTTGTATGAGCTACCCTATTGGAAGAAGAGAAAACTTTGACACAACATTCATGTCATGCATGTGGAGAAAAATTTTAATGAAAATGTTTTCAGGACTATATTAGCCATTTTTGGGAAGAACAATGACACATACAAGGAACAATTAGACTTGGAAGATATGGGTATAAAGAAAGAGCTATGGTTAACACAATGACCCGATGGGTCATATGTTAAGCCTCAAGTAAGCTTTTCATTGACACCTGGAGAGAGGGAGGGTTTCTTTAAATTCTTAAAAACTGGCAAGTATCCAGATAGGTATACAGCAAACATATCCAAATCAGTAAATGCAAGAAATGGTAGATTAATAGGCTTAAAAAGCCACGACTGCCATGTACTTATACAAAGAATTCTTCCCATTTGAATGTGTGGTTACATGGATAAAGAAATTAGCATAACACTTTTTAAATTAGGCAATTTCTTCCAAGACCTATGGTTTAGGACACTAAGGTGGAGTGAAATGGAGAAATTAGAGGAACGTACAATACACATTTTATGCAAGCCAAAAAATATCTTTCCTCCAGCCTTCTTTGATGTGATGATCCACTTGGCTATTCATTTGCCTCGTGAGGCTATTCTTGGAGGACCCGTGCAATATTGATGGATGTACCCAATTGAAAGGTATTTTTTACAGTTATACTTGTAAATGAGATGTGCGTAATTATGTTGCATGTGTAACTATACTTTTAATTGGTTCTCTCTTCAAGGTTTCTTGGAGCATTAAAAAAGTTTGTGAACAACCGTGCTCGACTAGAAGGTTTAATTGCCGAGGCTTACATTGTCAAAGAGTGCATTACTTTTTGTTCAATGTATGTTGATGGGATTGAAACTGGGCATAATTGATCAGAATGGAATGAAGATCGTGGTGAACATCAACAAGGGTTGACAATATTCACAAAAACTACACATCCAATTGGTCTAATCACACGGGATGTTGAAATGTCTTAATAAATTCGTGATATTGCTCATTGGTTTATGTTGTACAATAGCCCAGAGATAGAGAAGTATTTGGAGTATGTGTTTCATTGAATTATGTTTATGCTGGGTTTTTATTAGTGGTATGTAGTAATCACATTTTTTTTTTGAGTAGGGAACACAAAAATCTATTACAAACTTGAGCTGGACATGACCGTAGACACCCCATTTTTGACAGCCCATAAGACTTGGGAGCCTCAGGTTGAACACTCGATGATGAAATACTACATTGTACAAAGGTTCAATTTCCTCAGCAAAAAGCTTCAGTTTTGAGTTTCAAAGCCTAGAACCTTGCACTTCCTTTGGACCAAAACCTAATTTTTTTTTTTCTAGCTTGACCACTTAGAGGCCTGCTAGCCAACAGGTGGCTGGTTGTCCCCTTATATGGATGGCCAGCTATGTTTCCCTACTGGCAGATATTTTGCTGCCAACTATCCCTCCATGTGTATGCACTACACCAGCTGGCTCAATACAAATATTTCCGATAGAGGCACATGTTTTTCTAAATATACTTGACCATCTTTCTTGATTTTAGGTTAGAAAAATTTTGCTAAGTGCCCAAAGCTTGCCAAACACTCTCCCTCTCTATCCTGCAACATACATACACTTCTTAAATCAAAAATTTGAGGCTTCTTGCTGAGGTTCTTGAGCCAAAATTTTAGCCCTTGAGAGTGAACATCTTGTGGTTTGTGAACAATAGAGTGTCTTCTCTTCAAAGGTACAACTCTTGCCATCTTTTGCTTACTCTTCACTCTTCTTTTTCTTGGTGTTTATACTCTGTTTTGGACTTTTTTTTGGGATGAAACTTGTGATTTCAAAGCTACCAAGGGTGGAAGGGTTAACCACCCGTGAACCTTATTCCAAGCTTATATCCTTGTGTTTTCCATTTGTTTCTCAACTTTTAGCTACTAATTTTTAGAGTTTTTAGAGGCTAAAACATGTGATTTTAAGGTCCACAAAGTGGAGGGGTTATCCATCCTTACTTAGGCTTGCTTACTAGCTTTGTTCCCTTCTTCTTTTTGGTTAACTTTTACAGCTTTCCAAGATACTTTTCATCACTGTTTTTACTAATTTTGGGGATGTTTTAGTGTGTTTACTTAGTTTATGCTTTGCATATTATACTTGTGTTGTTGTAAGTCCTCATAGGTTTGGTGATCTAGGCCTTAGACACCAATCTATTTGAGTTGATAGCTTTTATTTCATAGTTTTCATACATATACTCACACTTGTAATAACAATCTCTACAACCTGCCTCCTTTCTTGGTTATTTTATTTTATTGTATTTTATTTTATTTTTTAAGAGTTGTTTCAAGCAATTGATTGTTGGTCAAGGCATGAGAAAGAGACCTTCCATGCTTAATGGTTTAATCTCTTTAGCAGTTCATTACCAGGGCATTACATCTCTCTCATGCTAAGTGCAACTTCTTGTTTGACACTTCTTTTCATTAGTGGATGTAATTATCACTTTTGGACAAAATGAATAAAGAATGGCAAGGAAATGTAAAAGAGGTTAAAATTGGACTAAAAGTGGTAACAAGAGTAATAAAATTGGTTGAGGTACATTCGGACGTTATATTGAACCTATTGGGTCTCGAGTCATTATACTCTTTATTGATGTTAATGATTCGAGAAGCAATGCCTACCACTTCCCTTGAGGTAACTCCATGACAGGGAGGAGGTTTTGTTGGTCTTTTATTTCCATTTATTGAGCCTTTGTCCCATCGATTCATAGATCATCATGCAATGCGTTTGCGTCAATTGATGGTTTGCGAATCGATTTTACCCTTTCCTTAATTAGTTTCATGATAGGAAGAGGCAGAAAGGATAAACACCTCCTGGAAACACTTTGTTTTTGGTCTATTTTATTTTTGTGATAGTAGGGCAGTACCAAAAAATAGTGCCTGGCTGGCCACTCTATTTTATGCAAGTAGTGTCACTTTCATGGTAGAACAGAGCAGAAGTTGGGGCAAAAACAGATTAATTTTCTGATTGTAAACAAAATAGTTTCTGGCAGCAAAACAGAGGAGTTTCGGACGGATATTCTCATTCATGCATGTGCGACTCTTCACTTCCTGTAGCCCGTTAGATTAATGCTTAAATAGTAATATGTTGCACTTAATTAGTAGCTTCATTCAAAACTTGTAATAGCTAGTTAAGTAGCATTGATTCATTGTTTTAGAATTGTAATAATTAGTCTAAGTCAAACATTCGGACCCTCTTGTATGAGGGAAAACTTGTAATATTATGTATGTCTTCCAACTCCCATTCTTTCTCCCTTATATTTATATGCTTATGATGATAGTATCCTGTTTTACATTTTCATACCATGTCTTGTATCCATTTTTGCATGCATTGGGTTAGGTTTATCACTTAAGCCTAGTTGTTATTGCCTACTTAATTGAATACGTGCACTATTGCATGCTTTGAGTTATGCCAAATGTCATGTTAAATAAACCGAATCTAGTAGTTGCATTTTGTATGTGTTGCATTAGTGACTTACATATTAGAGGAGAAGAAGAATGCACTAGAGATGGGGTTGTTTGACACTCGAGTTATAGTAAAAGGGGACTTCACTTGTAGAAGTGTATGGTTCCAGTCAATACATTATGGCTGCTGACCAGCCAAAGCCTGTAGTCATACTTCCAGACTCTCTCAGTATCAATGCCATTGGGGAAGATGAGCTAGGGCAAAATCAGAATGTTTGGCATGAACACGACCTTAATGACTTGGCAGAATTAGAAGAGGATCTGGAAGAACTGGAGGAAGATCTGGAGAACCTTTACTTCTTTGAAGAAGAAGATGTAGATAGTGTACAAATTGGGTGGTAGGATCCAAGCCAACCCGAAACCAGCAATGGGTGGTTGAGTGAAAAGGAATAAATATGGAGGAGTAGGTAGAGGAGACTGTGAAAAAAGAGGAAGTTAATGATAGCAGCCAAATTGAGGGGGTGTCCACGACTGAGGCCATGCCTAGAACGGACAAAGAATAAGAGTTGGAACAGTTCTAACATGAAAGAATAGAGGAAATCTAGAGGACGATAGCCTTAGATAAGGAAAAAAGAAAAAGAAAGGAAGGGACCGAGACAACAGTGGACGATGTCCAAACCATAGCAAAGCCCGTGGGGAAGTCGGGTGATAAGGGAAAATGCCAAAGAAACTCCTATAGTATCAGAGGGAAGAGATTGAATCAACTATAGAGGAGGAGTGGTATGCCAGTGAAGAGCCCAATGATGGCCTGCCAATGGCTGCGAGGGAGTGGTGGGAAGACAATGATCTGAGCCATGCGTATATTGACGAAGGGTGGAAAACAGATACCCCTGATGATATATGGTTTCCTGATGAGATTAATCACGTGACCCGATGTGGTCAGTATTTTAAACCCTCGACTCTAGATCAGCCAGAATCCTTCAGGAAAAAGGCTGAGAAATCAATAGAGAAAGATATAGAGGAAGACGTGGTCTTAAAGCAACTCAAAAAGATCTAGGCAGACATATCAATGTAGGGGCTGCAGATGGCTTCCTGAGAGCACAGGCAGGGGTTATCAGAGGCCATGAATAGAATGAAGCTGCCTATCGACACCACCATTGACCAACTGGAGTCATTGGTTACATCAGGGTATACTTGTTCGGTGTTATCTGTTATGGATAAAGAGTTGCCATCTGAGGGTACTAATCACAATCGATCCCTATATGTGACCCTGGGGAGCTAGAAGAAATGGATCTCGGTGCTATTGGTGGATACCGGCTCAACAATTAACGTGTGTTTGGCAAAGACCGGTTACGCCATAGTTTTGAAGCCAACTGACTTCACACATACAACTCAAGTTGTTTGAGCCTATGACAACACCAGCCGAGAAGTTATGGGGACTTTTAAGAGCTAGATATTAATCGGACCATTTGAACATGAGGTTGAATTCCATGTTATGGACGTACTGGTAATTTTCAATCTACTCCTGGGAAGGCCTTGGCTACATCAAATAAAGGCAGTGTCATCCGCAGTTCACCAGCTGGTGAAATATCCATTTAATGGTGGGATTGGTATTGTCTACAGCAATTATGTGATCCATCCTCTGCAAGGAACTACCACGCCTTTGTTAGAGATAATACATAGGGAAGAGGATGTGTTCCTCTCCAGCTTCTCCTTGGCAGAGGCCCGGCTGGTCCAATTTATCATGGCGGAAGATGATGGGAACTACGTAAGTGCCCAATCCGGTTACATAATAAATAGACAAGGGCATATTTTGGATCGGGACTCGGCAGAAGTGGTAGGCAAGGAGGTATTGTTGCTAGAAAAATGAGTCATAACCCCCATACTTTTGGGTTGGGGTATAAGCCTACTCTCGAAGATTGGAAGAGAAATGGGGATGAGTTGAGAGGAAGATTGAAAGCGAAAAGGGTTGGGAGGTGATAAGAACTAGTCCACAAGCCAATTTGGGGAACCCTAAATGGATGTTTTGTCTGCGAAGGGGAAGATTTCCCTTTCTGTGGATTCCTAGAGCCATGGATCGACCGAGAAACAAAGACAAGGTACCCAGGATTCGAGATTTTCTTCGGGCATCAGTTATCGGAAGATGAGGATGAGTAGATTAACCTGAGCATCAATACAGAAGGCAAGACGCAAGCTTGGGCATTGATGAAGAGGAACTACTAGGAAGGCATGGTTGACTTACTCATGGATTCCAACGCTAAGATTTGAGTCCATTAACTTGGGGATAGTATTACTATCTCTATGATCGAGGATAAACCATTGCAGTTATTCGGCAAATTTCATCGTGGACGTGTCTAAGGCTCCACACTTGGTCTGGCAATTTGAGAAAAGTACTGTTGGCTGTTCTGAACCTGATAATGAGTCTGAATCTGATTCCACTAAGTTTGTGGAGTTAGGATCTGATTCGAGTTCTTCTGAGTCTAAGTTTGAGTCTGGTACATTTGGGGGTGGTAACTTGGGTGCCAAAGTCCTGTCGAGGTCTTCTTTTAGTTTTTCTTTTGAGTCGACTCTAATAGAGGAATCGGACTTTTTGAATGGAAATGTAGTAGATTTCACTTACTTCTTTATGCCTTTGGTTTGTTGTATTGATCTTGATTTTCAAAATTTTGACTTAAACAAAGAGGAAGAAATTCCTTGGGCTTTGAAACATTTGGTTGATAGAGAGGAAGAGAGGCATGTTAGGCCCTGTATAGATAAAATCATAGCAATTAATGTGGGTATTGAAGACGATCCCCGCTTGGTCCAGATTGGGTCTACGTTGTCTTTGGAGGAATGCGAGCGTTTAATCTCTTTATTAAAAGATTTCAAAGATGTTTTCGCGTGGTTCTACGAAGACATGCATGGAATCGATCTTGAGATTTTATAGCATTGGATCCCTCTTGACCCTGAGGCCTGACCAGTTATGCAGAAACTGCGCAGAATCCGTCCAGACTGGGCATTGAAGATTAAAGAGGAGGTCACCAAATAGATTGATGCAGGTTTCTTGATGGTATCTGAGTACCTGACTTGGCTGGCTAATATCATTCCGGTTCCAAAGAAGGATGACAGAATCAAAGTCTGCGTCGACTTCTAGGATCTAAATAGAGCTAGTCTGAAGGATGACTTTCTATTGTCGCACATCGATGAACTGGTAGATTTCAACGCAGGCCACGCGTTGCTTTCATTCGTGGATGGGATTTCCAGGTATAATCAGATTTTGATGGCACTAGAGGACAAAGAAAAGACTGCTTTCACCACGCTGTGGGGTATCTACTGCTACCGACTTATGCCTTTTGGGTTGAAAAATGCTGGGGCTACATATCAAAGGGCTGGGACCACAATTTTGCATGACATGATCCATAAAGAAGTTGAGGTGTATGTAGGTGACATGATTGTCAAGTCTAAGAAACGAGAAGTCCACTATACCGCACTAGAAAAATTCTTTGGACGGATCAGGGAGTACATATTAAGGTTGAACCCACAGAAATGCACCTTTGGGATGCTGTGATTCCTGATTAAGCAGAGGGGAATTGAAGTAGATCCGTTCAAAATCAAGGCCATCTTAGAAATGCTACCACCAAGGACTAAAAATGAGATGCACGACTTTCTGGGTAAAGTGCAATTCATAAGACAATTTATCTCAAAATTAACCTTGACTTGTGAACCACTATTTGGTCTTTTGAAGAAAGAAAAGAAGTTCTAATGGGATGATCAATGTCAGTTTGCCTTTGAGCAAGTCAAGCAGTACTTGCATAATCCACTTTTGTTGTCACCGCTAGAGCTAGGGAAGCCACTGATCCTGTATTTGTCGGTAACAAATTCGACTATGGGGTGCATGCTAGCTCAAGAATCAGAAACTAAGGTGGAGAAGGTTATGTATTATCTAAGCAAGAAGATGCTAGATTATGAGATGCGCTACGCTCCCCTCGAGAAAGCTTGTCTAGCTTTGGTATGGGCCACAAGGAAGTTAAGGCACTACTTGTTAGGTTACTCTGTAATTCTGGTTTCACGATTGGATTCCATCAAATGTCTCGTTGAGAAACCAGCGCTTATAGGTAGGCTAGCTTGTTGGCTGCTTCTCCTCTTTGAGTTTGATCTCAAGTATGTCATGCACAAATCAGTCAAATCGAGGGTAGTAGCTGAATTTCTAGTAGACCACCCAATGGAAGGAGATGAAGCAGTGGAGTATCTATTCCCGGATGAAGACATTCTATAGGTAGAAGAGGAAACATGGACAATGCACTTTGACGGAGCGTCTAATCAGTATGGTTATGGGATAGGCGTATTACTCATAGCACTCGATGATTCCCACATACCCTTAGCTTTCAAACTCTCGTTCAAAGTGTCCAATAATGAAGTAGAATATGAGGCGTTTATCATTGGATTGGAAACTACTCTAGAACTAGGGGCAATAAGGTTGGATGTCATTGGAGACTCGAACTTGGTTGTTTCTCAAGCCAACAGAGACTGGAGGGTCAAGGAAGAGAACATGAAGATTTATCATCAGACCCTGGACATTCTAATTCTGAGGTTTGAAAAGCTGACGTTTACACATCTGCTAACGGAGAACAACCGGTTCACTGATGCATTAACAATTTTATCTTCCATGGCAGACATCTCGCTTGGAGTTAAAATGTGTCCGATCATCATTGAACAGAAGTACACATTTGGCTATGAAACTATCGCCGCAATAGATGAGACTCAAGACAAAAAAACCCTGGTATTACGACATTTGGAATTTTCTAGAAAAGGATATCTATCCACCAGGGGCAAATGCCAAGGATAAACAGGGAATATGACATATGGCCATCCAATTTATCATCTGCGGAAATGTACTGTACAAGAGGCCATCTTGGAATGCACAAGCTCTGTGTTGAAAAAGAAGAATCGAAGCATCTCATGGAGGTCATCCATGGAGAGGAGTGTGGAGCACACATGAATGGTGTGAAGCTAGCCTGGAAGATCCTCAGGCAAGGCTATTATTGGTTGACTATGGAAGAGGATTGCATCAACTTTGTTAGGCGATGCCACTAGTGTCAACTCTATGCCAATTGCATGAATATACCGCTGTCAAAGCTCTACGACGTGACTTCGCCATGGCCTTTCTTAGTCTGGGGAATTGATGTCATCGGGGTAGTCTTGCCAAAGGGTTCGAATGGACATGAATTCATTCTTGTGGCGATTGACTATTTCACCAAGTGGGTAGAAGCTCAGTCTTACTTCGTGTTGAAGGCATCACATTTGGGTAAGTTTATCAAGAACAACATCATCTGCCGGTATGGTGTACCAAATGAGATCATCTCGGACAATGGCTTGCATTTCAAGAAAAAGGTGGTCGAATTGCTCGAGAAATACAATGTGGCTTTTCATAAGTTATCAACTTATAGACCACAAACCAATGGAGCTGTTGAGGTCGCTAACAAGAATGTCAAGAACATCCTGCGAAAGATGGTTGAGACCTACAGGGACTGGCTGGATAAAAGACCTTTTGTACTCTGGGGCTACAGAACGTCAATTCAAACATCTACAGGGGCAACCCTTTATTCTCTCGTGTATGGGATGGAAGCTGTTCTACCAATTGAGATTGAAGTACTGTCGCTACGAATTATGGCTGAGTGTCAGATAGCATAGGCGGATTGGCAGTAGAGTAGGTTTAAAGAACTGATATTGTTTGATGAAAGGAGGTTGAAGGTGTTATATCATATCCAAGGGTATCAGCATAGAATTGCTAGGGCCTTCAATAAGAAATTCAAATCCAGAAATCTTAAAGAATGAGATATGGTGCTCAAGGACAACCAAGCCCCCATCCCTAGGGGCAAGTTCAGACCCAATTGGACTGGTCCTTACATTATCAAATCTATTCGGTTAGGAGGAGCGATTATTTTCATGGATTTAGATGGCTTGGAATTTTCGCAACTGATAAATATAGACAAGTTGAAGAAATACTATCCCTGAGAGGCTTGCTAGGTCGAAAACTTGAAATGGCAACCTAGGCAAAAGTTTGAGCATGAAAAATTAGAAACAAAGAAAAATTGAGGTCGCAAGGTTGAAAACCCGAAAGGAGACTTTGTCAAAAGTTAGAGCGCAAAAGGAGAGTGTTAATACTCAAGTGAACCCGAACCAAACTACATAAGGCCTGATTCCCATCTTTAGGATACGTAGGCAACTTCATCCTGAAGTTCGGCCATAACCATCTTCGGCTTAACTGTCTTGTCCATTTGTTTGATCGGGCCATCTTTTTCCCATCATCTATTAGCTTGGTTGTGTTATCTCCATTTGGAAGAAAGGGGTAGTTGCAAATATAAAGCATTGATGGTGAATGTAGTTCTTCACAGTTATGATCTTTTGATTTGGGGGTTGTATATCTTAAGGGTCAATTCCATGTGTGTTAGGTGCTAACCATTTCCGAAAATTGTTTTGAATAGTTTTAATAAATTGGTTTTTCTCAAAATTTTACCTTTTACAACACAGACCATTTTAGATTAAAAGGGAAAATTTTCAATGCTCACAACTTAATTCCATTGATTTCAACACAAGTACATTCTCCAACTCTCTGATTAAATCAAAGTTTCTTTTACATTATAAAAACTTGAAAAGAAAAGACAAAGCAGTAAACTAGGGCCACAGGTAAGTCAGGTGGTCCTATGTCTTCTGCTTGCACTCGTGGAGGTCTCTGCAGCCAAAAATGGCCCAACCTGTGCCTCATCTTCAAGCCAAGCCAAGCGAAGCACTCACAAGAAAGGGTGTAACTGAAGCTAGGGGCAGGGGCCAGAAGTTCTCTCGTCCTTCAAGCAGTGAGGTATCGAGTCAAGTGCAAACCACGAACGGGAAATGGAGCTGGGTATGCCATCCATTCCTCTAGACAAGTCTGATCATGTCCAAACTAGCGTCTGAACCTAAATGAAAAATAGAATAAACAGTGCGTGAGGCCAATCAATTGTATACTCGGTTGTCGGGACATGCTATAACTCATCTTCGCCACATTAAGCCAGGGGCAATGCCAAGCGATGTTAGCCACGGGTTTCTTTGACATCGATCTCACCACAATCTCTCTAAAGCAAAGTCTACTAGTCGCTGGTGAAAGAAATAGGCTTTGGCCCAATACATGGGACAAGAGTCCACCACTTTCAGCTTATCCATCAAACACACCTAGGAAAGGATGAAAAATAAGAGAGATTAAAGAATAGAGAGATGTGTGTTGAGAGAAAAGTAAGAAAAGGGCATTGAGAAAAAATAGAGAGGATGAGTGCTGAGTGATGTGAGTATCATAAATAAGAAAGGTGGAAAACAACACATAGAGAAGCATTGGACTCCTTGCAAACCGAGAGGTCTCTTACTGACGAAAAGCATCTAAATCCATCAGGGTCTCAGCCATTGCCAAACCAATGCAACCCTTACCTCCTTTCAGACGTTGGGCCACTTCGATCAACCCAATGTTGGCTCCGCCATAACTAGGGGCAAGAAGAAAGTGTGCCAATATGCCCAAACAGAGGGAATGCTGGTGATGACCTCGCCAGAGAAGGTCACCGTTGTCCACAATACCCGAAAAACGATGAATCAAACTGGGAATGTCTAACTCCTCATCATGGGCCAGAGATCGAGCCTTATGCAAAGTAAGCCCACACATCTGTTCCAAAGCCTTTGCATGGCCAAAGCAGGGTTGGGGCATAATTTCCTCATCATGTTCGGACTCCATCAAAGCCTGAAATTCTTCAAGCGTAGGGCATGTCTCTTACGCTCTGAAGCAAAACACATGTAACTGAGTTTCAGCATTGGACAACAGCGTGGAGGAGCAGAAAATAAAGTGAAGTATGGCTCAATAAAAAAAGCACGTTTATGCCGAAATCTTAGAAATTTACCTTTTTTGCGCTGTCCAAAGTGGCTATCTAATCCTTAAGCCTCTTGGTAAGAAATATCTCAATTTTTAGAGGAAACAACAAGAAAAATGAAGTTCTATCGAAGAAACAGCGAATGAAGCCCTTTTATAGAGGATATGGTTATGTGAGTGGACGCCAAATGTCAGTCAACTATCCACCCACAACACTTGGCCGGCCGGCCACTTTTCCTAGCCGGCCGTCCTTCTACTTGCCGGCCGACCACCTTTTGCTGGCCAAGCAGTTGGGCAGTGTTGTCTTGTTTTGGTCTTTTCGCTTTGAAGTCTTGTTTTGAGTCTTTTTGTTTTCAGCAAGTATAAATAGTTGTGTTTAAGTTGTCTTTTGTTTGTTTTTCATTTATCGAGTTGTATTTTACATTTTTGGTCGATTGTCGACTCAATATCCGGTTACGAACATCATTCAATACAAGCATTTTACATATTCAATTTCAATTTTATGCAAGTGTTATGCCATGCTCGAGATTTAAAAACAAAACTCATTTTATAAAACTGCAAGGTTTACCCCGATTATAGTTTTTACAAAAAGAGTACAAGTGTTTTTGAAATAAAAGTAAAGACCTATATGAAGCTATGCAAGTGCAAACTACCAAATAAAAGAAAATAAGCAAAAAAGTACAAAAATATGCGTCAGTCACATCAGTCAAGATTGAGAGGCCCTTTTCATCCTCTTCTGTGGAGGGAACTCAGGGGCACTGTCTTCATCAGCATTACTGTCATAATAAGAATCGGACTCAGAGCTAGCATCGCCCTCTCCACTCTCTGACTCAGAGGCACCCTCTTCGCTCCCTGACCCTGAGCCAGTACCACTGTCCTTACTCTTAGATCCAAAGGGCCAGCTCATTGTCTCCTTGGTGCCACTAGATTTAGCATCATCTCCACTCAGAATCGACTCCAAGGAGGAGGAACTCTCATCTGTCTGGGACGTGCTTCTTCTACTCCGGGCACCTCTACCTCTGCCCCGACCTCTACTATCATCCCGACCATGTGCTAGGGCCCATCTACCTCTTCTCCCCACCACCGGAGGAGATGCTATTAATGTCGCTGGTGCAGGTGGAGGCTGAAAACAAGGAATAAGAAATCAGTAAGATACAAAATTAGTGCAGAGAAGTACATAATTTGAATGGCTATGAATCAGTGAAAGTCAGAATATGAAAGAAGGAAAAATACTTTGATGTCGTAGAGAGTTAGCAGCGTTTCCCTTCGCTGTACCATCTGAACTAGGGAGGCGACCAATTTGAGAAGGTTGTCCATATACTCCGAAGGCACCTATAATTAGTTTGAACATTAGTATATAGAAAAAAGAAATATGAATTATAAACTGCGAGGCAAAGTACATACCTGCTACATGGTAGGGTCCCTCACCTATCTGTGCTCTCCCTCTGGTGGATCAACTGGAACCTGATAGGCCATCCCGGTTGGTTGCCAGCATGGGGTCATGGTCGGAATCACTAGCAAACTGACTGCAGGGATAGCAGGAGGGGCCCCACCAATATAAGCCTCAGCTGCGTGTGTAGCATCTCTAGCTATAGGGCCACCTGTAGCGTCTCCCGCACGAACATCGGACAATGATGGCATTAGATGAGTCCTGATGAAGGTTATGTTGTCTCCTCCTCGTTGAAAATTGTCAGCGTCCTGGCCCACCATGTACTGAATGATAACCTCAACTAGGAGGCTATTGGTTGTCCTCATGGATGCTAGAGGTGGAGCAAGAACAACTGGAGCAAGTAGGCCCAAAGTTTGGCGCATAAATCGCTCGCCCAGATACAAAACCGGGCAGAAGGTGCCCTCCAATAGGATCCGAAATCAAGAAGTAGCCCATGACTCGGCGTACTGGTCCCATATCCTAGCAGGCATCATCGCCCAAGGCTGCCATGTGATCTACAAATGGAGAATTTGCAGTTGTTTGTTATTGTTAGTGGCAAAGAATGAATGAAAGTAGTATTGACGAAATGAAATGGGTATGAGATTCAATTTACTTCTTGTGCTGTCACAACATCAAAATATCGGCGATAATAAGCAAAAGTCATGTCATCACGGTGCCTCGGACGACATATGCCATCGTACCATCGGGAGTCGGGTACGACTGGCACTAACTCATCCACTGGCACTGGGGCAAGGGCAGAAAAGTATGTATAGGCCTAAAGCTGCAAAGAATACTTTGTGAATAACAGAAATAAAGACAGAAAGTGAAAAATAGAAAACAGAGTGTGTGAAAAGTGTAGGGACAGAAAGTGCAAAGTAGAAAGCACAGTGTGTGAATAGTGTAAAGACAGAAAATGCAAAGCCCAAAACAAGGTGTGTGAACCGTGTAGAGACAGAAAATGCAAAGTAGAAAACATAGTTAAAGGAACTGAAATGACAGTGCAGTGTGTACCTCCCAGGCTCTGTAATAGTTGCCGACCTTGTTCCTCTTGCGGGAATTGAAGCTCATGTATTCGTAAAGCGTGGCGAGACCAGCTCTACCCTAGTCGTAGAATCTCACTTAGGGCAATGTCACAAGGGCACACAGCAGGTACAGGCCTACGGTATTCCACCTGTTCGCAAACAAGGTGGTATCGGGGAGGTAAATCAAGAAGCCCCGTGTGTGCTGCTCCATCTCCTCTTATGTCTTTAGCTGGCTCCTACGGAAGTAATCGTAGAACCAGTTGTATCTGACCATAGTTGGCCTGTTTAGAGGAGGGCGCGCTCTAAGCAGATAGATCCAAGTCGCCTTCCACTCGCCCATGCCCATATCAAAGGGGATCGGATCACCCCCTACTCTTAACCTTATGAGCATGGAGAAGTCGTAAGGAGTCATCGTTATCTCCCCAGTGGAAGAAAAGTGGAAGGAGTTGCTGGTGTCTTACTATCTCTCAACTAAAGCTCCAAGCAAGGCCCGACTGGCCAGTAATCACGAGAGTCCAAAGCAGAATAGACCAAAGCCCGTTTCATCAACAAGATCACGGACCTGAGTGGGGAGCTTATAATACCAGTCCCTCGCTATCGCTGCCCCATATTCTCTCTAGGAGTGGACATCGCCTTGTGTTGACAAAGAAAAAAAGAAGGCATCAGTTGTGTAATAGATTGAAAGACAGTAATGAAAGGCAGTGCTGAAATGACCAGAAAGTAAAGTGCATAAAAGTAAAGTCCTTACCTCCATGGCGTCATGAGAAAGATGGGAGCCCCGGTTCCTCAACAGTATGTTCTCAGGCACGTCCATCGTAAAATCCTCAAACTACAATATGCTGCTGGAGGCCATCACGTGTGTATGTGGATAGTAAGTAACCAGATCAAAGGGTCTCACCCTCAATGGTAGTAGCTTGGGCTCGGTCCTTTCGGGGTAGATTTCCTCTCCCTCGAGATCAGCAACAACGTCATCCGCCACCCTGTCAGCCTCATCGGCTATGGGCCCCTCAACCTCGACAGTAGGTGGAAGTATCGGTACCTTGGGAGGGGCACCGCCGTGTGGATTTTTATCTGCCATGAGAGAAATGTGGGTGAAAGTGGTGAAAAATGAGGAAAAAATGGCAAAAACCCAAAAGTCAACCCTAGGAGAGAAAAAATGAGGAAAAAAGTCAAAACCCAAGAAAAAGTGCGGAACCCAAGGAAAACACGAGGAAAAAAAGCCCAAAGAGATGAAAAACCCAAAAATCATGAAAACAAATTTCAATCGGTTCAAAACGTAAAGGGTTACAGGTGTTTTATGAATAAAGTTTGCATGGGGCGTTAGATACTGCGTATAAAATGCAAATTTAGATAGAGAAAGTACCTAGAGAGAGAGAGGGTTTTCGAGTGAGTTAGAGTGTGTAAAGTGAGCCTATGCGGTGTTTTAAATAGAACCTAAGCCAAAAGTCAAATTTGCCCCGAAGGCAATTGGCGGTGGCGCGAAAGTGGTCAAGAACTGATTTTTGCTATTCTCATGCCTAATTTGTGTATGGACGGCCCTGTTTTCATTTGGGAAAGGAAAGTTGATGGGTGTGAAGATTATTTTGGATTACGATGGTCTGAGGCGTGTTGCAGTTTGCAGATCGAGACACGTTGACCCTCCATTCCATGAGCATGTCCCAAGCACAAATTTGAGCAAGTTGCATTCTTTTTGAACATTTGTAAACCTCCGAATGGCAAGTCAGAGATCTTTGTGAGGTGTTTTCAATACCGCTTTTGTTTCGCTTTTTCAGCTATATTACCTATTATACCGTATCATGTTGTACCAACTATGTCGCATTATGCTGCATCCACATGCATCATACTCTTTGTACCCTTTGACCCTCTCTACACGAGAGGTAGTTAGGTTTGCACCCTCTACCCTCTCTGCGTGAGATGCAATTTGGCATGGAGCTTTGACCCTCTCTACATGAGACATAGTTACGTTTACACCCTCCCCCTTCTCTACATGAGACACAGTTTGGCATCGAGCTTTGACCCTCTTTACGTGAGATGTAGTTTGGTTTGCACCCTCCACTCTCTCTGCGTGAGATGCAGTTTGGCATGGAGCTTTGACCCTCTCCATGTGAGACGTAGTTAGGTTTGCACCCTCCACCCTCTGTGCCTGAGATGCAGTTTGGCATGGAGCTTTGCCCCTTTCTACATGAGAAATAGTTAGGTTTGCAACCTCTACCCACTTTCCATGAGACGTAGTTTGGCATGGAGCTTTGACCCTCTCTGCATGAGACATAGTTAGACTTGCATCTTTGACCCTCTCTACGTGAGACGGAGTTTGGCTTGCATTTTCTTACATCCTTTCTGCGTGAGACGTAGTTTGGCTTGCATTTTTTTTACATCCTTTCTACGTGAGACGTAGTTTGGATTGCATTTTCTTACATCCTTTCTCCGTGAGACGTAGTTTGGCTTGCATTTTTCTTACATCCTTTCTATGTGAGACATAGTTTGGCTAGCATTTTTTGGCGGCCCTTCGTGAGGCGTAGTTTGGTGTGTATCTTGACCTCCTTTCATGTGAGATGTCTTTGGATGTTATTTTCTTATGTATGTATCTTCCATCCTCCTTTCCGTGAGGCGTGTTTAGATGTTATTTGTTTACTTCCTTTCAAGTGAGACATGGCTTGATTTGTTTTGCTTTGATTTAAGCATTTTATTCAAATGTTGTTATCTTTCTTGATTGGGTTGTTGCATTGCATTGTTTTGCATGATCAAGAGTTTTTACAAGTAGCTTGACTTCACGTAGTGTATGAGTCCCACTTTTAAATACATCATTTCTGTATATCATTTGCATCTTGCCCTTGAACTATGCTGGTTTGATTCCTTGCAAAGAGATATGCAGGAAACTTTCGAGTTCAACCACTGCATTTACATTTTGATTTCTTGCCCAAGTCTTGCAGCCGTGTCAAATGGGTCGTCTTTGGGCTTTGACATTTACTCATGTCATTTAATGATTTCGAGCTACACAAAGAGGGCCTGTAGCCACCCCATTTTTGACCGCCCTTAAGACTTGGGCCCCTTAGGTTGATCACTCGATGATGAAGTACTATACTGTACAAATTATTCAAGTTCCTCAGCAAAAGAGCTTTGGTTTTCCAACTACAGAGCCTAGAATCTTGCACCACCTTTGGACTAAAACTTGTTTTGTCCCCAAAACCTATTTTTTCCAAGCCTGACCTCCTAGAGGCTAGCAAGCCAACAAGTGGCCGACTGGCCAGAATTTAGTGGCCTGCCAACCAGGTTTCTCGGCTGGCAGATATTTTGCTGCCAACTGTCCCCTCATGTGTATGCACTACACCAACTGTCTCTATCTGACTATGATCGACAGAGACACTGGTTTTTCTATATATACATGACCACCTCTCTTGAAATTAAGTGAGAAAAAATTCCAAAAGCTCAAAAACTTAAAATTCTCTCTCCATCTCAATCTTGCAACACACATACACTTTATCTATACTTCATAAACCAATATTTTAGCTCTCCTTGCTGAGATTCTTGAGTCTAAATTTCAACCCTTGAGAGTAAATACGTTGTGGTTTGTGAACAAAGGAGTTACTCATTTTCAAGAGGTATAACTTGTGCAATCCTTAGACTACTTCTTCCTACTCTTTTCTTGCTAATTTCATACCATTTTTACACTTTTTTTTATGGGCTGAAACTTGTGGCTTAAATCTATTAAAGGTGGGGGGAGGGGGGGTTAACCACCCTTCTTTGAACCTTATTTTACAAGCTTTTGCCCTTGTGTTTCCCATTTATTTTTGTGATACCCCTGTTCCATAATTAATTAATTGGTCCTTAATATGAGTATGATTATGTGTCTAATATGATTTTATGTGCGATTATGTGAAAATATGTGGTTTTGAATTTCTATCTATTCACCGTAGGAATATCTGTTTGATTATCTGCTTTGGGAATTAAATTGAAGGCCTTATCGGCCACCGAAACCAAAATTGGTTGTGCCATTATGATTAGCGTAATTTTTAGAGCCTACGGTGAAATTTAATTGAAAATTGATTCGGGTTAGATTAAATTGATTTATTTAATGGCCTTGTGCTCAAATTGTTAATATTTGAAATTTTGGTTTGTGGGATTTGTTGGGTAAGAGCACTACACTTCCCATTCCCTCTTGTATCTTCACTTGGGTTGATCAAACTCTAAGAAAGAGAGAGGGGCCGGCTGTTAGAGAGAGAGAGAGAGAGGGAGAGAATTGTGTAATTTTTGACTCAAGCTTGGGAATTTGAAGTCTAGTTCAAGAATTAACCATAAATTGGGCTTCTAGGTAAGCATTGATTCTTGAATTCATGAGTTTAAGGTGTAATCTTGTGTGTTCAAAGCTAATTAATGGTCAAGAGCATGTTTTGAATTTATTTTGTTGAATTGGAAGACCATATATGCATGCATGTATGTAATTGTTTGGAATTTGCATAATTGAGCTTGAAATCCATGTGAATTTGTAGTTAAAGCTCATGTATAATCACCATTGGTATCATCTAAGTTGAGAATGGGAGCTAGACATCACATGCATGTACAATATATGAAGATAAGAGCTTTGAATGCATGAATGTGTATGTTAGAATTGAGTTTGGTGTCAATTTGAGCCATGCATGTGTTAAATCTTTGAAATTGAGCTCCATGATGATGTGGTTTGGTGTTTATACCATGTTAGTACAAGTATGTGTGGAATTGGAGCTATAAAATGCATGAATTGTTTGTTGAAAGTCGAAATGGAGCTCAAGAACACAATCTGGATTTTCCAGAATTTTGAGGTCCTTCGGCGAGATAACCTCCGCTCGAGCGTAAATTTCCTGCTCCCAGTGCTTTTTGCAGACATAGTGTTCGCTCGAGCGGGGAAGTTCACGCTTGAGCGGGGAGCTATGTTGAGAGGCCTTCCGCTCGAGCTCCAGAATGAATGCTCGAGCGTAAATTTCACCTATCCAGTACTTTTGTAGGCCTCAAGGGTCTGCTCGAGCGGGGAAGTCCACGCTCAAGCAGGGACCCTGTTTTCTGAAATTTTGTTTTTACATTCTGTGTTTCGTTTTCCGTTCTCTTTCACTTGCAAGCACTCTTAGGCATGTGTCAAGCATTGTAATTGAATTAAAGAGATAAGAATGAAGCCTAAAGAGGAAAATGTGAATTAAAGAACGGATTAAATTAATTATGACCCATATGTGTTATGTGATGTGTAGGGTCAAGCTCCAAGGCAAATCCACAGGCCGATCAGTGTGAGTAATATCTGACATATGTTATTGTCCAATTGCTACTTCCATGTAAGTTTTGTAAAATTCATTAATTTGAATGATGGACATAGTTTGACATGAAAGCCTGAAAGGCCTATGAGCCAGTTTGATTTGAATGTTTGGAAGGCCTATGTGCCAGTTTGATATGAAAGCCTGAAAGGCCTATGAGCCAGTTTGATTTGAATGTTTGAAAGGCCTATGTGCCAGTTTGATATAGAAGTCTGAAAGGCCTATGAGCCAGTTTGATCTGAACATCCAAAAGGCCTATGTGCCAGTTTGATATGAAAGTTTGAAAGGCCTATGAGCCAGTTTGATCTGAACGTCTAAAAGGCCTATGTGCCAGTTTGATATGAAAGTTTGAAAGGCCTATGAGCTAGTTTGATCTGAAAACTTTGAAGGGCCTAAGAGCCAGTCTGATATAAAGGCCTAAGAGCCTGTCTGATATACAAGCCTAAGAGCCAGTCTGATATGAAAGTTTGAAAAGGCCAAAGGCCAGTTGACATGAATGAATTGGGCCTAAGGCCGTCTATTGTATAATGTTTCAATGCATTTTCCTTACTTGATATTATTCACTGGGCTTTCGCTCACGCTCATTCATGTGTTTGTAGGTGAGCCAAGAGAGATCCAGACCCAGCCCCAGTAAAGCCTAAGTGGATCAACATAGGTTTTGGAGAGTTAGCCCTCATGTCTCATGCACGAGACCCATCTTTGCCCTTTTGTTATGTATTTATATTTTGTCATGTTAGCGGAGCTTTGTATATGTCTGTATATGGTTCATGGGTTGACTTAGTTTTGGATAATCCTGTCTGTACAGAACTTTTTGATACTTTAATTCTGTAGTGAGTTATTAATGTTTATATGTATGACTTGTTTGACGTGCCATGTAAGCACAGCTCTCAGGACAAAATTTTTAAATTACTTCTGTTTGGCCCCCATTAACTCTGTTAAAATATGTATGGTTTGGTTTGAGGCCGTAGGTAGTCTCACGATTACTGGCCGATTATGTCTTTAACCCACGGGGGCGGGTTTGGGTCATGACAATTTTTTAGCTTTTTCCTCATATTTGTCAGAGTATTTTAGAGGCTAAAAATTGTGGTTTTGAAGTCCCAAAAATGGAGGGGTTATCCACTCCTCCTTATGCTTATTTACTAGCTTCAATTCTCTCATATTTTAGTTCACTTTTTTTTTTTTTTTTTTTTTTTTTTTTTTTTTTCACTTTTCCATGTTAATTCCAGCACTGTTTTTGTGAGTTTTAAGACTATTTTAGTATGTTTACTTCACATGCTTTGTATAGTATGCTTGTAGTATTATAGTCCTCGTAGGTTTGGTGGTTTAGGCCATAGACACCAACTTATTTGAGTTGATAGCTTTTATTTTATGCTTTTCATACATGTGTCCATAGTTGCAACAATCATCTTTGCACTCTCCCTCCTTTCTTGGTTTTCTTTGTTTGAGAGTTATTTCAAACGAGTGTTGTTTAAGCATGAGAAAGAGACCTTCCATGCTTAATGGTTTAATCTCTTTAGAGGTTCATTACCAAGGTATTACATCTCTCTCATATCAAAAACAACTTCTTGTTTGACACTTCCCTCATTCTAGTGGACTTAACTTTCATTTTTGGACTGATTGATTAAAGAATGGAAAGGTAATTAAAAGAGGCTAATAAAATTGGACTAAAATGGTAACAAGGGTAATACAAGCAAGTCAGGTTCAATCGAACGTTAATTGAATCCATTAAGTCTTGAGTCATTTCATACTCTCTAGTGGTGACAATGGCTCAAGAATCAATGTCTACCATCTCCCTTGAGGTAACTCCATGATAGGGAGGAGGTTTTGTTGGTCTTTACTTTCTATTTATTAAGATTTTGTCCCAGCAATTCATAGATCATCACACAATGAGTTTGCGTCAATGAATGGTTTGTGAATCAAGTCTATCCCTCCCTTGATCTATTTCATGATAGGGAGAGGCAGAAAGGACAAACAGCCACTAGAAACACTCTGTTTGTGCTCTGTTTCTTTTCTGCTGCATTGGCAGACGCCCAAAATAATGGTCGGTTGGCCACCTGACCATCTAGCCGACCACTTTTTCTGGCCAGCTGGCTACCTTTTGTTGACCAAGCAGTGCCATTTTTATGGCAGGACATAGTAGAGGTTGGGGAGAAAAAGTTTAATTTTACATTGAGAATAGAACAATTTTGGTAACAAAACAGAGGGGTTTTTCGAGGGGAAATTCATGTTCATGCATATGCAATTCCCCATCTCCCGCGGCTCGTGATATTAGCATTTTGATAGTAGTGTGTTGTAATTAGTTAATTAGATTCATTTGAACTTGTAATACTTAGTTAATCTAGCTTGCTATTTTATTCGGTTTGTAATAGTTAGCTGATTTGGACACTTGGACATTCAGATCCTCTTCAGTGAGGGCAAATATGTAATAATGTGTATGTCTTCCAACCCCCATTTTTTTCTCCCTTTTAATTCTCCGCTTGTGATGGTTGCATGTTGCATTTATGTTTTACATTTTCATTGCCATGACTTGTATCCACTTTTGCATGCATAAGGGTGTAGACGTCCCCAAACGCCCCGGGAGGATGACTTCGTCTTGTTCATTTCTTGGTCTACTGATTCGGACTCAAATTGTCACAGTTCTAAATCTAAACCAAAGAGTCCAAACACGCAAATCGTTTTGAGAAAGCAGATTTTGTTTGAAAGAAGTGCCAAACATGGATGCTTTGCGGAATCTGAGTCGCCACCTAAATATTTTATTTTGGGAAATTTAGGAAACCGACTCGGTGCCAAGGCCACGTGTAAAATCATCCCCAAAGTTGCCTCGACTCGGGAACTTGGAGTGCGATTGAGAAGGTCGACTATGAGCACCTCTCGCCCGATCAAAGATCGGCCTCTACTAACCGTGATATCTTATTTTGAAAACATTATATGCTCTTATTTCGGTTATTAGCTTAGAATTACTACGTTATGCGCACAGCAAATAAGTATAGACCAAATCGCCTAAATTGGAACAAAACATTTCATGTTTGTTTTGAAAACGGTTTGCTACTCGCAAGTAGGCTAAAATGCAGGTTTTGCTACCCTCGAGTGGGCTTTGGAAAAGATGGCTTTGCCACTATCTAGTGGGATTAAAGCACTCATTTTTAATGCATTTATTCCAATTTAGGTAATTTGACCTCCATCCACAGGCATTCAGGCAGTTATATCACATAAGCAGCTAGCCTCATGGTAATCATGCTATTATGAAAACACTCACACGCATGCGGTATGCTAAAGCATAAAAGCTTACCTAGTACTCCAAGCCAAAACAGAAACTAGTTAGTAATCAAGTGCATGATCCTAGTTCATGTTAAGATGGCTAATGCAACACATGCAGAATGCGACTAAGATAGGCTCGGCTAATCTACAATGACACGTGAAATGCTACAACTAACACGTATTCAATTTGGAATTGAAATCTGATCACGATTAGAATGATCACGATGAGCAGGTGCATGTAAGACAAATGCATGGATGCACCCATGCATAGCATCTTGTATGCTAATTTGAATATGCCCTAAACTAACCATCGAAAGCTAGTAAATAAAAGGGAAGAAAGGCGTGGGGTTGGAAGACACACACACTCACGCATACTTATTACACAATTGGCCTCGCTCGGAGGGTTCGAATAAATATTACAGTCCGAATAAATAATACTAAATTACTTATTACAGAATTTCTAATTAATTGACAAATTAAATGCAGAAAGAAGGTGGCCTGACAGCCTCGAGATCGTGAATGATGCATGTGATCCATCTCACTTGGGAAACTTCATTGCCATAGCACTCTTGCCTCGATTAACTGCTCCTTTCTGCTCCTCTGCAAAAGCCTTGGAACATGCTCTATGGATGTTGGGGAATGCCACCGGCCAAAGGGAGGAACCACCGGCCACCTTTTTTTGCTATCGGCCAAAATTAATGGCCGGGTGGCACTAAACTTTGCCAACTCGCCAAAACTCCCTGCAGAAACTGGTTTTTGGCTGCAACAAAGGACAGAGAGTGTATTGTATGGAATTTCAAACAAATGTAGGCATGGCCACTCCCTATCATGCAATGGACTCAAGGGAGCATGGCCTCGATCCTCGGCCATCAATTGTGCATTTTGATGCATGATGGCCTAAGAGCCAAGGTTGCAATTCAATGAGAATGCATGCAACACACAAATAAATACCAAGACCCCATCATGTCAAAGTCAAGGGCCTCGGCGTAGAGAGTTGAGACGTGTTACATCACTTGTAGTATGAACACTTCTTACCCCTCAAGTTTGGCTTGACACCCCAAGCCAAACAATGCAATGCAAGTATATAAGCATGGCTCAAGCATGCAAATGAAACTAAGGCACAAAGCATGTCAAATATGCGGCAAGTATGTGAAATGGCTTAACATTGAACTAACATGCAAGTAAGATACTATGCAAACATGCTTCTAATGTGATGCAACATGCTCATGCAAAGGTGGATGTAGACCACCAAGAGGGAGACCTCAGCCCATCCCAAAACAGTGGCTAAAGATGCCAAAATAAAGGTACCAATCATAGAAGACATACATGCCAATCAATGAGCCCAAAACTAAGGTATAAAAGCCAACTCAAGCACAGCTAAAGGAAGACAAACATGGACATTGAGACCAACAAAATCAATGCTACAACATGTGAGAATGAGCCCCCAAAACCCACACATAGCCTCCCAAATGACCCAAACACATAGGCATACACAATGCACATTTCAAGGCATGAAATCATAACACTTCAAAGTATTGAAAGGGACACAAAGGACAATGTAAGACCACATTACATGGACTGAAATACGATTGCAACCGATGCCAAATGATGATAATAAGCTAAATTAAGCATGTTAGTGACTCACACACTCAAGGCTTACCAGCCACAATGCATAGCAACTATACCAAACATGTCAAACATGACCAAATCAGTGGCCAACAGACCTTAAGCATGGAAAAATATGACCAAGGATTTCACGAAGCAAGGCCAAAATATGATAGCATGGTGGTCTAATGGTGTGATGCATTCATGGGCAACATGGAAGAATATAAAGCAAGTGTAATATGCATGCTAAGGGCCAACAAACCACCATTGAACAGAGATATAATATGACCCAAAACACCCCAAAAGCCTCTGAAAAGTAGCCATAAACAAGTAGGCATGCATGCTACCATATTGAACCGAAACATGCACAAATAAAGCACAAAAGGGAAAGGGGTGTCCCTCCCCCATACAAGGCCTCAAACCTCCTTCCTTACCACTGAAAATCCACTGGATTTCAGTGGTGAGAAGGCCAACACACCAAGGTAAACAAAGCTTAACAAAAGAGTATCAAAATAGGCCAAAATGGAGCTAAGAGGGGGGAGGCATACCCCAAATGCCAAAACAACCTTAATGAGAGATCTCAAACATGCAAAAATAAGACTTTTTCTAGTTATACACAAAGTCTAAAACAATATGCAAGACCGGTAAAAAAGCAATGCAAGATTGGAGAATCTAAAGTAAAGAGATTACCCTTGAAAAACCCTTGATGAACAGCCAATGCAGCCCTCTTCTTTTGATCAAAATCAGTCTAAAAATCCAAGAACAAACCCTCCCAGCCCCTCAAGGTCGAAGTAAGGTGTGGTAGTGTGTGTCTTAGTGCAAAACTAAGGTAAAAATGCACTTTTAGGCCACAAAACACACACAAAGGAAGACAAAGAGGGAAATATAGAGAGAGAATATATTTGACAGACATATATATATATGTGTATCTCTGGTTTTTTTGATCAAAAAATCTAACCCTAGACAAAGGAGGAAGAAGGGTTCTTATATAGACATAGGAAATGGCTTGAAGCTTCTTCAAGAAGCTAAATGAAAATGGGCAAAGGGTGCAAAGGAGTCAAGGCTTCTAGAGGAAGCTAAGACAGCTGGCCAAGCTTCCCCAAGAAGCTTGGCCAAAGGGTTCAACCTTCTAGAAGGAAAAGGGGGTCAAAGGCTCAAAACGGTCATCCCCGTGCATAGGCAGTGGGGTCTGTGCCTCACAGCTGGCACAAATGGCATGCACCATGCCTGAGGGGGGTGTAAAGGGGTCACCGGCCGGCAAAATAGATCATCGGCTAAAAAAGGGGCCGGCCGGCCACACATAGTGCCGACCAGCCATTGATAACAAGAAACAATGGCCGGTGACAACAAGGAATGGCCGGTGAGGGAAAGGGAAGGCTGGTGGATTGTGGGGATGGCCAACAAGCCATTTCCTGCCTCCCAAGGCAAAAACAAAAAGTGTTTGGTGCAAAACCAAACACTAAAAGGACGAGTTAAGAGATCCTGAGGCGAGTCGCGCAGCCGAGGCCTCTGGGAACTCAAAACGAACATGAACAAGGGTGATCACTGAGTGTTCAATCAGTGATGTTTAAGTCTTGAGGACGGTCAAAAATGGGATGTCTATAGTTGCCCCTCTTTGACAGAACTCGAAAGTCATAACAATGACGGGAGTGAATGTCAAAGCCTAGAGATGACCCATTTTTGACAAGGCCAAACAGACAAACATGCAAGACAAACAAGATATCTTGGCGGGGCAAAATGCAAGACAATGCACAAAGCCGAGCATAACTTATGATCATGCAAAGAAAGGCATGTGAAGCATGACAATGCAACATTTTAAGCTAGCATACACCAAACTACACTACATTGCGAAATGGTGTAAGAGAATTATACAATTCTCAATCGTCTCTACGGAGGATACAATACCCGTCCGGTTCGTCTAGTTCCACCCGCAAATGAACCATACATACATACAATATCGTGCTGCAAAAACAACAACGGTATGATTTGGTTTGCATTATGCGCATGAAAGCAATTGAGAATGCATGACAACGCAAAGCGAGTGGGAGGCATAATAATGTTGTAAAGACACAAACACATGTACGTAAAGCATACAGTCTACGCAAGCGATGAAATTAAACATGTGTAAGTAAAGTATCACGATCTCATAGCGATGAAATTGAACATAAACATGTGGTCTCATAAGCAATGAAATTTGAACATAAGCGAGTAAAGCATGCGGTCTCACGCAAGCAATGAGGCGAAACACACACATGCGGTCTCATAAGCAATGAAATTGATAACAAGCATGCGGTCTCATAAACAATGAATTTGATTACAAACATCACGGTCTACACAAGTAATGAAATTGAACATAGGCATCACGATCTCATAAAGCCATGAAATTGATGACAAGCATGCGGTCTCATAGCGATGAATTTGATTACAAACATGTGGTCTCATAAGTAATGAAATTGATTAAACATGCGGTCTATGCAAGTAATGTACTTGAACATAAACATCACGATCTCATAAGCAATGAATTTGAACATAGACATGCGATCTCATAAGCAATGTAATTGAGCATGAGCATGTGGTCTCACAAGTAATGAAATTGATTAAACATCACGGTCTCGTAGGCAATGAAATTGAACATAGGCATGTAGTCTCATAAGCTATGAAATTGATTAAACATGCGGTCTCACATAAGTAATGAAATTGATTAAACATGCGGTCTCATAAGTAATGAAATTGAGCATAAGCATGCGGTCTCATAAATAATGAAATTGAGCATAAGCATGCGGTCTCTGGAAGCAACGAAATTGAGCATAAGCATGCGGTCTCATAAGCAATGAAATTGGTTAATCATGCGGTCTCATAAAGCAAAGTGTGTAAAAAGAAATTTGGAGTATGATAGAAAGCGTATTATTCATGGCCGGAGTTCACAAGATATGAAAAGGATATGAGAAGGGCGTTCTTCGCATGCACGAGCCTTTGCTCATAGAAGTTGTGATGCGAGGTCAACTCGAAGGTTCACGTTCAAAAGTGCGCTTTCCGCATTGTCTTGAATGATGAAGGTGCCAAACCATGCAGTTGACGAACAACGGAAGGTCGTTGACGCGAGAGTTTCTTGGCATCAATTCCGACACTTTGCTACCTGCCATTCTATGCTTTACTTTCCTTTTTAATGGTAGTTTAAGCACATTACCTTTGCCTCGGCGGTTTTACTCTTCCCAAAATTACATATTTACAAAAGCGCATGATGGGGACAAAACAACTATTTGTTGAAAGATGTTGCATTCGTATATTTTCTATGCATCGCATCGCAAGATATCATACAACAATGTGAGCGAGATTGAAATTGTGTTTGAAAACGGAGCATTCGCATCGTAATAATCAGGTAGTGAACCAATTGCAACTCGATAAGTAAAACATGGAGACTCAATATAACCAACCAACACGAGTACAACTCGATAAACAAGTATTCAAAGACTTAAATAGAGTGAAATGCAACTCGATAAGCAAATATACAACAACTCGATAAGCAAACAGGTGTGGCTCTGAAAGAATCGATCACCGGAGGGCATTGGAGGTGGTGGAGTTCCCTAATCCTCAGCATAAACAGCTCAAGGAACAAGGAGGGAGACCACCGTCCATGGGTAGAGGCCATCAGCCATTAGAAATTGTCACCGGCCAAAAGTAGTGGCCGGTTGGCACTATATTTGGCTGGCTGGCCATAAATTACCAGAACCAGTAGAATGCCGACAGCTGTCCTCCACTCAACCTTATCTTTTACAAAAGGGTCTCAGCTTTGTGGTTCTCCTTATTTCAACCCTTATTTGCTCCAAGTGGAAGTGCTTCTTGCCCAGAATCTTATAACCTGGATTAACAACTTGGATGGCTCCGAAAAGCTGAATTTCCGGGGCTTTGGCATAAATGCACTATTCACTCTGGGTCATACCCCATTGCACCTTCCGTTTCTCCATCTTGTGGCGAGGTTTTGGAATCGGTGGCGCATGTCTTTAACCATGGGACAAGAGATATTTCCCACCTTGAAGATTTTGAGCCTTAATGGAGTCTGGCGTGGCGAGGACATCTGCTGATTTAACTTTGGCCATGCCCAATCCTTAGGGCGAATGTATGGACTCATTATGCGTGACGCTCGGTCTCTGATTTGCGATGGAATGCTGGATATTCCGAGTTTGATCTATCATTTTTCTGATGTCGGTGATCGCAGTGACCATCATTGGCAAGGCTTCCGACGACACGCCCTCTGTTTGTGCATACTATCTCATTTTCTGTTTGTCTCAGGCTTCGGAGGATCTAGCGTCCGGTTAATCGAGGTTGCCCGAGGCTTGAAGGGGGGCAAGAGCTGTATTGCCATGATTCTGGTTGAGACGTTGATGGACTTAGACACCTTTTATCGTCAAGAGATGACCAGATTAGCGGGGAGTCCACTACTACTACAGGTTACGTGTCCCACCCAATCTTACATATGTATTGCTCACATTACTCGGCCCTCAAGCTCGATTTTTCTCACAAAACCCTTTTCTTACTTTTCTCTCATCGTACATCTCTCTGTTCTTTATTCTCTCATTTTTCATCCCTTTCTAGGTGTGGTTGATGGACAAATTGCAGGTTGTGGACTCTTGCCCAGCATATTATTTCATGACTACTTCTTAAACAGCGCCTAGTCGATGCTCTTGATGAGGGATGGTGGTTCGATTGGATGCACAATTTGTCTGTAGACCGCATTGTATGGCGTTGTCCTTGGCTCAATCTACGGCAATGAGCTATAGCATGACCCGTCGGTAGGATTGATTGATTGGCTTGACCCGTATGTGTTCTATTTTTCGTTTGGATCGGCGTCGGTTCGGTCATGACGAACTTGTCCACGAAGAATAGAATATCCTGCTGCATTCTCGGCGAGGTGCAGCTTGCTCGGCGAGCCACGCGTGGAGGACGAGAGTTCTTGGCCCCGCTCCCACTTTCGATTGCACTTTATGCGATGAGTGCATAGGCGGCTCAACGAAGAGCCTGGTCGGGCCCGGCTCGACATCGAGAGCCGACCAACTCTAGGAGGCGCAGGGGCACTTGACTTATCTATGCCCCGAATTTATTGCTTTATTAGTACTTTCAAGTTTTTTTTTTTTTGAATGTAATAAAAGCAACTTCGATTTGTATGCAAGAGCAGGATAACTTTGTATTGAAATCAATGAAATTGAAGGTTGTGGTACTGAAAATTTCCCATTTTGGTCCAGAAATGGTCTTAGTTGTAGAAAGATTACTTTGAACAAAGTCAACTTTTATTAAAACTTTTCAAAACTATTTTCGGCATGGATCAGAACTGGACATGCCTGAGATTTGCCACTGAGATGCACAACCCCAGACTCCTGCAACTGGAAAGTTACCCCTAGTCTGAATAGCACCGCGGCATTGTACAACAATGGAACGTTGCCCCTAGTCTGAATAGCACTGCACCAGAGATTACAATCAAAGCTTTTGAGTACTGAACAGACCAAGATGACCGAGCTGATCAGATGGACGAAGTTGATCGGGGAAAAGTTTGTGGCTGGACTTCAGGATGAAGTTGCCTACGTATCCCAAAGACGGGAATCAAGCCTTACGTAGTTCAGGCTTGGGTTCACTTGGGTATTTTCACTCTCCTTTTACGCTCTAACTTTTGCCAAGGCCGCCCTTTGCGGGTTTTCAACCTTGCGAGCTCAGTTTTTATATTTTCTAATTTTTTGTGCTCTGAGTTTTGCCTAGGTCGCCCTTTCGGGTTTTTGGCCTAGCGAGCCTCTCAGGGGTAATATTTCTTCAATTTGTCCATATTGATCGGTTGTGAGAACTCTAGGCCATCTAGGTCCATCGAGCAGCGGCTCCACGACTAGATAGACTTAATGATGTAGGGACCCGGTCAATTGGAGTGCGAACTTGCCTTGGGTCATGGATGGGAGCTTCGGTTATCCTTGAGTACCAAATCTCCTTCTTTCAAATTCTGGACTTAACCTTCTTGTTGAAAGCAGGGCAATTACGCTTGATAACCTTGAACATGATGCAGTGCTTTTCGATCTGCGCTTCGTCAAGAGCATGAGTTCTTCAATCTGCTCTGCTTTGCCAATCTACTTGACTATCGACACTGGCCAACTCACAATAGCGGAACCTCAATCTCGATAGGTAGAAACGGCCTCCATCCATAAACCAATGAATCTGAGTCGCTCGGTTGAAGTCCTAATTGAAGTCCGATAGCCCCACAGAGCAAATGGCAGCTTATTTGGCCAATCCCGGTAGGTTTCCACCATCTTCTGCAGTATGTGCTTGATGTTCTTGTTGGCGGCATCAACCGCTCCATTGGTTTGCGGCCGGTAAGTGGATGACTTATGAAAAGCCACGTTATATTTTTCTAACAAGTCAATCACTTCTTTCTTGAAGTGGGAACCATTGTCCGAAATAATCTTGTTTGGGACTCCTAAGCGGTAGATAATGTTGTTTCTAATAAACTTAGCGACATGTGAAGCCTTCAACACTGCGTAAGATTGGGCCTCGACCCACTTTGTAAAGTAATCTATTGCGACTAGGATGAACTCATGCCCATTCGACCCTTTTGGAGTAACAGCCCCGATTACATCGATTCCCCAAACTAAAAATGGCCATGGCGAAGTCATGTTGTACAGTTTTGACGGCGGGATGTTCATGCAATTTGCATGGATCTGACATTTGTGGCATCGCTGAACAAAGCCGACACAATCCTCCTCCATGGTGGACCAGTAGTACCCCTGTTTGAGCATTTTTCGCGCTAGCATTACTCCATTCATATACGCACCACATTCTCTTCCATGAATGGCCTCCATCAGATACTTCGACTCTTCAGCCTCTACACACAGTTTGTGCATCCCCAGATGACCTCTCTTGTACAGCTTACTCCCACAGATAATGAACTGAACATCCATTCTTTTGATTGCCCTTTTATCTTTGGCATTTGCCCCTGGTGGATACGTCTCTTTCTCCAAGAAGTTCCAAATGTCGTGATACCAGGGGTTGTCGTCCTGAACCTCTCCTATAGCAGCAATCGATTCATATGCTGGCGCAAACTTTTGATCAATGATGACTGGACGCATCCGGACTCCGGATGGGATGTCTATCATGGAAGACAGAGTTGCTAAAGAATCTGCAAACCTGTTATTTTCTCTTAATAGATGGGTGAAGTTTAGCTTCTCAAACCTAGGAATTAACAAATCCAAGATCTGGTGATACATCATCATCTTTTCTTCTTTGACTTTCCAGTCTCCTTTTGCTTGAGACACAACAAGGTTCGAATCCCCGATGACGTCCAACCGTCTTGCCCCTAGTTCCAGGGCTGCTTCTAAACCGGCAATACATGCCTCATATTCTGCTTTGTTGTTCGAGACTTTGAATCGGAGTTTGAAGGCTAGAGGGATACGAGAATTGTCGGGTGCTATCAGCAACACTCCTATCCCATACCCGTATTGGTTTGACGCTCCGTCAAAGTACATCGTCCAAGTTTCATCGTTGATGTGAAGGATGGCTTCATCTGGGAATAAATACTCAACTGCTTCATCCCCTTCCACCGGATGGTCAGCTAAGAACTCCGCCACCGCTCTCCCCTTTACTGATTTACACGTCACGTATTTCAGATCAAATTAGGAAAGCAAAAGCAACCAACGAGCTAGCCTACCCATAAGTGCCGGTTTCTCGAAAAGATATTTGATGGGATCGAGTTGTGAAACCAACATTACAGAGCGAGCTAACAGGTAGTGCCGCAGCTTCCTGGTAGCCCATACCAAGACTGAGCAAGCCTTCTCCAGCAGAGTGTAGCGGGTCTCGTAATCCAGCATCTTCTTGCTCAGATAGTAGATGGCCCATTCCACCTTGTCTTCTGATTCTTGCGCAAGCATACAACCCATTGTAGTCTCAGTCACTGAAAGGTACAATATCAATGGTTTCCCCGGCTCTGGTGGTGACAACACGGGTGGGTTCTGTAAGTATTCTTTGATATGTTCAAAAGAAGCTTGGCATTGGCCATCCCATTGGAATTTCTTTCCTTTCTTCAGGAGACCAAAAAGTGGTTCACAAGTCAAGGTTAGTTTTGAGACAAGCCGTCTTATGAATTGCACTTTACCCAGAAAGCCTCGCACCTCATTTTCAATCCTTGGTGGTGGCATTTCTAAGATAGCCTTGATCTTGGAAGGGTCGACTTCAATGCCCCTTTGTGTGTCGAAACCCGACATTTTCCGTTGTAACACCAAATGTACACTTATGAGGATTCAACCGCAGCCGAAATTCTCTGATCCTTTGGAAGAATTTTTGCAAGGTGGCATAGTGGCCCTCTCTTTCCTTGGACTTGACAATCATGTCGTCCACGTACACCTCAACTTCTTTGTGGATCATGTCATGCAGTATTGTAGTTGCGGCCCGTTGATATGTAGCTCCAGCGTTCTTCAACCCAAATGGCATTACTCTGTAATAGTATGTTCCCCACGGGGTGGTGAAGGCAGTCTTTTCTCGGTCTTCAGGTGCCATCACTATCTGATTGTAGCCCGAGAAACCATCCATAAACGAAAGCAAAGCATGCCCTGTCGTAAAATCCACCAACTCATCAATATGCGGCAAGGGGAAGTCGTCCTTCAGACTGGCTCTGTTCAAATCCCTAAAATCCACACACACTCGGATTCTGCCATCTTTCTTCAGCACTGGAACAATGTTAGCCAACCAAGTCGGGTATTCGGATACTAGCAGGAAGCCTGCATCGATCTGCTTGTTAACTTCTTCCTTAATCTTGATGGCCCAGTCAGGGCGGATCCTTCTGAGTTTCTATTTGACAAGTCGGGCCTCGGGGTCAAGAGGGATCCGGTGCTGTACAATCCCAAGATCGATTCCAGGCATGTCTTCATAGGACCACGCGAAAACATCTTTGAAATCTTTTAATAAAGCGACTAAGCACTCGCGTTCCTCCGAAGACAACGTGGACCCGATCTGGACCAGCCGCGGGTCCTTCTCAACGCCAACATTCACAGTAATGATTTCATCAATTAAAGGTTTGACAAACCTTTCCTACTCTTGATCAATTAAACGTTGTAAAACCGGAGGAATTTCTTCCTCGTCGTTTTCGTCAACATTTTGAAAGTCCTGATTTAAGCAATAAATCAAAGGGACAGAAAAATACTCGGAAACCACATTCATATCATTCTCATTATGTACTTCCAAACCGTCCGATTCTTCTATTACAACAGACTCAAAGGAGAAAGAAAAAACTGACACAGGCGGAGATTGTGGCATCGGGTTATCACCCCGGGAATGCGGACTCGAGACTTCGATTGAAATTTGGAAGCGATTCGACTCACAAGACTTCGATGGAATCGATTAGGCTCACTACCAGTCTTTGCTCGACAAAAATCCTCCTCGTCTTGCCCGGTGAGGGAGGTGCGATGGATGCATCAAAATAGTTGATGGTAGGCGCGGCGTTTCATTCTGATCATGGACAGAAGTTATCCCCCAAGCAATTTGGTCGATCGAAGGATCTGAAAGTAGACACGCCAGTGCTATCCCCATTTCAAGTTCGGTGTCCTCAGACTCCATTTTCTTACTCTGTTCAACCTTAAGCGCCAGATGCACTTTTGCTCTTGGCAACATCATCCCGATTAAGCGTAGGTCAAAGAAAATCTTGAACCGACGCGCTTCTTTTCGCGTTGAATACGGCTCTAGAAAACCACAAAATGGAAAATCCTCCCCTCCGGGACAAAGCGTCCGTTCGAAAATTACCGAATAGGCCGATGCATTAAATCAAGGTCTCCCTACTTGTTTCGCTCTGGCTCTTCTAGCCATTTCCTTTCCTTTCCTTACCCAATCCTCCTTGGTGGGTAGATGACCCAAGCCGAAGGTATGGGGATTGTGTAACACTTGCCAATCTTTGCGGCGCCCTTAGGCGCTCTTTCCTAATCCCATCCGGGGATGTGTTGGAGCTTGTTCATGAGATACCTTTGCTTGAGCAGCGACATATATCCCTTCATTAGTAGCCATAATGTTACTGCAAGAGCCTCGGCGAGTAAATCCTTATATGAACACATCTTCCATACCAAGCTCAATTTCTAGGACCGGCGTAGATACCTCCAGTGGTGGATGGATTGGTGAATTCCCGAAAACAATGGCTATTCCTTCCGTAGGGAGTATTTCACCATTTGATGCAAAGTGGATGACCTTTGCTTTCACTGATCGACCACGCCAACCCAAAAGCATATTAAAAGTTAGGGGGACTTCTAGGACATGGAAATCTATCTCGTGCTGTGCTGGCCCAACTTTTGTCTGGATTTTAACTGACCCCATGACTTCTCTACTTGTGTTGTCGTATGCGGGATTACAGAATTTGTTGGCACAAAATCCATGATTTTCAAACCGATCGCATATCACGGTTCTTGAGACGAGCGTTGATGGCGGATCTGGTATCAACAAGAACCACCGGTATCCATTTATTCCTCTGATCCACGGAAATGTAGAGTGGCTTGTTATAGTGCCTCGGGTGGCAATTCCTTGTCGAAAAAAAGTCGTCGGGTAGCTCCTCCGGAAAGACTAATCCCACGGTATTACGGTGTGGTTTCTATTGAAAGCTTGGCTTTGTCCATGCCGTCATGACCTTTGTCTATGCACTCGTGATGCCATGGCGATCCCAGATGGAGATGTTTGCTTGTATCTTTTTATTTGTTTGAGCACGACTTCCTCCTCAAGTTGCTTCTCCTTTTGCTTCTCGGCCTCTCTATCCTTCGAAGCCTCTGGTGATCTAAATCTGAGGGTTTGAAGTACCACCCGCTCCACGTCATATGGTCGACCTCTCTAAGGTACCAGGTATCATCGGGTTGGTTGTTCCCCCAACCTTCATCTGTGTGGGCAAGACACAAATCCTCATCTTCCCACCACATTCCATCAGTAGCTGATAGACACCTGTCCGGCTCTGGTATGACTGTTCTTATACTCGTAGTACCTTCCATCCACATGCCCACAACATTCTCAGTTTCTGTGCGCATGGCAATTTCGGTCCCTACATGGGCCTTTGCCTTCCTGATTCTCTCGGAATCTTCAAATCTTCCTTGTTCCGGTTGTGTCAACACAACTGTCTGTTCAATAATCCCCGTATTCGAAATGCTCCAATCCCGAGCGAAATTCTTGATACCAGTGCTCTCTGGTGATGTACTCTGTTCTTCGACCCTTCCGGCCGTCACTGACATTCTTGCCCCTACCGGGCCCTGTTCTGGTTGGAATTCTTCCACCACATCCGGTTGATCATCTAACTAGCCAGTAGCCTCTGCCGATTCCTCATAATCGAACTAGTTGACTGCTGCGTTCCCTGGATTTTGGTTACTGAAAAACTGGATGTTGGCAAGGTCTCCTTCCACAACCGTCAAATCATCTGTTCTTTGTCCCAGACTATCTCCTTGGATCACACACAGCTCTCTTTCCGTAGGCAATTCCACATCTGGTCCATCCTGACCTATTGACGCAATGTAATCACCCGGTCTATATGTCTTCTCAACACAAACCCAGATTTCGCAGACTCTGGCTCAACCAACCTCCTTTCTTCCGAAATCTCCTCTCCCCTATCCCTGGTAGTCACCACCGCTGGCTTGGGTTGGGTTATGGAGATGTCCATCATGCACAAGTCGGTGCAGTCAGGAAGGAACACCTCCGGCTTATGCCAGTGGGAAGGTGTGATATAGATGCTAGGATCGTAAGGCACGACCCCGGTTTGAATGAAGTTGATCCTTTTGGGCGGTGGAGCTTGGTTGTATGGGGGGAGAGGGTTTGTAGTAACATTGGGTTTCTTGGGAGGCAGAATCACCCCGTTATCGATGAGATCTTAAATCTCATGACGTAATCGGAAGCATAGATCGGTGTCATGACCATGCTATTGGTGAAATCATAATATATGCATTTGGGTTGTGGGTTGAGGAAGTCTTCGGTAAGTCGCGGCTCTAAGGGCTTCAAGTGCCCTTTTACGATTAGCACCCGAGCTTTGGGCGAGGGCATATATAGTCGGGTGAAAGGTTACGGTGTTTTTGGGTTGGTATTTGGTACATTTGCGGGTTGCCAGGACGCCTTTGGAGAATGGTGCAGCCATCATGGTTCTTGGAGGGGGATTGGTGGTGACCATGCTCACTTTGGAGGCTCTTGTAGTTGAAGTGCCGCCCGGGCCTGCATTAGTGTTGCGGTTGAAAGTCCTTTGGGGTTGCTCCCGGTCATTATCAATTAAGCCTTGCCTCAAGGCGTCCTCAATCTGTACCCCCATTTCATGTAGGTCAGAAAAAGTAGGAAAAGGGAGTATAATCACCTTATGCATGAACTTCGATCGAAGATTGCGCACAATCATCCAAATCTGGTCTTTGTCTGTAGGCCTTAAGGTCATCATTGAAGCTTTGGCCTTCCATCTGGTCACGAATTCTGAGAAACTCTCCTTAGGCTCTTGCCTTGTTGTCTCGAGATCGCGGGTTGTAATCTCGATTTGTGTATTGTATGAGTACTGCGCAATGAAGGCCTCAGCCATCTCGTCCCAGTTTCTCTTGACATCATCTTCTAATTTGGCATACCATATGGTCGCCACACCCGACAGGGTCCGGCCGAATAAAGACAGCTTCTGAAGTCTACTGAGGCCCATTGGCCTTAAGATATCTGAAAATAGTCTCAGGTGCACCATGGGGTCCCTGGACCCTTCGAATCGATCAATATGAGGCATTTTGAATCTGTCAGGCAGCGTCACAGTTGTGCTGGTATACCCGTCTTCAATGTCGAGGATGGTCTTGACTCCCTGGGATCTCTTGAACAGCTTTTCAAAGCTTGTTCAACTTTAGTGCGGTGGGATCAGTCTTAAACTCAAAGGGAGAGTCCGGTAGGTTGGTGGGTGTTTTTGATAGTTGGAGTTGGATTTGGGGTAGGATCGGGGGTGGAGGTGGTCCTGTGGGAAGTTCTGTATCATTCTGAACATTGGCTGTCTCCCCGAGGGTTGGAACTCCTAGTGGGGGAGGAACTTGTTGCGAAGCAGAGGCTCCGGTTTGTTGCTGCTGTAACCTTACAATTAACTCTGCTTGTTCATTCATAACTGTGGCCTGCTGCTTGGCGAACTCTGCCTGTCGGACAGCATCCTGCTGCATCATTTTCATACTCTCTTGGAGTTGGCACACCATCTCCTCTAAACTGGCCATACTGTTCTGCTCTGGTTGAATTACCGGTATATATTCTCTCCCTGTAGGAGAAATAGAATCCTGATCTCTACTGAACTCAGGTGGGGTAGACAAGGCCCACTGAACTAACTGCTGAATTGATGTCCTCTGTCTAGCTGTCCTTCGTCTAGTAACTGGGGGTAGAGAGTAGTACACTGGTTGTCCATCTATCAGATCCTCAGATCGATGAAGTCGTGACCTCTAGTCAGTTGGCAGGAATATCTCTTTGGATCGGAAGCAATTGTGCTCGACTACCTAGTAAAAGATAAATAAAGCGCATAAATAAGCAGACAATCGGATAAGCGTAGCAGTAAAATAAACATAACACACAATTTGGGTACAACAAATTGCGAATAAAATTTGAATGTACTATTTCTTAATCGTGATCCTTTGTTTCCAAAGCGCCCCGTGATACCCTTAGGTAGAAGCTGTCTTCCCAAATGCGATGCGCATGCACGATGCGGAACTTGCAAACTGATATGCGTATTCCCTGTAGAGATACACCCTAACAGCACATAGCAAGTAAAAGAGAGCCAAAACACCCCTATGCTGGGGTAAGGTTTCCCTGTCCTATTTTGTCAGGAGCTAGGGTTTCACTACGCACGCAGCGGTTTCAAGCAACCTAATATCGGGTAAGCAACCTGTCCTAGTTTGGAATAGTCACTATGGATTCCGAAATATGCACTAGGTCGAATGGTCAAAAGGGTGCCTCGGTAAAACCGGGGTTTGTGTTCCCATACTGTCAAAGCCCACAACCGGTCAGCCTTACGGTCATGCCTTGACAAGACATGCCTCCAGCAAACCGTTCAGGAATGGCAGATGGCAAACACGGTGTCCTAGGCACACCAATGCACATGCAATGCAAAGAAACACATAAGTGTAATCAAAACAAGATATCACGAGTTCGAGTCAAGTTCTCTAATATCCCAGTCGCGAAGCTTGAAGCGTCCCCGAACGCCGGGAGGATGACTCCGTCTTGTTAGATTTTTGGGTCTACTCTGATTCAGACTCAAATTGTCACAGTTCATCTGAACCAAAGAGTCCAAACTGCAAATCATTTTGAAAAAGCAGATTTTGTTTGAAAGAAGTGCCAAACATGGTGCTTTGCGGAATCTGAGTCGCCACCTAAATATTTTATTTTCGGAAATTTAGGAAACTCTGACTCGGTGCCAAAGGCCACGTATCCGTCATGGGAACTTGGGTACGATTGGGGAAGGTCAGCTATGAGCACCCCCTCTCGCCCGATCAAAGATCGGCCTCTACTAACCGTGATATCTTATTTTGAAAACATTATATGCTCTTATTCCGGTTATTAGCCTAGAATTACTACGTTATGCGCACAGCAAACAAGTATAGACCAAATCGCCTTAATTGGTACAAAACACTTCATCTTTGTTTTAAAAGCAGTTTGCTACTACTTAAGTAGGCTAAAATCTGAGGTTTTGCCAGCCTCGAGTGGGCTTTGGAAAAGATGGCTTTGCCACTATCTAGTGGGCTTAAAACACTCAGTTTTAATGCATTTATTCCAATTTAGGTAATTTGACCTCCATCCACAGGCATTCAAGCATTTATATCACATAAGCAGCTAGCCTCATGGTAATCATGCTATTATGGCAACACTCACACGCATGCGGTATGCTAAAGCATAAAAGCTTACCTAGTACTCAAAGCCAAAACAGAAACTAGTTAGTAATCAAGTCGTGATCCTAGTTCATGTTAAGATGGCTAATGCAACACATGCGAATCACGACTAAGATAGGCTCGGCTAATCTACAATGACCGTGAAATGCTACTAACACGTATTCAATTTGGAATTGAAATCTGAGATCTGATTAGAATGATCGCCGAGCGGTGCATGTAAGACAAATGGATGGATGCGCATGCATAGCATCTTGTATGCTAATTTGAATATTCCCTAAACTGACCATCGAAAGCTAGTAAATAAAAGGGAAGAAAGACGTGGGGTTGGAAGACATACACACACTCACGCACACTTATTACACAATTGGCCTCGCTCGGAGCGTCCGAATAAATATTACAGTCTGAATAAATAATACTAAATTAATTATTACAGAATTTCTAATTAATTGACAAATTAAATGTAGACAGAAGGTGGCCACAGCCCGCCTTAGGATGCGTGAATGATACATGCTTGATCCATCTCGCCCGGAAACTCGCTGCCATAGCACTACTGCCTCTGTTAACATTGCCTTGCTTCTCTGAAGACTGCAAAAGCCTTGTTACATGCTCTATGGATGTTGGGGAATGCCACCGGCGAAGCACAAATACACCGGCCAAAGGGAGGAACCACCGGCCACCTTTTTTTGCTATCGGCCAAAATTAATGGCTGGCCGGCACTAAACTTAGCCGACCGGCCAAAACTCCTATGGCTGGTTTTAGGCAGCAACAAAGGACAGAGAGTGTATGGCATGGAATTTCAAACAAATGTAGGCATGGCCACACTCCTTATCATGCAATGGACTCAAGGGAGCATGGCCCTCGATCCTCGGGCCATCAATTGTGCATTTTGATGCATGATGGCCTAGGAGGCCAAGGTTGTAATTCAATGAGAATGCATGCAACATACAAATGAATACCAAGACCCCATCATGTCAAAGTCAAGGGCCTCGGCGACCGAGAGTTGAGACGTGTTACATCACTTGTAGTATGAACACTTCTTACCCCTCAAGTTTGGCTTGACACCCCAAGCCAAACAATGCAATGCAAGTATATTAGCATGGCTCAAACATGCAAATGAAACTAAGGGACAAAGCATGTCAAATATGCGGCAAGTATGTGAAATGGCTTAACATTGAACTAACATGCAAGTAAGATACAATGCAAACATGCTTCTAATGTGATGCAACATGCTCATGCAAAGGTGGATGTAGACCACCAAGAGGGAGACCTCAGCCCATCCCAAAACAGTGGCTAAAGATGCCAAAATAAAGGTACCAATCATAGAAGACATACATGCCAATCAATGAGCCCAAAACTAAGGTATAAAAGCCAACTCAAGCACAACTAAAGGAAGACAAACATGGACATTGAGACCAACAAAATCAATGCTACAACATGTGAGAATAAGCCCCCAAAACCCACACATGGCCTCCCAAATGACCCAAACACATAGGCATACACAATGCACATTTCAAGGCATGAAATCATAACACTTCAAAGTATTGAAAGGGACACAAAGGACAATGTAAGACCACATTACATGGACTGAAATATGATCCCAACCGATGCCAAATGATGATAATAAGCTAAATTAAGCATGTTAGTGACTCACACACTCAAGGCTTACAAGCCACAATGCATAGCAACTATACCAAACATGTCAAACATGACCAAATCAGTGGCCAACAGACCTTAAGCATGGAAAAATATGACCAAGGATTTCACGAAGCAAGGCCAAAATATGATAGCATGGTGGTCTAATGGTGTGATGCATTCATGGGCAACATGGAAGAATATAAAGCAAGTGTAATATGCATGCTAAGGGCCAACAAACCACCATTGAACAGAGATATAATATCACCCAAAACACTCCAAAAGCCTCTGAAAAGTAGCCATAGACAACTAGGCATGCATGCTACCATATTGAACCGAAACATGCACAAATAAATCACAAAAGGGAAAGGGGTGTCCCTCCCCCATACAAGACCTCAAACCTCCTTCCTCACCACTGAAAATCCACTGAATTTCAGTGGTGAGAAAACTCTTTACCAAGGCAAACAAAGCTTAACAAAAGAGTATCAAAAGTGGCCAAAATGGAGCTAAGAGGGGGGAGGCCGACCCCAAATGCCAAAACAACCTTATTGAGAGATCTCAAACATGCAAAAATAAGACTTTTTCTAGTTATACACAAAGTCTAAAAACAATATGCAATACAGGTAAAAAAGCAATGCAAGATTGGGGAATCTAAAGTGAAGAGATTACCCTTGAAGAACCCTTGATGAACAGCCAATGCAGCCCTCTTCTTTTGATCAAAATCAGTCAAAAAATCCAAGAACAAACCCTCCAAGCCCCTCAAGGTCGAAGTAAGGTGTGGTAGTGTGTGACTTAGTGCAAAACTAAGGTAAAAATGCACTTTTAGGCCACAAAACACACACAAAGGAAGAGAGAGAGAGGGGGAAATATAGAGAGAGAATATATTTGACAGATATATATGTTTATCTCTAGTTTTCTTGATCAAAAACTCTAACCCTAGACAAAGGAGGAAGAAGGGTTCTTATATAGACATAGGAAATGGCTTGGAGCTTCTTCAAGAAGCTAAATGAAAAGGGGCAAAGGGTGCAAAAGAGTCAAGGCTTCTAGAGGAAGCTAAGACAGCTGGCCAAGCTTCCCCAAGAAGCTTGGCCAAAGGGTTGAACCTTCTAGAAGGAAAAGGGGGTCAAAGGCTCAAAATGGTCATCCCCGTGCATAGGCAGTGGGGTTTGTGCCTCACAGTTGGCACAGCTGGCATGCACCATGCCTGAGGGGGCAAAAGGTCATGACCGACAAAATAGATCATCGCCCAAAAAGGGGGCCGGCCGGCCACACATAGTGCCGACCGGCCATTGATAACAAGAAACAATGGCTGGTGACAACAAGGAATGGCCGGTGAGGGAAAGAGAAGGCTGGTGGAATGTGGGGATGGCCAACAAGCCATTCCCTACCTGCCAAGGCAAAAAAAAGTGTTTGGTGCAAAACCAAACACTAAAAGAACGAGTTAAGAGATCATGATGCGGGCGCAGCCGAGGCCTCAAGAACTCAAAACGAACACGAACAAGGGTGATCACTGAGTGTTCAATCAGTGACGTCTAAGTCTTGAGGACGGTCAAAAATGGGGTGTCTACAAAGGGCTCGTCTCATCATACTAACTAATGTCAATTTCAAATTCCTTAATTGAATACATGTGCTATCCCATGCTTTGAATTGATTCACATTCCATGCCAGTAGCCGGACCTATTAATTGCACATTGTATGTGTTGCATTAGTCATGATGCATTGTTTATGATCATGCATTTTTTTTTTACTCATTGTTGTTTTCCTTGGCTTACCTTGGAGTACCAGATGAGCGGTTTTTGCTTTAGCATATTTCATGCATGTGATTGTTGCCCAGGTCAAGCATGATTACCATGAGGCTAAGTGCTTGGTTGATATATCTCTTGAATGCTTGTGGATGAAGGCTTTTCGCTTAAGTTGGGATGATTTGAATAAATATAAATATAATATCACCTTTTTTTTTCTAGTGGAAAATATTCTAAATAATTTTCAAACAAACATGAAATCAAAGCGTTCCAACTTTTTGTCAATTAGTCTATATTTGTTTGACATCACATAGTAACAATAGCATAATAATCAGAACAAGAGCATATAATGTAAATAAGAATCACATCATGATTAGTAGAGGCCGATATTTGATTAGTGAGTGGGGTGCTCAATTCATCACCTGTCACTCTCATACCTAAGTTCCCAACTTCAGACACTTTGGTGATGACGGACACGTGGCCTTTGGCTCGAGTCATGGGTTTCCTAAATTTCCCAAAAATACTTAGGTGGCAACTTTGAAATCTAGCAATATAGTCCATTTTTGGCATTTTTTTATTATTCAAAATTAATTTTCTAAAATGGTTTGCCATATTTGGACTCTTTTGTCTTTCTTCGTTTCACATTACACTTGTGAAACCAGATTCAAAACGATGGGAGTCCAAACTATAGGGTTATCGTATCCAAGGAGACTATACCCTCAGAGAACCACGAAAATCAAAAGTATAAAGGCCGATCATTAATCGGGTGAGTAGGGGTGTTCAATTCATGACCTTCCTCTCTTATACCTAAGTTCCTGAGTCGAGACACTTTGGTTATGACGGACAAGTGGCCTTTGGCACGAACACGGGCTTCCTAAATTTCTTAAAAATATTTAGGTGGCGACTCTGAAATATAGCAATGTATTCCATTTTTGGCATCCTTCATGATTAAAATGGATTTTTCTAAAAATTGTCAAATTTGGACTCATTCGTGTTTTATCCATTTTCACATTACACTTTGTAGACACCCCTTTTTGACGGCCCTTACGACTTGGATGTCATCGTTTGCACACCCAATGATGAGTGTGTATGTTTGTTAAGTAATTAGGGTCCTCAGCGGAATGCCACAGCTTTGAGTCTTTCAAACCCTACACACCTTCTGTCTTGTTTTTGGACCAAACCCAAAGATCTTCAAGCCTGCAACCTCTTATGGCTTTGCCGACCTGCTATGAAATTTGCCGGCCATTGCTTCAGTTGCCGGCCACTAATGTGGGCTTGAGCCACAGGTGTGTTTTTGAGATATTTTTACGCGGCCATTTGTTAGCACAAATGTATGCACCTCCTTACACGTGTATGTATAGATATTTCTGAGGGAGTTGCATGGTTTTCTATATATAGGAGGCCTCCCCTTCCATTTTTAAGGTTGGAATTTTTAGAGCAAAAATTCTCTCTCTCTCTCTCTCTCTGTGTCTACAATTCTCTCTTTTTCTCTTACAATTTCTTTGCTTTTTGCAAGCTTTTGCCTATACACTCTTAACCAAACCTCTCCATCTTTGAGTTGAGATACCTTTGAGCCTATTTTAAGCTCTTGAGGGTGTGTAAGACATATTTTGTTGCCTAGAATTGGTTCTTTTCTTCAAGAAGTATAAAGCTTTGCTTCTCTACTTGCCTTAATTTCTCTTTTTGTTACTATTTCCCATTTTTTTGGGGCTGTATAAACTCTATATTTTTGGGCTGAAACTTGTGGTTTAAGGCTAATAAAGGTTGAGGGGTGGTTCGCTCTACTTTCCACCTTGCTTTCAAGGTCTTTGCCCTTGTGTTTCCCATCCCTTCACTATCTTTTTTTGAGCTTTTAAACACTGATTTTTAAAGTTATTTCAGTGGCTAAAATCATGGTTTGAAGTCCAAAATTGGCGGGGTTAGCCTTCCGTCCTTGTGTTTTACTTACTAGCCTAGCATGCTCTATGTTTTACCTTATTGATCTAGCTATTTTTGTCTTAATTTCAGTATATTTTAGGACTTATTTAGCACTATTTTCGGACTATTTTTAAGTGTTAATTGCATTTGAGGCTTGTATTGCATGCTTGTAGTGAAATTGTCCTCGTAGGTTTGGTGGTCTAGGCCTTAGCCACCATCTTATTTAAGTTGATAGTGTTTATTTAGCCACCTCCCTCCTTTCTTGGCTTTTCTTTTGCTTTGAGATTTGTTTCAAACCTATTGTTCTTTTAAGCTTGAGATTAAGAGTGTCATGCTTAATGGTTTAATCCCTCTTAGGAGTTCATTATCAACGACATGACATCTCCCTCATGCCTTAAGCCAACTCTTGGTTTGACACTTCTCTCCTTTAGAGGACTTAAACTCACTTTTGGACTTAATTGATTAAAGGAATGGAAGGTAACTAAAATGGAGTAATAAAATTGGTGATTTAAAATAATGCAAGATATTAATTTGGTTTGGGTTTAATCAGACATTAATTGAACCCTTGAGTCTTGAGTTGTTTCATACTCATTAGCGATGAAAACTGTTCAAGATTCATTATCAACTACTTCCTTTGATCATTAATGATAGGGAGGTAGTTTTAAGAGTCTTGTTTTGTTGCATTTATTGAATTTGCACACTTGGTTCATAAGCCATCATGCAATGAAATTGCACCCATTAATGGTTTGTGAACCAAATTTTGCCACTTCTTTCAGCTGTTTAATGATGAGGAGGGGTAAGTTGTGCAAACAAACTCTTGGGAATACCCTGTTCCTACGCTGTTTGCTCTCTGTTGCAGCAAGAAAATCCAGCCATCGATGGCGACAGTGAACGCCTTTAGTTCTGGCGAGGCCATCACTTGTACTGCAAAAAGAATCTAGCGAAAATCTAGCAGTGTACTTTTGAAACAAAAAAAAAAAAAGTTGGTCTTGAGGTGGAAATCAATGTAATTGTTTTACTATGGAACATAGGCATTTGGCGTGAGCTTGATGGCCTTTTAATAGAAAATCTGCATGCATGAGCATTCCTCGTTTCCCGAGGCAGAGTAATTAGAATAGCTAGCTTACCACTCTTTTCATGTTGTATTCGTGTAAATAATTAGTTAATTTGTTCTAATAATTAGTTAGCTAGAATAGTTAATTAATTTGTTGTAATAATTAGTTAATTAGTTTAGCTAAATTATTTATTTAGGTTTGTAATAGTTAACTAATTAGCTTAGTTTTAATTAGTAAGCTAGTTAGTTCATTCGGACCCTCCTATGTGAGGCGCAATATTGTAATAATGTGTATGTCTTCCCCACGTCTTTCTCCTTTGATTTACTAGCTACGATGGTTAGGTTAGGGCATCATGTTTTGTTTAGCATCTCTCATATTTGCATCCACTTGTATTGCATGCAGAGGCTTGGTTCATCATTCTAATTTGCCTTGTTAATTTAAATACTTCTTTGAATATGTGCTTAGACGCATGTTATCAAATTGATTCATATGCTATATTAGTAAGAGCCTAATAATTTCATATCACATGTGTTGCATTAGTCATATTATATAGTTAGGATCATGCATTTTTCTAACTCTTTTATCTTTTTGGCTTAGAGTACTAGGTGAGCCTTTACTTGTTTTAGCATATTGCATTTGTATGTTAGTGTCGCCATGTCTAGCATGCTTGCCATGAGGCTAATTGCTTAATTGATAAACTGTTTGAATGCTTGTGGATGAAAGCTAGTTGCTTGAATTGGAATAATTTGAGTAATGTTTATATGCAATCACTTTTTCAAGTGGTACATATTCGAAACAATTTTTGCAAGCGAACATGAATCAAGCATTCCAATTCTCGCAAATTAGTCTATACTTGTGTGTGTGCGCATCACATAGTAATGCTAGCCTAATAATCGGAACAAGAGCATATAATGTAGATAAGATTCATATCATGATTAATAGAGGCTGATCTTTGATCGGGCGAGTGGGGGTGCTCAATTTATGACCTTCCCCTCTTGTACCTAAGTTCCCGAGCTAAGACAATCTTGGTGATGATGGACATGTGGCCTTCGACATAAGTCATGGGTTTCCTAAAATTTCCCAAAAAATAAAACATTTAGGTTGCGATTTTGTATCTGGCAAAGCAGTCCATTTTTGGCAATTTGATTCAAAATCGATTTTCTAAGAGATTTGCTGGATTTGGACTCTTTGGTGTTTATCTATTTCACATTGCATTTGTAAGATTAGATTCAGAATTATAGGAGTTTGATACTGTAGGGCTTCTTTGTCTTCTGAAAGGGGGCATGAAAAGTCGAGCTACAGTTTTTGGCAACTCTGTCGAGGACTTAGAGAACTTGACTCGAATTTCGTGATGTGAATTTTTGTCTACATTTATATGTTTCTTTGCATTTGCATTGGTGCACCTAAGTCACTGTGTTTTCCATTTGCTATTCCTGGACGGTTTGCCAGAGGCTTGCCTAAAAGCTTGCCAAAAAGCTGACCGGTCACGGGCTCTGCCATGATGGGAATACAAACCTTGGATCTGGATTACTGCTATACCGTTTGATCCTCCTTTCACTTTTTGGTGTTAGGTGTGAGAGGTATATTAGATAGTCTTGCTGAGATACCCTTTTTGACCATTCGGCCTAGTTGCATACCGAAAAGCCATAGAGACTGTTCCAAACTAGGACAGGGTGCTTACCCGCATACAGGATTGTGTGAAACCACTTCGTTTGAATGGTGAACCCTAGTTCCTGATGAAACTAGGATAGGATAACCCTATCCCCTCATAAGGGTATTTTGGCTCTTACTTAACTAATATGTGCTTTATTATGAAACTGTACAGGAATGTGCATATCAGTTGCAAGTTTGGTACCTGTTTTGGGGGCAGAATCACGTGTTGAGTCTTGATCCTCTGACTTTGATTACATCTGTGTTGATAACATCCGAGCTGAGGTGCTATGCGGTTTCTAATTACTGCTTTCTTTTTGCTAGGTAGTTTAACACCATAGCTTCAGAAAGTTCAAATATTCCCCAAGTACTATGGACCCGAGTCAAAAGGCTTTGCAAATCTTGGGATCTTGTTTAGGGACAGCCCGTGTTTACTTCACTCCCACTGGTGACAAGATAGAGGAGAGTCAGGCAGAATTCACCGGTTTAGTTTTTACAGCAGTCACCCCTCACTTCACCTACGTCTAGTCAGGTTCAGGGACAGTCTTCTACTTCTAGTCCAGTACAAGATCACTTGCCTATTCCGATGACACAGTATCCGTCGGTCAGTATGGAGGAATTGATCCATCATCTTTAGAAAATAGTTGAAACCCTACAGCAAGATGCTGCTTGCCAGGCCAAGGTCACAGCCCGTCAAGTCGAGTTAATAAACAAGCTACAACAATAGCAGCCGCAGCCGGCCATTGCCTCGGCATCCCATGCACCTGCCATAGGTATCCCGATACCCGGAGCCACTGCCCATACTGCTAATGTCCAAGAAAATCAGGGCAATCCAGCAGAGCCAATTCCAGTATAAGCCTCTAAAGCACTTGTGTATCAAACCGAAGCTCTGTTTGAGTTTAAGGTTGACCAAACTATACTCAAGGTCAATAAATTGGAGAAGCTATTCAAAAGAGCACAAGGTGTTAACTCGATCCTTGACATTAGAGGATGGGTATACCGACTTTCTTGATGACATTGCCGTCGGTTCAAAATGCACTTTGTCGATCGATTCGATGGCTCCGGAGATCCCATGGCTCATCTACGGTTGTTTTCAGACATCTTGTGGCTGATGGGCGTAACTAGACTACAAAAGCTGTCAGTCTTTGGTCGAACCATGTCGGGAATAACAGCTATATGGTATACGAAGTTGGAGGATTCTGTTAAGCAGAATTTGGAGGAGATGACCGAGGCCTTTATTGCTTAGTGCTCGTATAACATGCAGATCGAGGTCACAACTTGTGATCTTGAAGTAGTACACCAAGAGTTAAATAAGTGTTTTTTTGAATTTGTGATGAGATGGAGGGCTAAGGCCTCAATGATGACCACAAGGCCATCTGAGAAGAATCAGATAAGGATTGTAGTTCGCAATCTACACAGGAAGTTGTTACAGAAGATGATTGTCCTACCAATGTTCACATTCACTGAGCTCCATAAGATAGAGATGCAAATTGAAAAGGCCATGAAACAAGGGTTGATTATAGATGAGAAAGAGTAGGCAAAAAGGCCTTTTGTGTGCAGTTCCAATGCTACTACCAGTGGTAGCACAGCTGTGAGGCCGTTAGATGTAAGTGTTGTCACCACCACAACCAAGACTGTCAATCCCTTTGCCAACACAGCTCCACAAACTTGAGCCAACCCTATTTGATCGCAGAGGACGTTTACCCAAATCTACATGACCCTGTCTCAAGCCATAAAGGTGCTAGTAAAAAAAGGGCACCTCAAACCATTAGAACCTTGCTCATTACCTGATCCTCTTCTACCCAGACACAACCTGTCAAAATATTGTGCATTTCACCAACAACATGGTCATGATACCGACCAATGCTTCTGACTACATCATGCGATTCAAGACCTCATTGACAACAAGGTGATCGCACCACCCCAGAAACCAAATGCAACTACAAACCCATTCCTGGCCCACAATCAAGTTCATCCACATCAAAATCTAAAAATGATCCATATACTGGCCATCCCCTACGACCCCAGCGTATATATTACCACTTCTCACCTACCAAGAACGGCGTTGTTCATTCAAAGCCTGAGATCTATGCATGATGGACACATCGCATTTCAACAAGCTTATGGTGGTGCGATTCTGATGAAGGAGGTCGACCTTGGAGGAAGGTATGAGTCCATTGCCAGAGAGTTCTGAGGACTTACCTAATGGGGTGTACGATTCGAGTTTCTACATTGTGCTAATCTGTTAAGTCATACCGGAATTGGTGTTACCAACTGTGGTGGAGGCTAATGTGGCTAAGGAGGATGGCTCGAGCCAAGGCATGGATGATTTGGTGGAACTCAAGAAGGATTTAGACAACCTACAGTTCTTTGACGAATAAGATCAAGGGGATATAGAGATTGGCTTGTTTAATTTGAACGGATCAACTGATAACTCTGGGTGGCTAGTGATGAGCCAGATAAGAAGGAAGGAACATAAATAAAACTGATGAAAAAGGAAGTAGGAATTGCTGCAGTGGTCGGAAGGGCCGATGAGAAGGGAAAGTTGTCGGAGAACGCTGGCATAGAAAATTCAGCTCAGAAACTAGGCACTGTGAGCACTGCGGACACAAAACAGGAAGCTGCACTGAAGTAGTTTGAACGAGAGAGGGTTGAAGACAACCATAAAGCAGTAATGGCCCAACACCCTGTGGGGGATACTTGTGATGTGAAGGTAATACAAATGGAGTCGGACAACTGTTTGTCGGCTGCTGAAGGTGTATGGTAGGATGACGATGATCTGCATTTAGCCCACACTGATGAAGATTGGGGTGAGTGCCTTCTAGACAACATGTCGTATGCTGAAGAAATAGATCACATGACAAGAAGTGGGTGGTATTTTAAGCCATCACACTTAGATCAGGTTGAGGCATTTGAAAAAGACAGAGATGTCGAGAAATAAAAAAACAAACAGCTAGAAGAAGAGGCAATGTTGAAGCAGCTTAAGAAAATCCAAGTTGACATCTCAATCTGGGGTCTTCTCATGGCCTCCCGGGTACATCGACAGGTAGTACTGTCAGCAATGGACAAGGCTAAATTGTCCATTAACACTACCCCCGGACAGCTTGTGGGATTGGTCTTCCCAGGTGGCACCAGACCAACCGTAACCTTTTCTGACAAAGAATTGCCGTCGGAAGGCTCAGCTCCAACAAACCCTTGTATATATTTGTTGAGTGTAGGCAAAAATGGGTGTCGGTAGTGTTGATAGACATCGGTTCGGCCATCAATGTCTATCCTTCCCACATAACTTATGCAATCGACCTTAGACCAGTAGACTTTGTGCCCACAGCTTAAGTAATTCATGCATATGATAATACGAGCAAGGACATTATGGACACGGTGCAAATCGAGTCAGTGGGCCCATTTGCAAAGTCGAGTTCCATGTCTTGGATGTGTTGGCTACCTTCAATTTACTACTAGGGAGGCCCTGGTTGCATGTTGTGAAACCTGTCTCCTCTACCCTCCACCAAATGTTGAAATACCCTCACGGGAAAGGAGTGACGATTGTTTTTGGGAATTTATCCATCCATCCACTGCTAGAGGTAACTAAACCCTGTGCTGAAAATCATTCATGGCGAGGAGGATGTATTCCTCTTAGGGCTCACTCTAGTTGAAGCCTGGGTAGTGTAGATATTCTAGCTGCAGACAAAGGCATGTACGTCAGTGCTCAATCTATTTATTTCATGAACAAACTACAACATGTTCTAGGAATGGGACTTAGAAGAAGTGGCCGGAAAGGCATAGCGGCATTGACAAATGTGCCACACAACCAACATGTCTTTGGTCTGGGCTATGTGCCTACCAAAGAGGGCTAGATCAGGAAAGGAGAAGAAATTAGAGGTAGAGCTAGGGCCAAGCAAGCTGGGAAGCACTATGAGCTCACCCACAGGCCAATTTAGGAAATGCTGAATGGCCACTTTGTTCGGAAGGGAGAAGTTTTCCCCTTTTGAAGCTTTCTCAAGCCTTGGATGAATTCCTCAAATCAGTGTGTCCCTGGGTTTGAGATCTTTTTTGACTTGCAGCTGCAGACCAGTGATACTGAGGAAAGGGTTGAACCAAGCAAGGAAGCTGAGTAGAGCATGGAAAGTGACTTAGACAACAACAAACTTGGAGTAAAGGCAGCACTGGCTTGTCTCCTGATAGATCCTGCAGCTCACTTAGAGAACTTGGGGGATAACCTTACCATCTCCATGATCAGGGAGGAACTGCGTGTGAACCTAATCAGTAGTATTTTGGATAAATCAGAGGCACCATCTCTTAGCTGGCAGCTGGAGAAAGGCTATTTGTCTAGTTTTGAGTGAGGAGATGAGCTAGAATATGATTCCATTGAGTTTGTGGAGTCGGGATCAGATTCCAGTTCTTTTGAGTCTAAGTCTGGTATTACTGGGGGTGATAACTCGGATACCAAAGTCTTGTCTAGGTCTTCATTTAGCTTTTCTTTGAGTCTGTAACCAAAGATCTAGACCTTTTGAATGAGAACTCTGTGGATTCTGTGTACTTCTATGTGCTATTGATTTATTGTATTGACCAAGATTTTTAGAATTTTAATGAAAACGAAGAGGAAACAATTCATTTGATTTTGAAAAACTTGATTAATTGAGAGGAGGAGAGGTTTGTTAAACCATGTGCTGATGACATCATTGCCATTAATGTGGGTACTGAGCAGGATCCGCATCTAGTGCAGATCGAGTCCACGTTGTCTTCGGAGGAGCACAAGCGCTTAGTCACTTTGTTAAAAGATTTGAAAGATGTTTTCATGTGGTCCTATGAAGACATGCCTGGAATCGATCCTGAGATTATCTGACATTGGATCCTTTTGACCACAGGGCCCGACCGATCAAGCACAAGTTGCATAGAATCCGTCTGGATTGGGCGCCGAAACTCAAGGAAAAGGTCACCAAGCAAATCGAAGCAGGTCTCTTGTTAGTATATAAGTATCCGACCTTGGTGGCCAACATCATCGATCTTAGAAGAAGGATGGCGAGAATCCGGTGTGTGTGGACTTAGAGACTTGAATAGAGCCAATCAGAAGGATGACTTTCCTCTCCCGGACATTGATGAGTTAGTGGACTGCACTGCGGTCCAAGCATTGCTGTCCTTTATGGATGGGTTTTTCGGGTACAACTAGATCCTGATGGTGCTCGAGAATAGAAAAGCGCATTCACTACGCTATGGGGCACCCTCTTGCTACGGGTTATCTTTGTTAGGGCCGAAGAATCTTTGCCCTATCGAGGGCTACAACCACCATTTTGCATGATATGATCCAAAGAGGTCAAGGTATACATGGACGATAAGATTGTCAAGTCCAAAGAAAGAGGCCACTACAGCCTTGGAAAAATTCTTTCAACGGATAAGAGAATACAGGTTGAGGTTAAACCCGTAGAAATGCACCTTCGATGTAACGGCAAGGAAAATGCTGGGCTTTTTTATTACACATAGGGGCATTGAGGTAAATCCTTCCAAAACCAAGGCCATCCTAGAAATGCCACCACCAAGGACTGAAATGGAGGTGCGAGGCTTTCTGGGTAAAGTGCAATTCATAACATGGTTTATTTCCAAATTAACCTTGACTTGTGAATCACTATTTGGTCTCCTGAAAAAAGGAAGAAATTTTGATGGGATGATCAATGTCAATTTGCCTTTGAGAAGGTTAAGCAGTACCTCCAGAATTCACCAGTGTTGTCGCCGCCAGAGCTGGGGAAGCCTTTGATGTTGTACTTGTCAGTAACAGACATGACAATGGGATGCATGCTCGCTCAGGAATCTGAAGATAGGGTGGAGAAAGCCATCTACTACTTGAGCAAGAAAATGTTGGAAAATGAGACCCGCTATACTCTGTTGGAGAAAGCTTGTCCAGCCTTGGTATGGGCTACCCAAATGTTGAGGCACTACTTGTTAGCTCACTCTGTAATCTTGGTTTCGAGATTAGATCCCATCAAATATCTCTTTGAGAAACTAGCGCTTACGGGTAGGCTAGCATGTTGTCTGCTTTTTCTCTCCAAATTTGATCTCAAATATGTCACCTGCAAGTTGGTCAAGGGAAGAGCTGTGGCGAAGTTCCCGGCAGACCACTCGGTAGAAGGAGATGAGGCGGTGGAATACTTGTTACCAGATGAAGCCATTCTGTAAGTTGAGGAGGAAACTTGGATGATGTACTTTGATGGAGCATCTATAGACACCCCATTTTTGAACGTCCCCAAGACTTGGACGTCACCGTTTGAACACTCGGTGATCATCCATGTTCGTGTTTGTCTCGAGTTCTCGGAGGTTTCGGCCACATGCCTTGCCGCAAGACCTCCCGACTTGTGTTTTTGCTTCTGAGGGCAGGGAATGGCTTGATTGAACATCCCCACACCTCACCGGCCATGGCTTGAGGCCATCGACCCTGTTTTCTTGCCACCGGCCATTGGTGATGGTCGGTCGGCACTATTGGTGGTCGGTCGGCGCCTTTGGTGGCCGGTTGGCACCTTTTGTGGCCAGTCGGCATCTTTTGTGGTCGGTCGGCCATCTTTGTTGGCCGATTGGCTCTTTTTTTGGCCGAGACCTCTTCTTGGGGAGGCTTGACCCTTTTGAACCCTCTGTTTTAGCTTCTTGAGGAAGCTTGAACCTTTTGAACCCTTGGTTTTAGCTTCTTGATGAAGCTTCAACCTTTTGAACCCTTGGGTTTAGCTTCTTGAGGAAGCTTGAACCTTTTGACTCTTTGTTCTAGCTTCTCCAAGAAGCTTGAACCCTTCTAAGCTTCCAAGAGAAGCTTGCCCCTTTTGCACCCTTATCTAGCTTCTCTAAGAAGCTTGACCCCTTTGCCTAGCTTCTCCAAGAAGCTTGGCCCTTTTGCTTAGCTTCCCTTGGAAGCTTGCCCCCTTTGACCCTTTTGCCTTAGCTTCTCCAAGAAGCTTAGGCCTTTTGCCTTGCTCTATAAATAGAGGGCCTCTCCTCCTATTTCAAGGGTTAAGAAAAATCTAATATATAAGATATATATATATATATATCACTCTCTCTCTATATCTCCCTCTCTCTCTACATCTCCCTCTCTCTCTACATTTGTGTGGGTTAGAAGGTTCAAAAGGGTCTAGTTCTTGCACCTTTGCACACCAACTCTTGGCCTAACACCTCCATCATCAACCTAAGGATCTTGGAGGCCATTTTCAGAGGCTAAGGGATTGTTTTGTTGGACCAAGAAGCAGCTGTCCCCTCTTGGCTTCAAAGGTAACTTCTTACCCTCTTTATTCCCCATTTTTGCACACACTTTTAGCCTATCTTGAAAGCATATTTGGGCTTTGTCATAAACTGAAAAAAGTATTATTTTGAGCTCCTCTTGAGGTTTGTTAAAGACCACTTTTGTGTTTGGGGTTGTTTACCCCCTCTTAGGGGTTGTTTGGCCCCATTTTTGTGCTATTTTGGTGAGCTCAGGGACCACCTTGTTTGGGCCTCCTCACCACTGAAATCTTGAGGGATTTTAGTGGTGAGGATGGTGGTTTAAGGTCCTAAGAAGGAGAGGGCCATCCCCTCTCCTTGTTGCCTTCAATATGTGCCATTTTTACCTCATGTGTGAGCACCATTTTTAAGTTCATGTTGGCCATGTCTTAAGTGTTATTTGTGCTTATTTTGCCATGATATAGCACTATTTTCAATTGGTTTAGACACACCATGCTTGCTTTGCATACTTGTCTTGTAATGCCATGAAATTGCCTTGATATGTATCTAGTATTTAGACCACTATGCTTACTTGTTTTGGCTTAGCTTTGTGAAGATTTTATGCATGTTTTAGTGTGATTGAGGACTATTTTTTGTTGTTTGGGTCATCCATGATTTTCTTTGTATAGCTACCATGTAATCCCCCTTGTAGGCCTTGAGTGTTGACCCCTCTAGCATGCTTTACTTGCACTATTTCAGTGATTTGGCGTCACTTATAATGTCATTTCAGTCCTCATGGCATGCTTGTATGCTTGCATTTGATGCTCCTTTAATGCTTTATAAGGTTGTTGTCCTATGCTCCATGATTGGACCTTTGTATGTGCTTCCATGTTTAGACCATTTAGATGCCATCTAGGTATGTCTTTAGTCTTGTTTAGACTTGCATTGGACCTATTTTAAGTCCCCTTGTCCCTTTGAGGCTTGGCTTGTATAGCCATAGTTTAAGCCCCTTGGCTTGCTTTGAGTTTTGGACCATGTTGCATATTGTCATATGTCTTGCATACTTGCATGTTTTAATTGCATCTTGTATGCTTGCCATTAGCATAGTTATTCCATGCCTAGCATGTTTTCTAACTTAGGTTGTGTGCCTAGTATACATTGCTTGTGTCCATGCTCATGTTGCATATCTAGCTCATATGCCTAGGTTGTATTGCATTGAGCATGCATTCCTTGCCTCTTGAGTGATCATGATAGAGGTTAGGATTTATTGGGTGTTTTATGTGCATTTCATTTGAAATCAAAATGCACAACTTGGTTTCTTGGGTCATCATGCATTGAAATGCACGATTGATGGTCCGAGAATCGAGGTCCATCCTCCTTTGACTCATAAACATGATAAGGAGTGTGGCGGTGCAAACATTTTCTTGAAATGCATTGCCATGCCATGTTTTGCCCTCTGCTACTATCAAAACAGGTTTCTATAGGAAGCTTTGGCTGGCTGACCATCATTAGTGCCGACCAGCCATCCATCGATGGCGATAAGCTCAATCGATGGCGATGGTCATTGCCCTTAGTCGGTGGTCATTTCTCATGGCGGTGGTGTTCCATAGTGTTGAGAAGCATCCTTGGGATTTGTGCAAGTCTCGAGAGGAAGCGAGGAGTAAGCGGCTGACTTGTGCATGGCGGTGGATTTCCGAGCAAACCCGAGCACGCATGCATTGGACCCTCTTCCCGAGGCCTTTTATTGCTTTCCTTAGCTTAGTTAATTTGTTAATTAATTAAGTGGACTGTAATATTTAATTAGCTTGTAGATTAATTAAATTGTATTATTCTTTCGGTCCCTCCGAGCGAGGGTAAATTTGAAATAAATGTGGGTGCGTGTGTGCATGTCTTCCAACCCCCACTTCTTTCTCCCTTTTACGTACCTTCTTTTGATGGTTAGTATTAGGTCATATTTAAATTCGCATCCTTATGCTATGCATGCGTGCATTCATTCATTTGTCTTGCATACACCGGGCTCGGCGCATCATGCTAACTGCATTGTATTTCAATTCTAAATTGAATACGTGTTATCTGTTGCACTTCACATGCCATGTTTAGGATAGCCGAGCCTGCCTAGATTGCATCTTTTCATGTGTTGCATTAGCCATTTTAAAACATGAACTAGGATCATGCCTATGATTACTAACTAGTTTTTTTTTTTTTTTTTTTTTGGCTTGGAGTACTCGGTAAGAATTTATGTTTTAGCATCCTTGCATGAATGTGAGTGTTGCCATGATAGTATGCTTACCATGAGGCTATATGCTTACATGTTATAACTGCCTGAATGCCTATGGGTGAAGGTTGGGTTACTTAAATTGGAACAATGCATTGAATGCAAGTTTTAAGCCCGCTTGAGAGTGGCAAAATTATATTTTCTAAGTCCACTTGAGGGTGGCAAAATTTACGTCTTAGCCTACTTGCGGGTAGCACCATCAAATCATTTTCAAATAAACAAGCATGACATGTTTCGTTCCAATTTAGGCGACTTAGTCTATACTTGTTTGCTGTGCGCATCACGTAGTAAATCTAGGCTAATAACCGGAATAAGAACGCATAATGTTTTCAAAACTAGATATCATGGTTAGTAGAGGCCGATCTTCGGATCGGGCGAGAGGGGGTGCTTATAGCTGACCTTCCCCAATCATACCCAAGTTCCCGTGCCGAGGCAACTTTGGTGATGACGGACATGTGGCCTTAGGCAACGAGTTAGGGTTTTCTAAATTCCCTCATTAAAAAAATATTTAGGTGGCGGCTCTGTATCTGGCAAAGTAGTCCATGTTTGGCACTTCTTTACAAAAATCTATTTTCTCAAAACGATTTGCCAGATTTGCACTCTTTGGTTCAGATTAAGAACCGTGACAATTTGAGTCCGAATTGTAGCATTGAGGCCTGTGGCGTCTCTGACGTCAATCGGTCTGGTTATGGGATAGGTGTGTTGTTGAAAGCGCCCCGACAACTCCCATGTATCTTTAGCCTTCAAACTCTGGTTCAAGGTGTCCAATAATAAAGCAGAGTATGAAGCATGTATTGCTGGTTTAGAAGCCACCTTGGAACTAGGGGCAATAAGATTGGATGTTATTGGGGACTTGAACTTAGTTGTTTCTTAAGCGAATTGAGACTGGAAAGTTTGAGAAGAAAAGATAAAGGTTACCACCAGACCCTGGATGTTCTGATTCCTAGGTTTGAAAAGCTGACTTTCCCACATCTACTAAGAGAGAACAACATGTTCACTGATGCTTTAGCAACTCTATCTTCTATGGTAGACATCCCACTTGGGGTGGGATGCATCCGATTATCATTGAACAAAAATACACAGGCTTATGAAACTATTGTTGCGATAGGTGAAAGCATGAAAAAAACCCTTGGTACTATGATATTTGGAACTTCTTAGAAAATGAAATTTATCCACGAGGGCAAATGGCGTCAATTTTTCATTTGCGAAGGTAAAGCTATATAAAGAAGGTCATTTGGGAATGCACAAGTTATATATCAAAGAAGAAATCAAAGCACTGATGGAGGCCATCCATGGAGAAGAGTGCGGGGCGCACATGAACGGAGTGAAGCTAGCCCGGAAGATTCTCAGACAAGGTCACTACTGGTCCATCATGGAGGAGGATTGTATTGGTTTTGTTCGGCAATTCCACAAACGCCAAATTCATGCCAATCGCATGAATATCCTACCTTCAAAACCTTCCGACATGACTTCGCCATGGCCTTTCTCGGTTAGGGAATCGACGTTATCGGTGCAGTCACGCTAAAAGGGTCGAATGGGCATGAATATATCTTGGTGGTGATTGATTAATTTACAAAGTGGGTGGAAGCTCAATCCTCTGCAGTGTTGAAAGTATCGCATATGGCCAAGTTCATTGTAGACCGCCTGAACTCCGCTCTGCTTGGCGTGAGGCGCAATTGTAGTTCTAGCTACTACGGTTCGAACTCTTGTCCGCAGTTTTGAATCTAATATCACAAAGTGCAATGTAAGGCGATAAATCACCAAAGAGTCCGTCGGCCGTCGTTTTGGAAAATCGATTTTAATCAAAAAGCGCCAAACATTATTTGCCAGGATTTGAGTCGCCACCTATATGTTTTGTTTTTCGGAAATTTAGGAAACCCTGACTCGTGCCTAAGGCCATGTGTCTGTCATCACCAAAGTTGCCTCGACTTGGGAACTTGGGTACAAGGGGGAAGGTCATGAAATGAGCACCCCTCGCTCGCCTGATTGAAGGATCGGCCTCTACTAAACATGATACGTTATTTTGAAAACACATGTGTTCTTTTTCTGGTTTATTAGCTAACTTTACTATGTGATGCACACATCATACAAGTATAGACTCAATCATGCGGATTGGAACAAAATAACTCATGTTTGTTTTTGAAAGTGGTTTGAAAGTGCTACTCGCAAGTAGGCTAAAACGTGGATTTGCCACCCTCAAATGGGCTTAGAAAAATATGATTTTGCCACTTCAAGTGGACTTAAAACTCACAATCGTTGAGTTGTTCCAATTCAGACATTCAAACCTTCATCCACAGGCATTCATGCATTTAAATACATAAGCATATAGCCTCATGGCAGCATGATCCTAGCTATGTTAAGATGCCTAATGCAACACATACAAAAATGCAACTAAAATAGGCTCGGCTATCTAGAATGGCATATGAATGCAACACTTGATAACATGTTTTGAAACACGTATTCAAGAAAGTGTATTGAAATACAATGCAGTTTGAATGATGCGCCGAGCCTAGTGCATGGAAGACAAATGAATGATGCATGCATGCAAAGCATAAGTATGCCAATTGAAGCATGCCCTAAACTAACCATCGAAAGCTGATAAGTAAAAGAGAGAAAGAAATGGGGTTGGAAGACATGCATCATACACACGCACGCCTATTACAACATTTGCCCTCTCGACGGAGGGTCCGAATAATAAGCTAACTAGCTACGCTAATTAAACTAATTATTACAAACCAAAACTAATTAACTATTCTTAGTTAACTAATTATTACAAAATAAATCGATTAATCAAGCACATTAACTAATTAAGTAGAAAATCGACGAATTAGCTAACCAAGTAAAGTAGTTAAAAGAGGTCGTTGGGGTAAGGGGTGCTTGCATGCTCGATCGCCTCGCTTGGAAATCCATTGCTATGCCCAGAATTGTCTCTGTTTGCATCTGATTTGATCTCTGAAAAGTGCACTAACTTCCAGATTGCCTCTGCTCCAACATGGGGACCTCCTGGTGGGCTGCCGACCAGAAAAGAGGGCTGTAGACGAGAAAAACTAGTTGTAGACTAGAAAAAGTGGTCGGTCAACCACCCCTATTAGTCGGCCGACCAGTTGATTTGCCAAACTCCAGTTTTGCTGCAACAGAAAACAACAAGGGGCATAGCAGTGTATTTGCAAGATATGTGTGCACAACCACCCTCCCTATCATTTCTTAAACTCAAGGGAGTGCGGTACTCGACTCTCAGGCCACCAATCAAGCATCGCAATGCACGATGGCTGAGAAGCCAAGTTTGCACAAGTCAATGTCAATGAATGCACAAATAATACGTAAGGGCCTTCACATCTATCAAGCTTGATCAAGAGGGTCGGCAACCAAGAAATGCTGCACATTTCATCACTTTGAGTATGAAACGTGCGACATTCTTCGTGTTTGGATTAACGTCCAATCCAAACACATGCAACACAAACAAGATGATCAACCTTCAATGCTAAAGTGACATGCGCAAGACTTTATCATGTAAGCAAATCATGTGTGGCATGTTTAAAAGCTAAGGCATCAAAGCTAATGAAACATATTACACATGAGGCATGCACTATCAATCTCAAATGGTCAAACCAACCCCAGACAGAGGTCGAACATGCCAAAACAGTGGCTGAAATATGTTAAGATCAAGGCATACAACACAAGGAGAACATGCTCATTTGATGGCTCATTAACAATGCACAAAGACACAACTCTCAAAAGCTCTCATGGAATGAAAGAAGTGAGAACATGACACACGTACATGCTCTAAAATAACATGTTAAACGATGCCCAAACATGCAACCATCACAAATATAGCATAGTAGGGTGCTCAAAACTCAAGACTAACTAAGATACTTGCACCATAGCCCTATCAAGCAAGCCCTAAAGGGCTAAGATGACTCAAAACAGTCCTAAGGTAGGTCAAAACAATGTCAAAACATGCATGGAGTAGAGCTAACACATACTAGAATGGAAGGCATAAAGCATGACGCATGCAAGGCCAATGAGTGGGATTACACTACACATACCAAAACCAAGCATGAGGTGACTTCACCAACAAAAATCAGAGTTGTAACATGGTAAAATAAGGTCAAAAACACGCTGAGATGGTAGCCCAAAAGCTTAGGCAAGCGTGCATACAAATTGGCTCATAAGTGAAGCATAAGGCACAACTCTCCAAAAGCATTGAAAGAGTGAAACATGTGAGAGTATGTCTACACTACATGCACTGAAATCATGTGAGAGATGAGGCCAAAGCATGCAAACAACTCAAGTAAAGTATACTAGAGACTTTGAAACTCAAAGCTAATGAGCAAGATTGCACTATGGCTATACAAAGAAAGGCATGCATAACCAAAACCACTTAAAACAGAGCTTAAGCATGGCAAAACATGAGTAAAAGCTTGCTGGAGCAGAGCCGAAACATGCTAAAGTGATAGGCTAAAACACCAAGTGAGCTAGGCTAGCATGCAAGATTACACTACAAGTGTGTGAAGCATGCAAGAGGTGACCAAGACAGCCAAAAATAGAGTTAAGGCAGGTTTGAAAAGTCACAAAAATGAGCCTAAACAAAGCCACTAAGAAGTAGAAACACATGCTCATTTGATGGGCCATCAACACATGCAAACAAGAGAAGAGGAGGGGGGACAACCCCCACCTATTTGGGACCTCAAAACCACCTTTCTACCACTGAAATTCCTTTGAGTTTCAATGGTAAGAAAGCCAAAAAGAGGTGGTCCCAATAGCTTTAAAAGATAGCAAGAAGTTAAGCAAATAAGGCACAAGAGAGTGAGAGACACCCCTTACTCAAACAAGGCCTCAAACAACCTTTTAAAACACTTTAAAACGAAGGTTTTTGCAGTTGAAGGTTAAGCCAAAAGAAACATGCAAAGGTGGCTAAGTATGCAATCAAAACAAAGCTTTAAAAGGGGGAATAGGACTCACCCTTGAAGAATAACAAGAACAACCACTTTTGAGGCAAAACCAAGCCAAAATCACTCAAATGCAACCTCCAAGAACCTCAACTCAAGAGTGAAGGTGTTCCACTAGGTGTTTAGTGCAAAAGTGTGAACAAAACTCACTTTAAGGCACAAAATAACACAAATATATATACATACACAGAGAGAGAGAGAGAGAGAGAGAGAGATATGTTTAGCCCTAATCCAAATTTTTGAACCTTGAACAAGAGGGAGGAAGCTCCCTTATATAGAATTCACGACTCAAGCTCGTTAGACAAGCTAGAGGCTTGGTGCAATCCCTTCATACACGTGTATGGATGATACCTTCTGTGCCCAATAGCTGGCACAGCTGGTAAGGAAAATATCTGTAAAAAGTGCGGAAAGGCCGCCGACTAGTTAAAGTGGTCGACCGACCACCTCCCCTAGTCGACCGACCACCAAAAGTGGTCTATAGGAAATGAAACTGGTCAGCAAGGGAGAAAGAGGGTCTACATAGAGAGTAGAAGGTGGTGGCAGGCTGCCAACCACCTTAGGTGGTCCACAGACCACCCACCCTAGTTGACCGACCACCAAAAGTGGCTGGCAGGGAAGAAAAGTGGTCTACTGGGGGGAAATTGGTCTACACCCCTGTTCCACCCTCTAGGCAAAGGGTAACAAGGTTTAGTTGAAAAAAAAACCAAAAAAGAAGAAAGACAAGAGTCCGTAGGACAAGGCACTAAGCCGGAAACCCCGAAAACTAGTCTGTGGGCCACTACAAGTGGCCTACGAGAGGGAAAGGTAGCCTACAGCTACAAAAAGTGGCCTACAGGCCTTTGTTTCCCTCTAGGCAAAGGTAGCAAGGCATGGTCCAAAAACCAGGCCAAGAGAAGAAAGTTAAGAGGTCCCGAGACAGCGCGCTCAGCTGAAGGCTCCGGAAACTCAAAACGAGCACAAACATGCACAATCACCGAGTGCATAGACGATGACGTCTGAGTCTTAAGGTCGGTCAAAAATGGGGTGTCTACATTCATCAGAAACAATATCATTTGCCGGTATGGAGTCCCAGATGAGATCATATCAGATATTGGCTCCCACTTCAAGAAAAAGGTGATAGACTTGTTAGAGAAATACAATGTGGCTTTCCATAAGTCATCTGCATACATGCTGCAAACCAATGGAGCCGTTGAAGCCACCAACAAGAACATCTTGTAGAAGATGGTTGAGATCTACAGGGATTGGCCAGATAAATTTCCATTTGCACTCTGGGGCTACAAAACTTCAATTCGGAAGTCTACAGGGGCAACTCCTTATTCTCTCATCTATGGGATGGAAACTATTTTGCCAATTGAAATAGAAGTCTTGTTGCTGCGAGTTATGGCTGAGTGTTAGATAGTAGAGACGGACTAGCAACAGGGCAGATTTGAGGAGTTAATGTTGTTTGATGAGAGAAGGCTGAAGACATTGTATCATGTTTAGGGCTACCAGTGCAGAATTGCCAGGGCTTTTAACAAGAAAGTTAAGTCCCAAAATGTCAAAATGGGGGATATGGTGCTGAAAGACAACCGAGCTCCCATCCATGACCCTAGGGGCAAGTTCAGACCCAATTGGACTAGTTCTTACATCATCAAAGCTATCTGGTTGGGTGGAGTTGTTATTCTCATGGACTTAGATGGCCTGGAATTTTCACAACCAATCAACATGGACAAGTTGAAGAAATACTATCCCTGAGAGGCTCGCTAGGTCGAAAACCTGAAAGGGCGACCTAGGAATAAGTTAGAGCATGAAAAATTAGAAATAAAGAAAAGCTAAGCTCACAAGGTTGTAAACCCTAAAGGACGACTTTGGTAAAAGTTAGAGGGCAAAAGGAGAGAGAGTTAATACTCAAGTGAACTTGAACCAAACTACGTAAGGCCTAAGTCCCATCTTTGGGTTACAAAGGCAACTTCATCCTGAAGTTTGGCTGTAATCACCACCAACTCAACTGTTCTGTCCATATGTTTGATCAGGTCATCTTTGTCTATTCTTTACCTAAGAGTTCGATGATCATCATTCTAGGAAGAAGAGCTGGTTATAATGCAGAGCAGTGGTGTTCAGTCAGGGGCATTTCTAATCTGTTGATTCGGGGTTGTACATCTTGAGGATTGATTCTGTGCATGTCAGGTGGTGATATTTTTTGAAAATGATTTTGGAAAGTTTTAATAAAAGTTGATTTTGTTCAAAATTTTATCTTTTACAATTTAGAGCATTTTTGGACCATTTTTTTTTTTTTTTTTTAAGTGTTCACAACTTTAATTCCATTGATTTCAACATAAAGTTCTCCAACTCTCTGATACAAATCGAAGTTGCTTTTATTACATCATAAAACTTGAAAAGAATGGTCAAAGCAATAAACTAGGGGTATAAGTGAGTCAGGTCCTCTTGTGTCCTCTGCTCGTGCTTGTAGAAGCTTCTGAAGCCAAAGTGGGCCCGACTTGTGCCTCATCCTTGAGCCAAGTCAAGCACTCGTCGGAAAGGGCATAACTGAAACTACAGGTAGGGGCCAGAAGTTCCCTCGTCCTCCAACCAGCAAGGTACCTAGCCAGGTGTGAACCACGAATTGGAAATGAAGCTGGATATTCTACTCCCTTCTTTGGCAGGTTTGATCATGCCCGAACTGGCATTTGAACTGGAATGGAAAGTAGAACACGCAATGCGTGACACCAATCAACTGTATGCCAGGCTGCCGAGCCATGCTTTAACTCGTCTCGGTCAGATTAAGCCAAGGGCAGCGCCAAGCTATGTCACCTGCAGACTTGCTGCATATCCAGTTATACCATCTCTTGTTGGGGAAATCCACTAGTCGGTGGCAGAAGAAATAACCTTGAGTTGAGTAATTAGGGCAAGAGTCCACAACCTTCAGCTTATCCATAAGCCATACCTGGGAAGGGAAGAAAAACAAGAGACATTAAAGAATAGAGAGATTAAAGAATTGAGAAAAAAGTAAGAAAAGGGCTTTGAGAGAAAAATAGAGCATGAGTGCCGAGTGATGTGAGAAACACATATGAGAAAGGGTGGGAAACAACACCTAAAGAAGTAGTGGACTCCCCGCAAACCTGGTGGTCTCTCGCCGATGAAAAGCATCCAAGCCCATCAAGGTCTCGGCTAGTGCCAAACTAATGCAACTTTTACTTTCTTTCAGACCTTGGGCCACTTCGATTAACCGAATCCTGGATCCGCCAAAACTAGGGGCAAGAAGGAAATGAGCAAGCATAATAAGCAGAGGGCATGTTGCCGAAAACCTCGCCAGAGAAAGTCACCTCTGTCACTGATGTCGAAAAATTGATGCATCAAGTTAGGTATGTCTAGCTCTCCGTTGTGGGCTAAAAATCGAGCCTCATGCAAAGTGAGCCCACACATTCATCCCAAAGTTTGGGCATGGCCAAAACGGGGCTGAGGCATGATTTCCTCATCGCACCAGATTTTCATCAATGCCCAAAATTCTTCAAGAGTCGGGCACATTTCTTGTGCTTCAAAGCGAAGGATATGTGTAATAGGGTCCCAGCATCGAGCCGCGACATGGAGGAACGTAAAACAAAGTGGAGTACGACTTAATAGAAAAAGTGTATTTTTAATGAAACCCAAGAAATTTATCCTTTTCGTGTTGTCTAAAGAAACTATCCAATCTGTGAGTTTCTCGGCAAGAATTATCTCCATTTGTGGAAGAAATTACAGCTGAAATGAGGTTTTGGAGGGCTGGAAAATATGCATAAACCCATAGCTGCAAGGAAAGCATAGTATAAACAGATACAGAAAGTGCAAAGCAGAAAGCATAGGTGTTGAACAAATATAAAGTAGAAAACGTGAAGTAGAAATTATAAGTGCAAAGAGGAAAGTGAAGTGCATACCTCCCAGGCTCGCCAGTAGCCTCTGATCCGCTCTCCCCTCATGCGGGTGGTAGAGCTCATGTAACCGTAAAGGATGGCGAGGCCAGCTCCACCCTAGTTGTAGAACTGAAACCGGGGTAGTGTCACCAGGGCGCTCAACAGATACAAACCCACGGTGTTCCACCTGTTTGAAAGCAAGGTGTTACCGAAGAAGAACATCAGGAAACCATGGGCATACCACTTCATCTCCTCCAGTATCTCAGGCTCGCTTCCGTGGAACTCCTTGGAGAACCAACTATATCTCACTATGGCCAACTGTAGACACCCCATTTTTGACCGTCCTCAAGACTTGGACGTCACCGTTTGAACACTCGGTGATTATCCATGTTTGTGTTCGTTTGGAGTTCCCGAAGGTCTCGGCTACGTGCCCTGCCTCAAGATCTCCGAACTCGACCGTTTTGTGTCTGGTTTTGCACCAAACACTTGTGTTTTGCCTTGAAGGGGCAGGGAATGCCTTGTAAGGCATCCCCACACACCACCGGTAGTGGCTAGAGGCCACCGGCTGGTTTTTGTTGCTGCCGGCAATGTATGTGGCCGGTCAGCACTCTTTGTTGCCGGTCGGCACTCTTTTTGTCAAAATGACATTTTTGGCCAGCCGACTACTGTTCATCTGCTTTTGCAGATATTTTAGGACAGGTGTGTGGCATTTGGTTCCCCTCCATACACGTGTATGGAGGGATGCCCTCCGTGTAAGCTTGTTGTATAAGCTTTACAAGTTTGTTGCTTATAAGAGAAAGGGCACTTCTCTTGGTGCAGGGGGTTAGAGAATTTTGGAGAGAAAAACACAGAGAGAAGCTCTGGTTTTAGGGTTAGGGTTAATACATATCTCCTATATCTCTTTTTCTCTCTTTATGTTCTAGGTGTTTTAGTCCATATTATTGCACACAAACACCTAGTGCTTCACCTTCCTTTGGCTACTGAGGTTCTAAGGGCTTGTCCTTGCTATTTTTGACTGGATTGAAGCTTAAGGGGGCAACAAGATCACCATTGTTGAAGAAAGGCTTCAAGGGTAAGAAACTAGTCCTTTTTACCCCATTTTTACATCCTATTTCTACCTATCTTAGAGCTGTTTTTGTGTTTAGTGTATAACATAAAAAAGTCTTTTTTTAGGCTCTCTTGATTGTTTGTTAAGAGTGTTTTGTGGTTTGGGTGTGTTTGACCACCCTTAGGCCTTGAAAGGCCCCATTTTTGTGCTATTTTGTGCAAGTTTCGAGACTTTGGTGTTTGGCCCTCTTCACCACTGAAATTTTGAGGGATTTCAGTGGTGAAGATGGTGCCTTGAAGTCTCAAAAAGGGGAGGGCCACCCCCTCTCCTTGTTGTCCTTGAAAAGGACCATTCTTGGCCTCTTAAGGGAGCATCTAGCTTAGGCTCTTGTTGATCATACCATGGCTGTATTTTATGCTTATATTGCCATGATATAACTTTGTATTAAGTTAGTTTTGGTACACCATGCATGCCTTGCATACCTACCTTGTAATGCCTTGTTGTTGCCTTAATATGCCTTGGGTTGTAAACCATTATTCCAGCATGTTTTAGGCTTAGTCTTGTGAAGCTTTTGTGCTTGTTTTGCCATGTATAAGGTCTATCCTAGGTTGTTTAGGTCGACCCTAGCATGCATTGTGTAGCCCCTTTGTATATTTGGGCTTGTTGGCCTTAAGTGCATAAGTGTATAGCATGCATTGCTTGCATTATTTCAATGGTTTGGAACCACTTAGCATGAAATTTCAGTCCATTTAACATGTTTGCATACTTGCCTTAGAGGCTTCATTGTTGCTTTGAAAGCTTGCGTTGTATGCTCCATGTTTTGGTCATTATGTATGCCTTTGGATTTGAGCCACTTAGATGCCATCTAGGTGCACCCTTGGTTTTGTTTAAGCCTTCTTTTGACCTATTTTAAGCCTCCTTAGCCTTGTGAGGCATGGTGGAATTGACCTTGGTTCAAGCCTCCATGACTTGCCTTAAGTACTTGGACCATGCTTGCATGCTTATGCTTGTCTCATTTGAGTTGGTTTGGCACCACATTTTGACATGATTTTCAGAGCTAATATCGCATGCTAATTATCCATCATAGCCTCTTTTCAGTGTGCTTGAAAGTTGCTAGTTTAATGCTTAAGCTTTAGACCACAATATGTGCACATGTGCATGTGTGTTTAGCCTTCATTTCTGGGCATTTTGGCCACTGTTTTAGGCCTATTTAGAGCCACCTAAATCATGTTTAAGTCCACCTTTTCATTAGTTTGCATTGCCTCATGTTTGCTTGTATGCTTGCATAAGTGCCTTGCCATGCCATGTTGCATCCTTAGCTTGCATGCCTAGGTTGCATTGCATCTTGCATGCATGCCTTGTTCCTTGAGTTGGTGATAGGAATTGGGCCTTGTTTTGTTTGATTGGTTTGCATTTCATTTGACATGAAAGTGCACACTTGATTCTTTAGGCCATCATGCATGGAAATGCGTGATTGGTGGCCCAAGAATCGAGGCACATACCCCTTTGAGTCGCAAACATGATAGGGGGCATGATTGGTGCATACATTGTTTGAATTGTATTGCCATGCAAGTTTTGCCCTCTGCTGCTGTGAGTTGCAGGTTCTGCAGGCATTGTTTGCCGACCGGCAACATTCTTCTTGGCGGCGTGATAAGTCATCAGCCGATGGATTCATTTTGTGCCGATGGCCACATCCTATTGCCGGTGGTAACTCTACTCAGCCGGTGGTATCCCCCAGTGTCCTGAGAGGCATTCCTGAGACTTTGGCTGATTTCAGAGAAGCAAAGCAGATGAGACTATGCATGGCAGTGCGATTCCGAGCAAGTCCCGAGCATGCGCTGCATTTGACCCGCTTCCCGAGGGCTTTATTGTTTTAATTAGATTAATTAATTTGTTTAGTTAATTTAATTCATCTATAATATTTAATTAGCTTGCGTAGTTAATTAATTTGTATATTCTTTTGGTCCCTCTGGGCGAGGGCAAATCTGTAATAAGCGTGTGTGAGTGGTGTGCATGTGTTCCAGCCCCCACTTCTTTCTTTCCTTTTACTTACCCGCTTACAATGGTTAGTATTAGGGCACGTTTATTTTAGCATACCTTCTGCTATGCATGTGTGCATCCATGCATTTGTTGACATGCACGGGGCTCGGTACATCATGCTAATTGCATTTGTACTTCAAATCTAACTTGAATACGTGCACCGAATGATTGCATTTCATATGCCATTTTAGGGTTAGCCGGGCTTATCCTAATCACATTCTGTATGCGATGCATTAGTCACTCTAACATGAACTAGGGCATGCATGTTTGCTAACTAGTTTATTGTTTTGGCATGGAGTATAATGTGAGTATTTATGCTTTAGCATCTCGCATGCGTGTGAATGTTAACATGACAGTATGCTTACCATGAGGCTAAGTGCTTACATGAGATAAACTGTTTGAATGCCTGTGGGTGAAGGTTGGATTGTTTGAGTTGGAAAAACTCATTGAAATCCGTGTTTTAGCCTACTTGCGAGTAGCAAATTTCAAAGCACTTTTCAAAAAACAAACGGATATGCAATGCTTGTTTCCAAATTAGGCAATCTAGTCTATACTTGTTTGCTGTGTGCATAACATAGTAATTCTAGGCTAATAACCGGAATAAGAACGCATAACGTTTTCAAAATCGGATATCATGGTTAGTAGAGGCCGGTCTTCGGACCGGGTGAAAGGGGGTGCTCATAGCTGACCTTCCCCGATAGTACCCAAGCTCCCGAGACAAGACAACTTTGGTGATGACGGACACGTGGCCTTCGGCACCGGGTCAAGATTTCCTAAATTCCCCATTTTAAAAAAATATTTAGGTGGCAACTCTGTATCTGGCAAAGCAGTCTACGTTTGGCACTACTTTTCAAAAATCTGTTTTTCTTCAAAACGATTTGCCAGAGTTGGACTCTTTTGTTCAGATTAAGAACCGCAACTAACAAAAAAGAGGGGAGTCCGAACTGTTGCCGAGGTCCCCCGCGGGCTTGTTACACCAACCAGTACAGAGGTGGGCACGCTCCTATAGACACCTCATTTTTTATAGTCTTTCTGGCTTGGACGTCATCACTTGCACACCTAATGATGAGTGTATATGCTTGTTAAGTGCTCGAAGTCCTCAGCAGAATGCCACAGCTTTGAGCCTTTTAAATCTTGCACCCATGTTGCCTTATTTTTGGACCAAAACCTTGGATTTTCAAGCCTGCAACCTCTGGTGGCCTGCTGGCCACTACTATGGGTTGTTGACCACTGCTCCTGGTTGCTGGCCACTGATGTGTCCTGCCAGCCACCAATGTGTTTTGCAGATATTTTGTGATAGCTGTGCCAACTGTTTACATAGGTGCTTGCATCTGCCCCCACATGTATGGCTAGATGTTTTTGAGGGAGGTTCATCTTTCTTTATATATAGAGGACCTCCCCTCTTGCTTTGGGGTTAGAAAAATTTTGGAGCAAAATTTTTCCTCTCTCTCTTTACAATTCTCTCTCTCTCTCTCTCTCTCTCTCTCTCTCTCTCTCTCTCTCTCTTTCGTAAATTTCTTCACCTTTGCCTGTTCACTCTTCATCTTTGCCTATATACTCTTAACCAAACCTTTCCATCTTTGAGCCGAGGTTTGAGCTCTTGAGGGTGTTTTTGCCTTGTTTTATTGCTTGAAAGTGATATCCTCTTCAAGAGATACAAAGCTTTGCTCTTTACTTGTTTTAATTACTCTTTTTCTTACTATTTTCCAACTATTTTTGGGCTGTAAAAAGTCTATATTTTTGGGCTAAAACTTGGGTTTTAAAGCCAATAAAGGTTGAGGGGTGGTTCACCCTTCTTTACACCTTGCTCTCAAGGTCTATACCCTTGTGTTTCCCACCTTTACACTATCTTTTTTGAGCTTTTAAACATTGATTTTCAGAGTTGTTTCTGTGGCTAAAATCATGGTTTGAAGTCCAAAATTAGAGGGGTTAGCCTCCACTCGTGTTTTGCTTACTAGCCTAGCATGATCCATGTTTTAGGTTATTGTCCTAGCTATTTTGTTCTTAATTCCAGCATGTTTCAGGACTTATTTAGCACTACTTTAGGACTGTTTTTAAGTGTTCATTGCATTTGAGCCTTATATTGCATGCTTATAGTGTAATTGTCCTCATGAGTTTGGTGTTTTAGGCCTTAGACACCACTTTGTTTGAGTTGATTACATTTATTTAGTGCTTTTCTTACTTGTTCTCACCTTTAATCACCTCTGCAACCTCTTTCCTTTCTTGGCTTCTTTTTCTTTGCTTTGAAAGTGGTTTCAAATTATTTGTTTGTTTAGGCATGAGATTGAGGTGTCATGTTTAATGGTTTAATTTCTTTGGGGGTTCATTACAAATGGTATGATATCTCTTTCATTCCCAAAGCAACACTTGGTTTGAGCCCTCTTTCTATTAGAGGACTTAAATTCACTTGTGGACTTAATTGATTAAAGAATTGAGAGGTAATTAAAATGGAAAAATAAAATTGGTGAATAAAAAGTGCAAGATAATAATTTGGTTTGGGTTCAATAGGGCATTAATTGAACCCTTGAGTCTTGAGTGGTTTCATACTCATTTGTGATCAAAACGGTTCAAGATTCATTGTCAACTACTTCCCATGATCTTTCATGATAGGGAGGTGGTTTTAAGCGTCATGTTTTGTTGCATTCATTGAACTTGCACACTTGATTCATAAGCCATCATGCAATCCATTGGTGGTTTGTGAATTAAACTTACTACTCCTTTGAGCTGTTCAAATGATAAGGAGGGATAAATTTTGCAAATAAACCCTTGAGAATACACTGCCTCTGCTTTGTTTGCTTTCTATTGTAGCAGGAAAGTCCAGTTAACAGTGGTCGGCAGGCTACCTTTTATGGTCGGCAGGCCATCATCAGTAGACGGCAGACCCTCTGATAGCTATCGGTGCAAAATCCAACAGTGTACTTTTGAAGCAGAACTGAGTTGGTTTGGAGGTGGAAATCAGTGCAAATGTTCTACTGTGCAACAGAGGCATTCACTAGTAGAAATAGTGACTTTTTCGGGTGGAAACTGCACTCATGCATGAGCCCTCCATCGATCCTCAGGATATGTGTTGTAAATATATTAGTGTTGTGCTTAAAATAGTGGCTTTGTAATTAATTAGTTAGAATAGCTAATTTGTCTCGTGTTGTAATTATTTTAATTAGCTTAGATTAGTTAATTAATTAGTTCATTTGTTGTTGTAATAATTAGTTAGAGTAGCTTAGCTAATTTATTCATTTCGTTTTGTAGTAGCTAGTTAATTAGCTTAGTTAGTCGGACCCTCCTGTGTGAGGGCAAAATGTTATAATAATGTGTATGTCTTCCAACCCCACGTCTTTCTCTCTTTTATTTACTAGCTTATGTTGGTTAGTTTAGGGCATCATATTTTGTGTAGCATATTTCATGTTTGTATCCACTTGTATTGCATGCACCGAGGCTCGATTTATCATTTTAAATTGCATTGTTAGTTGAACACTTCTTTGAATACGTGTTTAGACCGCATCCTATCGAATTGATTCACATGCAATATTAGTAGTCGAGCCTAGTAATTGTATATCGCATGTGTTGCACTAGTCACATTGCATAGTTAGGATCATGCATTATTCTAATTCTTTCATCTTTTTTTTGGCTTGGAGTACTAGGTGAGCTTTTACTCGCTTTAGGATAATTACATGAATGTGATTTTTGTCATGGCTAGCATGTTTGCCATGAGGCTACATGCTTAAATGATAAACTGTTCGAATGCTTGTGGATGAAGGCTAATTGCTTGAATTGGAATAATTTGAGTAATGTTTATATGCGATCACTTTTTCAAGTGGTACATAATCGAAACAATGTTTCAAAACAAACATGAAATTGAAGCATTCCAATTCTTGCAAATTAGTCTATACTTGTGTGTAAGCGTATCACATAGTAATGCTAGCCTAATAATCAGAACAAGAGCATATAATATAGATAAGATTCATATCAGGATTAGTGGTGGCCAATCTTTGATCGGGTGAGTAGGGGTGCTCAATTTATGACCTTCCCCTCTTGTACCTAAGTTCCCGTGCCAAGACAATCTTGGTGATGAAGGACACATGGCCTTTGGCACGAGTCATGGGTTTCCTAAATTTCTTAAAAATATTTAAATGGCAACTCTGTATCTATCAAAGCAGTCCATTTTTGGCAAATTGATTCAAAATCAATTTTTCAAAAGATTTGCTAGATTTGGACTATTTGGTGTATCTATTTCATATTGCACTTGTGAGATTAGATTTAGAACTGTGGGAATCCAATATTGTAGGGCTTATTCGTCTTCCGAGAGGGGGCATGAAAAGTCGAGCTACAGTTTCTCGCAACTCTACTGGGGAAATTAGAGAACTTGACTCGAACTTCATGATGTGAAAGTTTATCTACACTTCTATGTTTCTTTGCATTGCATTTACATTGGTGCGCCTAAGTCACTGTGTTTGCCATATGCTATTCCTGGACGGTTTGCCGAAGGCTTTCCTAAAAGCTCGCCAAAAGGCTGACCGGTCACAGGCTCTGTCATGATGGGAACACAGCCCTTGGATCTGGACTACCGCTATTTCGTTTGATCCTCCTTTCACTTCTCGGTGTTAGGTGTGAGAGGTATATTAGGTAGCCTTGTTAAGGTACCCTTTTGACCATTTGACCTAGTTGCATATCGAAAAGCCATAGAGATTGTTCCAAACTAGGACATGATACTTACCCGAATACAAGATAATGTGAAACTGCTTTGTTTGAATAGTGAAACCTAGTTCCTTACGAAACTAGGACAGGGTAGCCTTACCCCCTTATAGGGGTGTTTTGGTTCTCACTTAACTGGTATGTGCTTTACTGCGAAACTGTACAGGAATGTGCATATCAGTTGCCAGTTTGGTATCCAATTGGAGGGGTAGAATTTAGTGTTGAGTGCAGTTCTACAATTTTGATTACATCTCTATTGGTAACATCATTAGGTAAGGTGCTGTGCGGTTTTTGATTACTGCTTTCTTTTTGCTAGGTAGTTTAACACCATAGCTCCAGAAAGTTCGGATATCCCCCAAGTACTCTGGACCAGTGTTAGAAGGCTTTGCAAAGCCGGAGATCTTGTTAGGGGACAACCCGTGTTTACTTCACTCCCACCGATTACGAGACGGAAGAGAGTTAGACAGAATTCACCAGTTCAGTTTTTATAGCAGTCACCCCTCAATTCACCTACATCTAGTCATGCTGAAGGACAATCTTCAGCATGAGATCACTCACCTATCCCGATGACATAGTATCCCTCAGTCAGTATGGAGGAATTGATCCATCATCTTCAGCAAAAAGTTAAAACCTTATAGCAAGATGCTGCTCATCAGGCCGAGGTCACAGCCCATCAAGCTGAGGTAATAAACAGGTTACAACAACAACAACTAGAGCCAGCAGTAACTTCTGCATCCCATGCACCTCCCACGGGTATCCCAGCACCTGGAGCCACTACCCATACTGCTAATGTCCAAGAAACTCAGGGTAATTCGGCAAACCCAATCCCAGCACAAGCCTCCAAAGCACCTCTGTATCAAACTGAGGCACCATTTGAATTTGAGGTTGACCCAACTGTACTTAAGGCCAATAAGCTGGAGAAGCTATTCAAAAGAGCACAAGGTGATAACTCCATCCCCAACATAGAGGACAGGTATACTGACTCTACAGTGACATTACCAGATCTGTTCAAAATGTCGCACATTGATCGATTCGACGGCTTTGGAGATTCCATGGTTTATCTACGGCTATTTTCAAACATCCTGCGGTTGATGGGCCTGTCTAGATTGCAGAAGCTGTCTGTCTTTGGCCGTACCATGTCAGGAATAGTAGCCATATGGTATGCAAAGTTGGAGGATTTTGTTAAACAAAATTAAGAGGAAATGGCTGAGGTCTTCATTACTCAGTACTCGTATAACACGCAGATCGAGGTCACAACTTGTGATATTGAGGTAACATGCCAAGAGCCGAAGGAGGGCTTTTCAGAATTTGTGATGAGATAGAGGGATAAAGCTTCAATGATGACCACAAGGCCTTCCGAGAAAGATCAGATAAGGATGGTAGTTCGCAATTTGCACGGGAAGTTGTTGCAAAAAATGATCGTCCTACCTCTGTTCATATTCACCGAGCTCCATGAGATGGGAGTTCAGAATGAAGACGCCATGAAACAAGGGCTGATAATAGTTGAGAAAAAGCAGGCAAAAAGGCCTTTTGTGCACAGTTCTAATGCCACCGCCAGTGGTAGCACAGTTGCGAGGCCATCAGATGTGAGCATTGTTACCACCATAACCAAGACTACTAACCCATTTGCCAATGTAGCTCCACAAACTTCAACTAACCCTGCTTGATCCCAGAGGGCCTTTACCCAACTTTACATAACTCTATCTCAAGCCACGAAGGTGTTGGTTAAAAAAGGGCACTTCAAACCATTAGAGCCTTGCCCACTACTTGATCGTCTTCCACGTAAACACAACCCAACAAAGTACTGTGTGTTTCACCAATAGCATGGTCACGACACCGACCAATGCTTTCGACTGCATCATGAGATTCAAGATCTCATTGACAACAAGGTGATCGCACCACCCCAGAAACTAAATGTAACTACAAACCCACTCCCGACCCACAATCAAGTTCCTCCACCTTAAAATCTAAAACTAATCCATCCACTAGCCATCCCCTACGACCCCAGCATATATATTACCCCTTTCCACCTACCAAGACTAACGTTGTTCATTTCTGAAAGCACAAATTTCTGCATCATAGACACGTCTGCACCTCAACCTAAGTCTATGGTGGTGACAGTTGCAGTAGAAAGGAGGCCGGCCTTAGAGGAAAGTACGAGTCTGTTGCCGGAGGGCTCTAAGGACTTGCCTAAGGGGGTGTACGATACAAGTTGCTACATTGTGCCGATTAGTCAAGTCATGCCAGAATTGGTGTTGCCAACTGTAGTGGAGGTTAATGTGGTTAGGGAGGATGACCCAAGCCATAGGTTGGATGATTTGGCGAAACTAGAGGAGGATTTAGACAACCTGTAATTCTTCGACGAACAGAATAAAGGAGATGTGCAGATTGGCTGGTTCGATTTGAACGAATAAACCAACAACTTTGGATGGCTGAGTGATGAGCCAGATAAGGAGAAAGGAACTGAAACGAAATCAGAGGAAGAGTAAACAAGACGTGCTGTAGTGGTCGGAAGGGCCGATGAAAAGGAAAAACTGCCGAAAAACACCGACGTGGAAAATTCTGCTCAAGAACTGGGCGCTGTGAGCACTGTGGACGCAGAATAGGAAGCTGCACTCAAGCAGTTTGAAGAAGAGAGTATTGAAGACAACCAGGAAGCTGTAACGGCCCAACACCCTGTGGGGGATACCTGTGATGTAAAAGTAATACAAACGGAGACAGACAACTTTTTGTCAGCTGCTGAAGGAGTATGGTGGGATGATGACGATCTGCATCTGGACCACACCGACGAAGACTGGGGTGAGTTCCTTCCAAACAACACGTGGTATGCAAAAGAAATAGATCATATGACAAGAAGTGGGCGGTATTTTAAGCCACCACACTTAAATCATGCTGAGGCATCTGGAAAAGACAGAGAGGTTGAGAGACAAAAAAAGAAGCAACTGGAAGAAGAGGCAGTGCTGAAGCAACTTAAGAAAATCCAAGTTGACATCTCAATTTGGGGTCTTCTCATGGCCTCCCAGGTACATCGACATGCAGTATTGTCAGCAGTGGACAAGGCTAAATTGTCCATTGACAGTACCCCCGAACAACTTGTGGGATTGGTCTTCCTAGGTGGTTTTTCTGACAAAGAACTGCTACCGGAAGGCTCAGCTCACAACAAACCCTTGTACATATCTATTGAGTGTATGGAGAAATGAGTGCCAGTGGTGTTGATAGACACCGGTTTGGCTATCAATGTATGTCCTTCTTGCATAACTTATGCAATCGGCCTTAGACCAGCAGACTTCGTGTCCACGACCCAAGTAATTCGAGCATATGATTATACAAGTAGAGAGGTCGTGGGCATGGTGCAAATCAGAGTCCATGTGGGACCAGCTCAGCAAGATGTCAAATTCCATGTCCTGGATGTGCCAGCTACCTTTAACTTACTGTTAGGGTGGCACTGGTTGCATAATGTGACAGTTGTCTCTTCTACCCTCTACCAAATGTTGAAATACCCTCATGGGAAAGGAGTGACAATCGTTTTCGGGAATTCGTCCATCCATCCCCCACCAGGGGTAACTACACCAGTGTTGGAGATCACCTATGGCGAGGAGGATGTATTCCTTCCAGGGTTCACTTTGGCTAAGGCCTGAAGAGTGCAGACCATTTTGGCCACAGACGAGGGCACGCATGTCAGCGTCCAATCTATCTAATTCATGAACAAACTGCATCATGTGCTAGGAATGGGACTCGGAAGAAGCGACTGGAAAGGCGTTGCTGCACTAATAGATGTGCCACACAACCCACATACCTTTGGTCTGGCTATGTACCTACCAAAGAGGATTGGATCAGGAAAGGGGAAGAAATCAAAGGCAGAGCCAGGGCTAAGGAAGCCAAGAAACACTATGAGCTCATCCACAGGCCGATCTAGGGAATGCTGAATGGCCACTTTGTTCGGAAGGGAGAAGATTTCCTCTTTTGTGGCTTTCCCGAGCCTTGGATGAATTCCATGAAGCAACGTATCCCTGGATTCAAAATCTTCTTTGACTTGCTGCTGCAAGATAGTGATACTGAGGAAAAGGCTAAACTAGGTACTAAAGCTGAATAGAGTATGGAAAGTGACTCCGACAACGGTGAACTTGGATTAGGGGTAGCATTGGCTTGTCTCCTTACAGATTCTATGGCTGACTTAGAAAACATGAGAGATAACCTTACCATCTCCATGATCAAAAGCAAAATTGGGTATGAACCATCCAGCAACATTTTGGATGCATCAGAGGCACCATATCTTATTTGGCAGCTGGATGATGGCTATTTGTCTAGTTCTGAGTCGGGTGATGAGCTAGAATCTGATTCCACTGAGTCTGTGGAGTTGGAATCATATTTCGATTCTTCTGAGTCTAAGTCTGGTATTCCTGGGAGTAGTAACCCAAATGCCAAGGTTTTGTCCAAGTCCTCTTTTTCTTTTTCTTTTGAGTCAGTTGTGACCGAGGAACCAGAACTTATGAATGAGAATGCGGTTCTCCGTGTCGCTTATTTATTGTATTGACCAAGATTTTCAAAATTTTAATGAAAATGAAGAGAAAGGAATTCCTTTGGTTTTGAAAAACTTGACTAATCAAGAAGAGGAGAGGTTTGCTAAACTCAGTGCTGATGAACCGGAAATACTGGGCTTTTTGATCACACAGAAGGGCATCAAAGTAGATCCTTCCAAAATCAAGGCCATCATAGAAATGCCATCACCAAGGACTAAAAAGGAGGTGCGATGCTTTTTGGGTAAAGTGCAATTCATAAGATGGTTTATTTGCAAATTAACCTTGACTTGTGAACCACTTTTTGGTCTCTTGAAGACATGGAAGAAATTCTGATGGGATGATTGACGTCAATTTGCCTTTGAGCAGGTTAAGTAGTACCTCCAGAATTCGCCTGTGTGGTTGCTGCCAGAGCTAGGGAAGTCTTTGATTCTGTACTTGTCAATAATACACACGACCATGGGATGCATGCTCGCTCAGGAATCCGAAATAGGGTGGAGAAAGCCATCTACTACTTGAGCAAAAAAATACTAGATTATGAGACCCACTATACTTCGTTGGAGAAAGTTCGCCTAGCCTCTGTATGGCCTACCAGGAAGTTGAGGCATTACTTGTTAGCTCACTCTGTAATCCTGGTTTCGAGATTCGACCCCATCAAATATCACTTTAAGAAACCAACGCTTATGGGTAGGCTAGCCCGTTGGTTGCTTCTCATTTTCAAATTTGATCTCAAATATGTCATCCGCAAGTCGGTCAAGAGAAGAGCTATAGCAGAGTTCCTGGTAGATCACTAGGTAGAAGGGGATGAGGCAGTGGAATACTTGTTCCTAGATGAAGCCATTCTGTAAGTTGAGGAGGAGACTTTGACGATGTACTTTGACGGAGCGTCCAATCAATACGGTTATGGGATAGGTGTGTTGCTGATAGCACCCGACGACTCCCATATACCTTTAGGCTTCAAACTTTGGTTCAAGGTGTCCAATAATGAAGTAGAATATGAAGCGTGTATCACTAGTTTAGAAGCCACCCTAGAACTAGGGGCAATAAGATTGGATGTTATCGGGGACTTGAACTTAGTTGTTTCTCAAGCAAGTGGAGACTGGAAAGTCAAAGAAGAAAAGATGAAGGTTTATCACCAGACCCTGGACGTTCTGATTCCTAGGTTTGAAAAGCTGACTTTCATGCATCTACCAAGAGAGAACAACATGTTTACAGATGCTTTAGAAACTCTATCTTCTATAGTAGACATCCCACTTGAAGTCCAGATGTGTTCGATTATCATCGAGCAGAAATACACGCCAGCTTATGAAACTATCCTCGCATTAGATGATGCGTAAAACAAAAACCCTTGTGTAGACACTGCATTTTTGACCATCCCCAAGACTTGGACGTCATCGTTTGTGCACTTGATGATTGTGATTGTTTGTGTTTGTTTTAGTGCCCAAAGTCCTCTGCGGAATGCCCTATCTTTGAGCCTTCAAACCTTATCCATTTTATGTCCTGTTTTGGACCAAAACCTTCAAGTCTGCAACCTCTAGTGGCTACCAGCCACCAATTGAGCCTGCCGGCCACTCAAGTGGCCTACCGGCCATCACTGGTGGCCTGCAGGCCACCAGTGTCTTTTTTAGGATATTTTGTGGACGGTTGTTGCAGCTGTTGGCACAATTGTCTTTATCTCCATACACGTGTATGGATGGATATTTCTCAGCCAAATGCTTGTTTATCTATATATATGGGGTCTCTTCCCCCATTTTTGAGGTTCAAAAATTTTGAAACAAAAAATTTCTCTCTCTCTCTCTCTCTACATTTCTCTCTCTCTGTCTCTCTGTCTCTCTCTCTCTCTTGTCAATTTGTGTGCACTTGCCTAGTTATACTATACTTTTGCATACACTTCCTTAACCAAAGTTGATCATCTTTGAGCTGAGGTTTCTTGAAGCCTTCTTGGAGCTCTTGAAGGTGGTTTTAGCTTGAGTTAGTGCCTAAAATTATTCTTTCCTTCAAGAGGTATACCACTTGTCTTTTAAGCTGCTTTTGAATAGTTGTTTTTCTATCTCTTTCCACTATTTTTGGGCTGTTTTTGGGTCACAAAAAACTCTGTTTTTGTGGGATAAAATTGGTGTTTTAGGCCATTTAAGATTAGGGGGTATCTCATCCTTCTTTATCCTTTGCTTTTAAGGCTTTTTCACCTTTGCTTCCCACCTTCAAACTATCTCTTTTTGGGCTTTTGAGCACTGAATTTTAGAGTATTTTCAGTGGAAAAATTATGTTTTGATGTCCAAAATTGGAGGGGTTAGCCTCCCCTCCTTGTGTTTTGTTTGCTAGCCTAGTTAGCTCCATGTGTTAGCTAAATTTTCTAGCCTTTTGTAGCTTAATTCCAGTATGTCTTAGGCTCTATTTTAGATTGTTTTTTTTCTCTATTTTTGGCTATTTATTGCATTTGAGTCTTGTATTGCATAGTTGTAGTGTAATAGTCCTCACAAGCTTGGTGTTTTAGGCCATTAGACACCCCTTGTTTGAGTTGATTGCATATTTCAGTGCTTTTCTCACTTCATTTCAGCACTTATAGTCTCTGCAATCTCCCTCATTTCTTCACTCTTTATTTGCTTTGAGGGTTGTTTCAACCTTAGGATAGTTTAAGCTTGAGATTGAGGTTCATTGCTTAATGGTTTAATCCTCTTATGGGGGTTCATTACCAACGGCATGACACCTCTCTCTTGCCTTAAACTACCCCTTGTTTGACACTTCCTTCCCTTTAGAGGACTTCTCACCAATGGACTTAATTGGTTAAATAATGGTTGGTAAGTTAAAATGGGTAAACAAGTGGAAACTAAAAGTGTGCATGATAAGAAATTGGTTGTGTTTTGATGTGTTCAATCGGATGTTAATTGAACACAAAGAAAATTGGGGCATTTCATACTCAAAGTGATGAAATGTGCCAAGTTTCCTAGGTCTCGATTGCCCTTGATCATGCATGATAGGGTGAGGGTTGTTGAGTCTTATTTGTGTATTTATTAACTTGTACACCTTGGTTCTTTGGCCATCATGCAATGAAATTGCTTGATTGATGGTTTTGGAACTAAGTGTATCACTCATTTGAGATGTTTTGATGATAAGGAGGGATACACAGTACATAAAACCTGCGAGAATACTCTCTTTTTGCCCTGTTTGCTCTTTGTTGCAGCAAGGAAAAGTGGATCATCAGAGGCCGGCCGACCACTGTTACTGGCCGACAGGCCATCACTATTGGACAACAACCCCAACGGCCACCACTTCTGGCCTACTGGCCACTAGTGAATTTTGGGCAGTGTGCTTGTGAAGCACGACATAGTTGATCTGGAGTTGCGCAAACAGAGACTTTCATGGGCAGACGATGAATATTCTTCGGGTGGAAACCTCACATGCATGGGCCTCCGTTGCTTCCCGGGACTAGTTAGCAGATTAATTAGTTTAAATTAGCAATTAATTATGCGTTTGTTGTAAATTAATTAGTTGCAGCCAATTAGTTTGTGTTGTAATATGTAAATTAGCTTAATTAGTTGTAGCTAATTAGTTTACTCATTTAATTAGTTTAGATTAATTAAATTAGTTTGTTTTGTAATATTAAATTAGCCTAGCCTAGTAAAATTCTTATTTAATTAGCTTAGATAGTTAGTTAATTATTCGTTCAAGTTTTGTAATAATTAGCTTAATTAGCTTAATTAGTTTAGCTAGTTAGCTTTATTCATTCGGATTCTCCTTCGTGAGAGCGTAATGTAATAATGTGTATGTCTTCTAACCCCACGTCTTTCTCCCTTTTATTTACCTGCTTTTGATGGTTAGATTAGGGACATATTTCAATTAGCATACCTTATGTTTGCGTCCATTCATCTTGTATTGCATGTACCAAGGCTCAGCGCATCATTCGAACTGCATTGTCATTTCAATATTTTGTTAAATACATGCTTAGACCGCATGTTTTGAATTGAGTCATATGCCACATTAGTAGTCGAGCCTATTAATTGCATTATTGCATGTGTTGCATTAGACATCTTGTATAGTTAGGAAACATACATTTTTTCTAACTCTTTTGTTTTATCTTAGTTTGGAGTTCTAGGTGAGTTTTTAGTGCTTTAGCATACTTGCATGAGTGTGAGTGATTGCCATGACTAGCATGCTTGCCATGAGGCTAAATGGTTACTTGCTAAACTGGTTGAATGTTTGTGGATGAAGGCTTGTTGTTTGAATTGGAACAATTCAATAAATGTATGTTTAAGCCCACTTTGTTGACTGGCAAATTCACAAACTTTAAGCCCACTTGAGGTAGCAAAATCAAACCCTTTTCACAAAACAAACATGAAATTGAGTTGTTCCAATTCGGGCAAACTAGTCTATAATTGCTTGTGCGCATCACATAGTAAAGATAGCCTAATAACCAGAACAAGAGCACATAATGTGGATAAAAATCATATCGTGGTTAGTATAGGCCGATCTTTGATCTAGCGAGCGGGGGTGCTCAATTCATGACATTCCCTTATCGTACCCAAGTTCTCGAGTCGAGACAACTTTGGTGATAACAGACACATGGCATTTTGCACGAGTCATGGGTTCCCTAAATTTTCCCAAAATAAAATATTTAGGCGGCGACTCTATATCTAGCAAAGCAGTCCAATTTTGGCATTTTTTATTCAAAATCAATTTTTTTTCAAAAGATTTGCCAAATTTGGACTCTTTGGTGGTTATCAATTTTACATTATACTTGTGAGATCAGGTTTAGAACCACGGGAGTCCGGACTATAGGGCTTCTTTTCATACTTCCGAAAAGGGGCACAAAAAAGTGAGCTATAGTTTCTGGCGACTCTGTTAGGGATTTAGAGAACTTGACTCAAACTCATGATATGACATTTTATCTACACTTATGTGTTTCTTTGCATTTGCATTTGCATTTGCATTGGTGTGCCTAAGTCACTGTGTTTGCCATCTGCTATTCCTGAATGGTTTGCCAGAGGCTTGCTTGGAAAAGCTTGCCAAAAGGCTAACCGGTCGTGAGCTCTGCCACGATAGGAACACAGCCCTTGGATCTGGACTACCACTATGTCGTTTAATCCTCTTTTCACTTCTCGGTGTTAGATGTGAGAGGTATATTAGGTAGTCGTATTAAGGTACCCTTGTTGACCAATTGGCCTAGTTACATATTAAAAGCCATGGAGACTGTTCCAAACTAGAACATGTTGCTCACCCGAATGCAGGATTGTGTGAAACCACCTTGCTTGAATAGTTAACCCTAGCTCTTGACAAAACTAGGATAGTGTAACCCTACCCGATCATAGGGGTGTTTTGGCTCTAACTCAATTGGTATGTGCTTTTAGAGTGAAATTCTACAGGAATGTGTGTATCAGTTGCAAGTTTGGGTATCAGATTTGGGGGTTAGAAATCAGTGTTGAGTACAGTTCTACAACTTATGATTACAACTGTGTGTTGTTAACGTCTTAGCTGAGGTGCTGTGCAGTTTCTGATTTTTGCTTTCTTTTTGCTTTATTTCTTTTTGCAAGGTAGTTTATCACGATTGCTTTGGACAGTTCAGTTACCCCCCAAGCACTTTAGACCCATGTAAGAAAACTTTACAAATCCGGGGATCTTGTTAGGGGATAACTAGTGTTTGCTTTGTTCCCACCGGTTACTAGACGGAGGAGGGTCAGGTATAATTCACCAGTCCAACAGTCACCTTTTACTTCACCTGCGCCCAGTCAGGCTCATTCTTCTGCTTCTCCTCCAGTAAGAGATTATTCACCAGTTTCGATGGCACAACATCCCCCGATTAGCATGGAAGACTTTCTTCGTCATCTCCAACAAACCATCGAGACCATGCAGCTACATATTACCCGCTAAGCTGAAGTTACAGCCCACCAAACGAAAGTGATAAATAGGCTGCAGCAATAACAACAACAACAACAGCGACTGTAGCAAGCAGTAGCTTCTGCTTCCCATGCACCTCCAGTGGGTATCCTAGCACCCAGAATCACTGTTAATGCTCAGGCTGAGAATCAAGGCTACCTGGTAGACCCCATCCCACCACAAGCCTCCAAGGCACCAGTGTACCAAACTGAGGCACCGTTTGAATTCGAGGTTGACCCTACTGTGCTGAAGGTCAACAAGCTAGAACTTAAGCGGGCACAGGGTGTGAACTCAATCCCTGACATCAAAGATGGATGCACCAACTCCGCAGTAACTCTGCCAGACAGATTCAAGAGGCCACACATAGACCAATTTGATGGCTCTGGCGATCCCATGGTCCATTTGCGGTTATTCTCAGACATCCTACAGCCAATGGACCTCACCAGACATCAAAAGCTGTCACTTTTTGGCCGAACCTTGTTAGGGATAGCGGCTATCTGGTATGCAAAGCTGGAAGACTCTGTGAAACGGAGCTGGAAGGAAATTGCTAAGGCCTTTATCACACAGTACTCCTACAATACGTAAATTGAGGTCACTATCTGTGACGTTGAGGCAACCTGTCTAGAGCCAAAGGAGGGCATCTCAGACTTTGTAACAAGATAGAGGGCCAAGGCTTCGATGATGACTACTAGGCATCCAAGAAGGATCAAATCAGGATGGTGGTCCATAATCTGCAAGGGAAATTATTGCAGAAGATAATTGTCCTGCCATTATTCACATTCATTAAGCTCCGCGAAATAGGGGTTCAGATTGAAGATGCAATGCAACAAGGGTTGATAATCGATGAGAAGGAGTAGCCGAAGAGGCCTTCCACATGCAGTTCCAATGTAACCACGAGTGGAAGCACAACTGTGCGGCCATCTGATGTGAATATTATCACCACTACAGCCAAGACTGCCAACCCATTCGCCAGTACAAATCCACAAACCTCAAACAACTAGGCTTGATCTCAAAGGGTCTTTACCCCGCTCTATATGCCCATATCCAAAGCCCTAGGGGTGCTGATCAAAAAAGGGCATCGTAAGCCGTTAGAACAACGCCCACTACCCAATCCTCTCCCGTCTAAACACAACTCGACCAAATACTGTGCTTTTCACCAGCAGCACAGTCACGACACCGACCAATGTTACAAGCTGCATCATGAGATTCAAGATCTAATTGACAATAAGGTGATAGTACCGCCCTAAAAGCCAAATGTGACCACCAACCCTCTTCCAGCCCACAACCAAGTTCCTCCACCCCGGCACTTAAATCTAATGCATATACTGGCCATCTCATATGACCCCAGTGTATACATTACCCCTTCTCACCTACCCAAATCGGTTGTGTTCATTCCTGAAAGCACGGACTTGTGAATGATGGACGCATCCACACTCCAACCTGAACCCGTGGTGGTGATATTGGCAGAAAGATGGAGGTTAGCCTTGGAGGAGAGTGTTAGCCCGTGGTTTGAGAGCTTCGCGGACTTAACTGAGGAAGTGTATGACCCGTGCTGCTACATTGTGCCAGTTGACTAAGCCAAACACGAAGTGGCATTGCCGATAGCAGTGGAGGTCAGTGTGGTTCGAGAGGATGATCCAAACCAGGGTCTGGATGATCTAGCCGAGCTGGAAGAAGACTTAGACAATTTGTAGTTCTATGACAAACAAGATTAGGGGGACATTCAAATTGACTAGTTTGATCTGAATAGGTCGGCAGACAACTTTGGGTGGCTTAGTGATGAGCTTGACGAAAAAGAAGAAACCGAATCAAAACCTGAAGAAAAATGAGCTAGAATAGCTGCAGTGGCCGAAATGGCCAAGGATAAGAGGAAGTTTCCAGAAAGCAGCGGTATTAAGAATTTAGCTCAGTAATTGGGCGTCGTTAGTACTGCTGATACAAAGCAGGAAGCCGCATTGAAGCGGTTTGTGCAAGAAAGGGATCAAGACAAACAGGAAGCTGGAAAAATCCAACACTCTGAGGGGGATGTGAGAATGATTAGAACGAAATTAGACAATTTCTTGTCGGTTGCCGGAGGAATATGGTGGGAAGATGATGATCTGCATCTTGCCCACATTGACGAGGATTGGGGTCAAAACCTGCCAAACAATACTTGGTACTCGGAAGAGGTGGACCATATGACTAGAAGTGGGTAGCACTTTAAGCCCCCACATTTGGACCAAGCTGAAGCCTCTAGAAAAAATAAAGAGGCAGAAAAGCAGAGAGAAAAGTAGTTGGAACAAGAAGCAGTGCTGAAATAGTTGAAGAAGATTTAAGCCGATATTTCGATTTGGGGGCTGCTCATGGTTTCTCGAGTGCATAGACAGGCTTTATTATCAGCGATGGACAGGGCCAAATTGTCCATTAACACAACTCCTAAACAGCTTGTCAGGTTAGTTTTCCTTGGAGTCGCTATGCCAACTTTAACTTTCTCAGACAAAGAACTGGCGCCAGAAGGCTCAACACATAATAAACCTCTGTATATGTTAGTGGGGTGTAGGGAAAAATAGGTGCTAGTGGTATTGGTCGATACTGGGTTAGCAATCAACGTTTGCCCATCTCGTACAGCCTATGCCATCGGTCTGAGACCATCAAATTTCGTGCCTACAACCCAGGTGATTCGGGCGTATGACAACACCAGCAGGGAGGTGATGGGCACAGTACATATCAGAGTTTAAATGGGCCCAACTCAACAAGATATTGAGTTCCATGTTCTGGATGTGCCGACCATTTTCGATCTATTGCTAGGAAGGCTATGGCTGCACCAAGTAAAAGCTGTCTCCTCTGCCCTCCACCAAATGCTAAAATACCTACATGGGAAGGGAGTGGCTATTGTGTTCAGGAATTCATCTATCCATCCTTCGCCAGAGGTAAGTACGCCTGTGCTGGAAATTGTTCATGGCGAGGATGATGTTTTCCTCTCTGGATTTACCCTAGTTGAGGCCTGGGCAGTGCAAACCATCTTGGCGGCTGATGAGGGCTTGTATGTTAGTGCCCAATTAATCTATTTCATGAACAAGCTCCAACATGTGCCAGGAATGGGGTTGGGAAGAAGTGGCCATAAGGGCATCACGGCACTGGCAGATATGCCACATAATATACGCCACCAAAGAGGATTGGGTTAGGAAAGGAAAAGAGAAGGTAGGTAGAGCTAGAGCTAAGCAGATTGGGAAGCACTATGAGCTTGTGCACAAATCAATCCAGGGAACCGTGAATGGTCGTTTTGTTCGGGAGGGTGAAGACTTCCCATTTTGCGATTTTCTTGAACCCTGGTTCAACTTTGAGAAGCAGCGGGTTCCAGGTTTTGAAATTTTCTTTGACTTGCTGCTGCAAGATAGTGATACAAAGGAAAGGGCTAAGCCAATTACTGTTGAAGCTGAAAAAAGCATGGAACATGACTCGGATAGCAACAAGCTTGAAGTAGAAGCAGCACTGGCATGTCTCTTTTCGGATCCTCTGATCGACTCAAAGAGCTTGGAGGATAACCTGACCGTTTCCATGATCGGGGAACAACCAGGTGTGAACCCTTCTAGCAGCATTTTGGATGCATCTGACACACCATCCCTCATTTGGCAGCTGGAGGAGCGTCACCTTTGTAGTTTTGAGAGTTCTGAGTCGGGTACTGAACGAGAATCTGATTCCACAGAGTCTGTGGAGTCGGAATCAAATTCCGGTTCTTTTGAGTCAGAGTTCGGCATTCTTGGGGGTGATAACCCGGATGCCAAGGTCTTGTCCAGGTCACCCTTTTCTTTTGCTTTGAGTCAGTTGTAATTGAAAAGCTGGATAAGTTGGACCTTTTGAATGAGAATGCCACTGCAGATTCTGAGTATTTCTCTGTGCCACTTGTTTATTGCATTGATCAGGACTTTCAAAATTTTAATAAAAATGATAAGGAAGGAATCCCTCTGGTTTTGAAAATTTTGATTAATCGAGAAGATGAGAGGTTTGCAAAACCCCTTGCTAATGAAATCATTGCTTTTAATGTGGGTACTGAGAAGCATCTGTGTCTGGTCCAAATCGGATCCACGTTGTCTTCGGAAGAGCGCGAGCGCTTAGTCACTTTATTAGAAGATTTCAAAGTTGTTTTTTCGTGGTCCTACGAAGACATGCCTGGAATCGATCCTGAGATTGTTCAACATTGGATCCCTCTTGACGCCGAAGCCCGACCTATCAAACAGAAGTTGTGGAGAATACGTCTGGATTGGTCTTTGAAGATTAAAGAAGAGGTCACCAAGCAGATAGATGCACGGTTCTTGCTAATATTTGAGTATCCAACTTGGTTGGCCAACATTGTCCTAGTGCCAAAGAAGGACAAAAAAAATTCGGGTGTGTGTGGACTTCAGGAATCTGATTAGAGCCAGTTCGAAGGACGACTTTCTCTTGCCACATATTAATGAATTGGTTGATTTCATCTCGAGTCATGTGTTGCTCTCCTTCATAGGTGGATTTTCTGGGTATAACCAGATTCTAATGGCGCCCAAGGACAGAGAAAAAACCACCTTCACTACGCCGTGAGGAACCTACTGCTACAGGGTGATGCCGTTTGGGCTGAAGAATGCCAAGCTACTTATCGAAGGGCTACAACCACTATTCTGCATGATATGATCCATAAAGAGGTCAAGGTGTACGTGGATGATATGAGTGCCAAGTCCAAAGAAAGAGAGGGCCATTACACCGCCTTGAAGAAATTTTTTCAAAGGATCAGAGAATACAAACTGAGGTTGAGTCCATAAAATTGTACTTTCAGCGTAACATCAGGGAAAATACTGGGTTTCTTGATCACACTGAGGGGCATCGAGGTAGATCCTTCCAAAATCAAGACCATCCTAGAAATGCCACCACTGAGGACTGAAAAAGGAGGCGCAAGGCTTCTTGGGTAAAGTGGAATTCATAAAACAGTTTATTTCTAAATTAACCTTGACTTGTGAACCACTATTTGGTCTCCCAAAGAAAGGAAAGAAGTTCTGATGAGATGATCGACGTAAATTTGCTTTTGAGCAGATTAAGCAGTATCTTCAGAATTCGCCTGTGTTGTCGCTGCCAGAGCCAAGGAAGCCTTTGATTCTATATCTGTCAGTCATGGACACAACGATGGCATGTTTGCTTGCTAAGGAATTTGAGGATAAGGTGGAGAAAGTCATCTATTACTTGAGCAAGAAAATGCTGGATTATGAAACTCGCTACACTCCGTTGGAGAAAGCTTGCTTAGCCTTAGTATGGGCTACCAGGAAGTTGAGGCACTATTTGTTAGCTCACTCCATAATTCTGGTTTCAAGATTACATCCCATCACATATCTCTTTGAGAAACCAATGCTTACAGGTAGGCTAGCCTGGTGGTTGCTTCTTCTCTCCGAATTTGATTTGAAGTATGTTACTCGCAAGTTGGTCAAGCGGAGAGCTGTGGCGGAGTTCCTAGAAGATCTCCTAGTAGAAGGGGATGAAGTGGTAGAATACCTATTCCTAGATGAAGCTATTCTGCTGGTCGAGGAAGAGATTTGGACAATGTACTTTGACAGAGTGTCTAACCAATATGGTTATGGGATAGGGGTGTTGCTCATAGCACCCAATGATTCACGTACACCCTTAGCCTTCAAACTCCGGTTCAAGGTATCCAATAATGAAGTAGAATACGAGGAGTGTATCGTTGGTTTGGAAGCCGCCCTGGAACTAGGGGCAAAAAGGTTGGATGTCATCGGGGACTCGAACCTAATTGTATCTCAAGAAAAAGGAGATTGGAAGGTCAAAGAAGAAAAGATGAAGATCTATCACCAGACCTTGGACATTCTAATTTCTAGGTTTGAAAAGCTGACTTTCACGTATCTATTAAGAGAGAACAACAGGTTCGCTGATGCTTTATCAACTCTATCATCCAAGATAAACATCCTGTTTGGAATCCAGATGCACTCAATCATCATTAAGCAGAGATATACGCCGGCCTATGAAACTATCACTGCAATAGATGAAGCACAAGATCAAAACCCTTGGTTCTATGATATTTGGAACTTCTTGGAAAAGGAGGTTTATCCACCAGGGGCAAATGCCAAAGACCAAAGAGCAATACGGCAGATGGCCATTCAATTTATCATATGCGGAGGTAAACTATACAAGAGGGGTCATCTGAGAATGCATAAGCTATGTGTCGAAGTAAAGAATCAAAATGCCTAATGGAGGCCATCCATGGGAGAGAGTGCAGAGCGCACATGAACGAAGTAATGTTAGCCTGGAAGATTCTCAGGCAAGGTTACTACTGGTCTACCATGGAGGATGATTGCATCAGTTTTGTTCGGCGATGCCACAAATGCCAAATTCATCCTAATCATATGAATATCCCACCATCGAAGCTATACGATATGACTTCACCATGGCCTTTCTCAGTCTGGGGAATCGACGTCATTGGCGCAGTCACACCAAAAGGGTCGAATGGGCATGAAAACATTTTGGTAGCAATTGATTAGTTTAAAAAGTGGGCGGAAGCTCAGTCCTATGTAGTGTTGAAAGCAGCGCACGTGGCTAAGTTCATCCGAAACAACATCATTTGCCGATATGGAGTCCCAAACAAGATCATTTTAGATAATGGCTCCCACTTCAAGAAAGAAGTGATAGACTTGTTAGAGAAATACAATGTGGCTTTTCATAAGTCATCTACATACCGGCCGCAAACCAATGGAGTTGTTGAGTCTGCCAACACGAACACCAAGCATATTCTGCAAAAGATGGTCGAGACCTCCAAGGACTGGCCACATAAATTGTCGTTTGTGCTCTGGGGCTATAGAACTTCAATCTGGACGTCTACGGGGGCTACTTCTTACTCTCTTTTCTATGGGATGGAGGTTGTTCTGCCAATTGAAATAGAAGTCTCGTCACTGCGAGTTTTGACTGAGTGTTAAATAGTAGAAGCGGACTGACAACAGAGCAGGTTTAAAGAACTGATGTTGTTTGATGAGAGAAGGCTGAAAGCATTGTACCATATTCAGGGTCATCAATACAGGATTGCTAGGGCTTTTAACAAGAAGGTTAAGTCTCGGAATCTCAAAGAAAGGGATTTGGTACTGAAAGACAACCGAGCTCCCATCTATGACCCTAGGAGCAAGTTCAGACCCAATTGGATTGGTCCTTACATCATCAAAACTATCTGGTTAGGTGGAGCTGTTATTCTCATGGACCTGGATGGCCTAGAATTTTCCCAACCGATCAACATGGACAAGTTGAAGAAATACTATCATTGAGAGGCTCGTTAGGCCTAAAATCTGGAAAGGTGGCCTAGGCAAAAGTTAGATCACAAAGAAATTGGAAATATAGACAAATTGAGCTCGCAAGGTCAAAAACCCTAAAGGGTGACCTTGGTAAAAGTTAGAGCATAAAAGGAGAGTGTTAATACTCGAGTGAACCGTAACCGAACTACGTAAGGCCTAATTCCCATCTTCGGGATACGTAGGCAACTTCATCCTGAAGTTCGGCCGTAAATATCTCCAAATCAATTGTCCATTCCATGTGTTTGATCAGGTCATCTTTGTCTGTTCTTTATTTGAAAGTTTGATTGTGATCTTTACCCTTAGAGAACAGCTAGTTATAGTGCTGAGCAGTGTTACTCAATCAAGGGACAATTTGTGATCTTCATATTTGGGGTTGTACATCCCGAGGATGGATTCCATGTGTGTCAAGGGTGATCCTTATCGAAAATGGTTTTGAAAAGTTTTGATAAAAGTTGATTTTTGTTCAAATTTTACCTTTTACAACTTAGACCATTTTTGGACCAAAAGGAAAATTTTCAGTGCTCACAACTTTAATTTCATTGATTTCAATACAAAGTTCTCCAACTCTTGATACAAATCAAAGTTGCTTTTTATTACATTCGTAAAACTTGAAAAGTAAAGATCAAAGCAATAAACTAGGGGTATAGATAAGTCAGGTGCTCCTACATCCCCCGCTTGTGCTTGTTGAAGCTTCTGATGCTAAGGTGGGCCCAGTTTGTGCCTTATCTCCAAGCCAACTTAGACACTCGCCTTAAAGGGCGCTGCTGAAACTAGGGGCAGGGACGAGAAGTTCTCTTGTCCTCCAAGCAGTGAGGTATCTAGCCAAATGTGAACCTTGGATGGGAATGAAACCGGGTACTCTACCCCCTTCTCTGGGCGGGTCTGGTCATGCCCAAACTGACGCTTGAAACGGAATGGAAAGTAGAATACACAGTGTGTAAGGCCAATTAGCTGAATACTAGGTTGCTGAGTCATGCTGTAGCTCATTTCAGCCAGATTAAACCAGAGGCAATACCAAGCAATGTCATCATTAGGCCTACTGTACATCCAGTGGCACAACCATACCTCATTCGGGAAATCCACTAGCTGTTGGTGGAAAAAGTATGCTCGAGCTGAGTGTGTAGGGCAAGAGTCCACTATCTTCAGCTTGTCCATTAGCTACACCTGGGGAGGGATAAAAAAAAAAAGTAAAGATATTAAAGAATAGAGAGATGTATGTTGAGAGAAAAGTAAGAAAATGGCTTTGAGAGAAAAACAGAGCATGAATCTCGAGTAATGTGAGAAACACATATTAGAAAGGGTGGGAAACATTACCTGAAGAAGTAGTGGACTTCCTACGAATTTGGTGGTCTCTCGTTGATGGAAGGCGTCTAAACCCATCAAAGTTTCGACCAACACTAAGCCGACGCAAATCTTTCCTTCTTTCAAACCTTGGGCCACTTTAACTAGCCGAATGCTAAACCTGCCAAAACTATGGGCAAGAAGGAAATACGCCAGCATACACAAGCAAAGGGCGTGTTGCTGAAAACCCCGCCAAAGAAGGTCGCCGCGGTCACTAATATCAGAAAATCGATGAATTAGGCTGGGAATATCCAGCTCTCCATTATGAGCCAAAGCTCGAGCCTCGTGTGGAGTAAGCCTGCACATCTATCCCAAAGCTTGGATGTGGCTGAAACAGGGCTAAGGTATGATTTCTCATCGTGTCGGGATTCCATTATGGCCTCAAATTCTTCAATTGTCGGGCATATCTCTTGTCTCCTGAAGCTAAAGACATGTGTAATCGGGTTCCAACATCTAGCCACGGCATGAAGGAATGGAAAACATAGCGGAGAATGGCTCAGCGAGAAAAGTGCATTTATGCCGAAACCCCGAAAATTCATCTTTTCCAAGCCATCTAAAGTTGCAATCCAATCTGAGAGTTTTTCGGCGAAAAATGGCTCCATTTGTGAAAATTTTGCAGCTGAAATGAAGAAACTATGAAGTTCAACCTTTTGTAGAAGATAAGGCTGTGAGTGGAAGCCAAGTGTCAACAATCTGGAGGTTCTTCACTTTGGTAGCCGGCAGGCCACATTGGTGGTCGGCAGGCCACTGTTGGTGGCCAGCACCCTTCCTGTCAAGTATGTTGTCCTCCTTTGTGCTAAACAATGCTGAAAGCATATGTTTTGTTCTACTTTTTGTGTGTCTTAAGGTCTTGTTTTGAGTCCTTTTTTGGTTTTAACAAGCTTATCGAGTTGAGTTGTTTTGTTTATCGAGTTATTGTTGTTTTGTTTATTGAATTGTAGTTATTTTTTTTATCGAGTTGTATATCACATTTTGTATTTTGGTTATTGGTTAGTTCGTTACCCGATTAAGTATCTTATTTTAATCAAACATTCTTGGCCATTTCAAATCCCTGTTCATTTCATGCATATATGGTGCTCATGATGCTAAATACAATACATTTTTCATAAAAACTGCATGTTTTATTTCGATTATGGCTTTTTACAAAAGAGGAGTACAAGTTTTAAAGCAAAACAGAACTTTCTAAAGCTATACATGTGCTAATGCTACTAAAAGAAAAGAAACCACTACTACAAAAATAGTTAAAGATCACACTTTAACAAAAAAAAAGATCTCACTTTTATTGGAAGTGTGATAAAAAAAATTATATTGATATTTTAATCACACTTAATTTGATTGAGTGTGATAATATTTATTTTTTATGTCACTTTTCAATTAAGTGTGATTATATATATATTTTTTAATCACACCTTCTAATTAAAAGTGTGATTATATATACACTACTACTTTTTAATCACACTTTTTAAACAAGTGTGATTATATATATATTTTTTAATCACACATTCTAATTAAAGTGTGATTGTTTATATATTTTTAAATCACACCTTTTAATTAAAGTATGATTATATATACACTACTACTTTTTAATCACACTTTTTAAACAAGTGTGATTATATATATATTTTTTAATCACACATTCTAATTAAAGTGTGATTATTTATATATTTTTTAATCACACCTTTTTAATTAAAGTTTGATTGTATATATACTACTACTTTTTAATCACACTTTTTAAGTAAGTGTGATTATATATATATTTTTTAATCACACATTCTAATTAAAGTGTGATTATTTATATATTTTTTAATCACACCTTTTAATTAAAGTGTGATTATATATGCACTACTACTTTTTAATCACACTTTTTAAACAAGTGTGATTATATATATATATATATATTTTAATCACACATTCTAATTAAAGTGTGATTATTTATATATTTTTTAATCACATCTTTTTAATTAATGTGTGATTATATATACACTACTACTTTTTAATCACACTTTTTAAGTAACACTACAAGAAAAGTGGGCTTATGAGACAGAACTTTTTGCGAGGACACATTTGTCGTCGCAAAAAATGTGACCTTTTGAGACGGCACAACTTGCCGTCGCAAAAAATGTGACCTTTTGAGACGACACAATTTGCCGTCGTAAAAAATATGACTTTTTGAGACGGCACGACTTGCTGTCTCGCAAAAAAAAAAAAATGTGACTTTTTGAGAGGGTACAACTTGTCGTCGCGAAAAATATGCCTTTTTGAGACGGCACAATTTGTCGTCGCAAAAAAATGTGACTTTTTGAGACTTCATATATATAGTTACAAAATGGTTTAAATAAATGCAATGGCATTTTTCTATCATAAAAAAAAAAAAAAATTGAAAAAAACGACGTCGTCTTACTCTTTTAATATAACATTTCTCTTTTCATTCATTTTTTCATCTTCCTGTCTCTCTATCTCTATCTCTGTCTCTCTTCTCTTTCTCTCTCTCACTCATCACTGTTCTTTGTCTGTCTATCTGTCTCTCTCTTTCTCTCTGTGTCTCTGTCTCTCTTCTCTTTCTCTCTCTCACGCATCACTCTTCTCTGTCTGTCTGTATGTCTCTCTTTCTTTATATCTCTGTCTCTATCTCTCTTCTCTTTCTCTCTCTCACTCATCACTCTTCTCTGTCATCTGTCTCTCTTTCTCTCTGTGTCTCTCGCTCATCTCTCTTCTCTCTGTGTCTCTCTCTCGTTTATCTCTTTTCGCTATTTTTTCTCTCTCTCTCTCTCTTTGTCTATCTCTCGAACATCTTTTGTTTCTCTCTTTTTTTCTCTCTCTCTCTCTCTGTCTCTCGTTTATCTCTCTTATCTCTCTCTTTTTTTTTCTCTCTCTCTCGTTAATCTCTTTTCGCTTTCTTTCTCTCTCTTTTGTTTATCTCTTGCTCATCTCTTGTTTCTCTCTCTTTTTCATCTCCTCTCTCTCTATCTTTTTCTCTTTGTCTATCTTTATCTCTTTCTCTCTCTCTGTCTCTCTCATTCATCACTTTTCTCTTTCTCTGTCTACATCTGTTTTTGTCTCTCTCTCTTTCTTTCTCCTCACTTGTGTTTGCCTTGCTCACTCTCTCCTCATCCTTTCTCTATTTATTGAGCTCCTCTCGATTTATCGATCCAACCATGTTAGGGACCCCGGTGGTGGTGACGGTGACCCCACCTCCACGTGGGTTTGTGAGAGCAAGAGTGAAAAAAAAAAAATAAATTTTTTTGAACCAATCAGAAAAACAGTGGGGGTGGTGGGGGTCACTCTCACTAGGGGTCTAGGGCATTTTTCTTATCGATCCACTACAAGAAAATGCACTTTTAACGACCACTTTGTCTCTTTCTCGCTCATCACTTTGTCTCTGTCTCTCTATCTCTCTTCTCTATCTATCTCTCACTCATCTCTCCATCTCACCACCCATCTCATCTACCACATTTACCACTATTGCAAATGCCATTCCACTACCACCACTACTACCACTGTTGCCACTCCACCTCTACGATTACCATTATCGTCACCACTCCACTACCACCACTACTACCATTACCTCTCCTCCACCACTGCCACTCCATCTCCTCTGTCTGTCTCTCCCTTTCTCTATGTGTCTCTGTCTCTCTTCTCTCTCTCTCTCTCACTCATCACTCTTCTCTGTCTGTCCATCTCTCTCCTTCTATCTGTGTCTCTGTGTCTCTTCTCTTTCTCTCTCTCACTCATCACTTTTCTTTGTCTGTCTACCTCTTTATTTTTCTCTGTGTCTCTCGTCCATCTCTTTTCTCTCTATCTCTTTCATCTATCTTCTCTCTATGTCTCTTTTCTCTATCGCTCTCTCGTTCATCTATTTCTTATCTCTCTCATTTATCTCTTTTGGCTCTTTCTCTCTATATCTTTTCACCTATTTTTCATCTTTCTTTTCTTTCTCTCTCTCACTCATCACTCTTCTCTCCCTGTCTGTCTATTTGTCTCTCTCTCTCTCTCTCTCTCTCTCTCTCTCTCCCACTGTGTTCGCGTTGCTCACTATTTCCCTTCTGTCTTCTCTATTTACCGAGCTCCCTCTCGATTTATCGATCAACTACAAGAAAATACACTTTTAGCACCACTTTGTCACTCTCTCGCTCACCACTCTGTCTCTCTCTCTCTCTCTCACAACCCATCTCCTCTACCACCTTCACTACTACAGCAAACGCCATTTCACTACCACCACTACTACCACGGTCGCCACTTCACCACTACGACTACCATTACAATATTCACAGGGAAGGAGGAGAAACACCTCAAACTAAGTCACATGTCTAAAATCATTTCAGGGCAGCGCACTGTAAGTTTCTTGCTGTGATGACAATATCATTGTATAACTACTCTGTCTACACTTTAAAGCTTAAGGAATAGTAAATATTCATTGACGTCAAAGTCTACCACTACAAGAAAATACACAATTGGCGACCACTTTTGCCGACTAAAAATATTTTGGTTGCCAAAAGTTGTGGAATTGGCGACCAAAAATTATGTTAGTCAGTAAAAGTACAATATTTACATACTAAATTTTTTTAGTCGAGGTGTATTAATTTTTGGCGACTAAAAAAAAATTTAGTCGCTAAAAATATCACAATTGGCGACTAAAAAAAATTTAGTCGCTAAATTTGTCACAATTGGCGACTAAAAAAATATTTTTGTCGCTGTATATATAGTTTTAGCAACTAAAATAATTTAGTCGCTGAAAGAAAAATAATATTTTATTTTTTATCGTTCGCGACCAAAAGTTTGGTCGGCAAAACTTTAATTTCAGCGACTAAAAAATATTTTAGTCGCAGTATATATAGTTTTGGCAACTAAAATATTTTAGTTGCTGAAAGAAAAATAAAAAATTATTTTTTATCTTTCGCGACCAAAAGTTTGGTCGGCGAAACCTTAATTTCAGCGACTAAAAATTATTTTGGTCGCGGTATATATAGTTTTGGCAACTAAAATATTTTAGTCGCTGAAAGAAAAATAAAAAAGTATTTTTTATCTTTCGCGACCAAAAGTTTGGTCGGCAAAACCTTAATTTCAGTGACTAAAAATTATTTTGGTCGCGGTATATATAGTTTTGGCAACTAAAATATTTTAGTCGCTGAAAGAAAAATAAAAAATTATTTTTTATCTTTCGCGACCAAAAGTTTGGTCGGCAAAACCTTAATTTCAGCGACTAAAAATTATTTTGGTCATGATATATATAGTTTTGGCAACTAAAATATTTTAGTCGAAAGAAAAATAAAAAATTATTTTTTATCTTTCGCGACCAAAAGTTTGGTCGGCAAAACCTTAATTTCAGCGACTAAAAATTATTTTGGTCGCGGTATATATAGTTTTGGCAACTAAAATATTTTAGTCGCTAAAAGAAAAATAAAAAATTATTTTTTATCTTTCGTGACCAAAAGTTTGGTCGGCAAAACTTTAATTTCAGCGACTAAAAATTATTTTGGTCGCGGTATATATAGTTTTGGCAACTAAAATATTTTCGTCGCTGAAAGAAAAATAAAAATTATTTTTTTCCTTTCGCGACCAAAAGTTTGGTTGGCAAAACCTTAATTTCAATGACTAAAAATTATTTTGGTCGCGGTATATATAGTTTTGGCAACTAAAATATATTCGTCGCTGAAAGAAAAATAAAAATTTACTTTCACTCATCACTCTTTCTCTCTCTTTCTATCTATCTGTCTCTCTTTTTCTCTTTGTGTCTCTATCTCTGTCTCTCTTCTCTTTCTCTCTCTCTCACTCATCACTCTTATCTGTCTGTCTGTCTCTCTGTGTCTCTATTTTTGTCTCTATCTCTTCTCTTTCTCTCTCTTACTCATCACTCTTCTCTGTCTCTTTCTCTGTGTCTCTCGCTTCATCTCTCTTTTCTCTATCTCTCTCATCTCTATGTCTCTCTTCTCTTTATCTCTCTCGCTCATCTCTCCCTCAGATTCTCTCGTTTATCTTTTCGCTTTTTTCTTTCTCTCCCTCTCCTGTCTCTTTTCATCCATTTTTCATCTTTCTCTCTCTATTCTCTTCCTCTCTCTTACTTACCACTCTTCTCTCTCTGTCTGTTTATCTATCTGTCTGTCTTTCTCTCTCTCTGTGTCTCTCACTCATCTATCTCTTCTCTCATTTCTCTATCTCTCTTTGTCTCTTTCGTTCATCTATCTTGTCTCCATCTCTTTTGCTGCTCTCTCTTCTCTCGGTCTCTCTCATCTCTCTTTTCTCTCTGTCCCTATTGCTCATCTCTCTCTTATTTCTATCTCTTTCTGTCTCTCTCGTTCATCTCTCTTCTCTCTATGTCTCTCTCGCTCATCTCGTTCATCTCTATCTTTCTCTCTGTCTATCTCGTTCATCTCTCATCTCTCTTTGTCTCTTTTTCTGACTCTCACTCTCTATCTCTTTGTCTCTTTGTCTCTCTTCTTTTTCTCTCTCTCACTCATCACTCTTCTCTATCTGTCTCTTCTCTTTTTGTCTTTTTCACTCATCTCTCTTATCTCTATCTTTTTCTTTGTCTATCTCATTCCTCTCTCTTCTCTCTTTGTCTCTTTTTCTAACTCTCACTCTCTATCTCTTTCTCTCTCTCTCTCTCTCTCTCTTTGTCTCTCTTCTTTTTCTCTCTCTCACTCGTCACTCTTCTCTATCTGTCTGTCTTTGTCTGTCTTTTTTTCTCTTTGTCTCTCGCTCATCTCTTTTCTCTCTATCTCTCTCATTCATTTATCTTCTCTCTATCTCTCTCTCTGTCTTTCCTACTCATCTTTCTTCTCTCTCTATCTCTCTTTTTCTATGTCTTTCTCTCGATCATCTATTTTCACTCTATTTCTCTCTCTTTGTCTATCTCTTACTAATCTCTTGTTTCTCTCTGTCTCTGTCTCTATCTCTTTCTCTTTCCTACTCTGTCTCTGTCTCTCTGTCTCTATCTCTCTCGCGCATCTCTCTACTCTCTATCTCTCTATCTGTCTCTCTCGTTCATCTCTCTTCTCTCTATGTCTCTTTCGCTCATCTCTCTTCTCTCTCTCTCTGTCTGTCTGTCTCTCTCTTTCATCTCTCTTTGTCTCTTTTTCTGTCTTTCACTCTCTATCTCTTTCTCTCTTTGTCTCTCTATCTTTCTCACTCTCACTATCTACTACTACTATTACCTCTCCTCTACCACCGCCACTCTATCTCCTTTACCACTATCACAACTTCACCACTAATCTCCTTCGCTGTCGCCACCACCACCACCATCACCACCACCTCATATCCACCACCTTCACCACTGCTGTCGCTTCCTCTCATCTACCACAAAAAATTAGTTCTTGATTTTTAGTATAAAAAAAAAAAAAATGGGCCACAAAAAAATATTTTTAATTGATCATAAAAAATTAATTTTATTTTAACGAAAAATATTTTTCATTGAAATATTACCCCTATTTTTACCAAATAAAAAAAATTCATTAAAAAAAAATGAAACAAATTTTCTCCCTTTTTTTCACTGACCCGCCCGCTCAAAATTATTTCCCCCCTTTTTTCCGTCTTTCCCCCCCTTTTTTCATTTCCTTTCAAGTTTGCATAGCCCTGTTTCGAAACAACACGTCGCTCTCTCTCTCTCTCTCTCTCTCTCTCTCTCTCTCTCTCTCTCTCTCACACACACACACACTCTCACGGAGGCTAGCGACGAGCGGCGAATTTTGGTTCGAGTTATGAGCTCCGAAGCTGCTTCTTCAAAGCTTCTTCACCAATTGCTGGGACCAGAAAATGTGCAGCGTTGGTGTCTGGGTTGTCCTCTGTTACTTCACCAACGATTTCATCGTTCAACGAGGTTCCAATCACCAATCTGTTTTTCTTTGTTAAAAAATGGTTTTGATTTCTGGGTTTTTGTTTTTTTGTGCGATTCTGATTTCTATCTATGTGGGTTTTCCCTGTAGTTGATTGAGTCTTTGATTAATCGAGTTGACTTGTCGGAATCAGAGGCCGAGGCGTCTCTGGATTTTCTTTTGCATGAAGCTAATGAGGCGTTAATCAGTGCCTTTCTTGTTCTGTTGAGAGCAAAAGGAGAAACTTATGAAGAAGTATGCTCTCTCTCTCTCTCTCTCTCTCTCTCTCTCTCTCTCGCTCTATATATATATACACACACACACACACTTTCTATACTACTATATGAAGCACACAACTCAGCTAGTGTCACTCATTTTCTGATATACCCAAATTGCTTGTATGTAACTGTTCAAGTTTCTTATTTAAATTTCAATATTTTCAAGGGGGATTGATTTCAATTGGGTATTGGGTAGATAGTGGGATTGGCAAGGGCAATGATCAAGCATTGTAAAAGGTTGGAAGGATTGGATGAAGATGGGGTTCACATTGTTGGGACGGAGGTGATTGCAAACACCGTGAACATTTCAACCGGTGCTTCAATTTGCTGCCGCTTGTGGTGCAAAATTGCAAAGGTGAGATTGTTTTTAATTGCTTTGTTGTGTGAATTTTCAATACTTGTAAGTGTTTGGAAATATAAAAGCTCATTGAGGGTTTGCATTGCAGCAAGGTAGTTGATCAAGTTCTTGACTTGTGGAAGTGCCGATGTGTTAGAAGCCTTGGGGGTTGTAATTGACCTGGACCCAGAGGTTTGTGTTATGAGTAATGCTATACAAAATAACAACTTTTACAAACTTTTTTTTTTACTCATTGAATGTCCTATTTCATATTTGAAAATTGTATTTTCCCTGTTGTTGATTAATGTCATTTATGTGTAACTTTGCTATAAAATGTTTATCCTCGTGTTTTGTTGGAGAAATTTAGTAAGCCTCTTGTGCTGTCATCTGCATTATTCAAATGATGAATGTGCTAAAAATAGAATCTTCAAAGATTAAAACAAAATTTGGATAGGAGATTGTACAAAATGCTTGATGTAGATCAAAAGGTTACGATCTGTGGGGATTACCTGTCTTTGAGTCTCTGGCCGACAGAACTGACCGATGACTGATATGGAAATAGTTTAACCATAACATTTCCTAATGTGGAAACAAAATTAAAGATTAATGTGTTAAAATAAGAAAAACCTGTGTTTATTCAATGATCTGCTTCCATATCTATGTTTTGTTATGAGCTCATTGGAAGCCCGGGTTCATTCTAGGGTTTATGTGTTTGAATTTTTGGCAATTATACTTTTAATCTTGTGAATTTTATAGCTCCAGCTGCATCTCTTATTTGCAGGCATCTTCAATGGCTGATGAGTGTAACATTTCAAGGCTACCACTTATGGCAGATAGCTTAGATTCCAGAGGCCTTTATGTTGTGATGTGAAAAGTGGGACCACACCACTCATCCACCAATAAAAAAGTGTGTAATGTTCACACAAGGTGAACAAATTTGTTCTCTAATTTTTGGTTGGGACCAAGTTCACTCACTGAAATGCTATTTGATAAATTACTCCGATAATTGGAGGGACAAGTTCTGCCAGCCAAAGAAGCCAAAAAAAGTCAAATTATGCCTTCCTTGCTTGCACCCAAACTGGAAATGAAACTTTGATCCTGTAGTTCAGCACCTAAAAAGTCTATTAAGAGATTTGACTGTCAGATTTATGAGGTTTTGAAAATATTGTTCATGAACTAACATAATTTACTATGTATCCTTTGTCACATGCACTGTGGTTGTATGTGAAGATAGAGACAGATGATATTTGGGCTAAAAACAATGGAATCTATGTTTCATCTGATGTGCTAGAATAGTTGTATAACTGACTTATTTAGATTTTCCCCCCTCCCCATTTATTTGGGACATGGCAGAAAAGATCCCTTAATTACAATAAAAATTAGGAAACATTAGTACATATTAAAATCAAGTTAATGATTATTTTAATTTTCTTAGTCATCTGGTGTCAAAGAAAGTTTCTTCTAAGTTTGGTCCAAATCTATTATCCTTTGTGAAGACTGAAGACTCGTATATGCGGCCTACATAGTGTATATGCATGGCTAAATTTTTTCTCATTAACATGCACACATTGGGGGAATATTCATCAGGTGGTTCAGTAAGTCATCAAACACACCGCAGCACACAAAAAGGACTAGCCTAACTTTTGGAGGCATGGAAGCACCTTACTCCACACGAGCTCTGACCTGATGTGGGAAGAGACACAGTTAAGAGTTTTTGTTTTTCTATCATTAACATGCACAATCACATTGGGGTTATATCTATATGGGGGCATGACCAAATTGATTCTCATGATTGTATTAGAAATTAAATGTTGCCTCACGTTCTCTGAATGTCCATGCATTGATCAAACTCTAGATGGATATGAATGCATCATAGTTTTTCTTTAATATTACAAAATATGTTTTTTTGATTCTGCACATTTTCTTCGGCAGTGTATTTGAAGCCTATATGCTCACATATCCATGATGGAGGGAACTGCAGCTACGATGGTAATGTAAATTGCAAGCCAATGAATTCTTCATGGAATAATGTAAATTGCAGCTACAATGGTAACAATTCACCAAAATTACGTCATTGTGAGTATCCTACCATCTTTATGCCTATATATCAACACTGACCATAACCATTTAATCTCTAAATGGAGTTGCATTTCTTTCATTCAGGAACCTTTCCTCTAGTGATTTGACTGGGAAATAGCTCTGCTTCTGTTTGGTCTCAAATCATTGAAGTATTTGTAAGTATTTTCTTCTTCACCAATGCAACTCTAACTATCTAAGCATTTTAAAATTACCTGTTCCAGTTTTGGCAACAACAGGAGGAAAACTTATGGCATTCCCTAAAAGAAAAAATAAATTAACTTCTACTTTATTTCTCATTTCTCTTTCATTTTCTTTGCCCTCTAAAAAAACATCCTAATAGGAACAAAAAGATTTATATGGGAAGGATTCCCTCTCATGATACTGGCAACCAGCAGTATAGCTTGTTTGTTTGCAGGGATTTATCATACAAGACCTCAAAGAAGTCGTTCTTGGAAACAAATGTGTACTAATTGGATAATATATATATATCTTGAAAATTGTTCTAAATGGCGGCATCCAAAGAGATGCCTTGATGTGCACGACTGTGAATTGTCTCTCGCTTTGGTTCACAAGGACAGGTAGAATGACAATCGAAGTTTAGCTGTACAGTTACAGGAGCTTGTAAATTTTATATTCCTACTCAATTCCTGTTTAGTTTTTCTGGTGATGCTTGGGAGGTAAATTAATTTTTGAATTCGTTATTTTTAAATGCACCTTCTTATATTTTAGTGATAAACTTGATATGAATTTATTTAATTTAAGTTGTTTTATTGAGCATATAGTCCTTAATAAGGTAGAATGGCGAAAAAGGATTCATGTAGCCGACCACTACTTGATTAAGATACATGGTTTGGTTTAGTTTGGTTTGGTTTGTACTCTTTTTGAATGTGCCTTCTTATATGTTAGTGATAAGCTCGATAAGTTGAAATTCAGAATATTGTAATCACTTAATTTTTCGTTAGCACAGGTGTCCTGTTTGTATTCTTTTTCCTCGTTAGCATAGGACTTCAAAACTTTGCTATGAAATACTCACAGCCTTTTTTATATTTAATTTTTTTTTTAGGATCTTCTAGTTTATGGAATGTTACTTAATTAGTTGACACTCGCTGTTTTTTGCAGGACCTTGTAGCTAATCCAAAATGCTCGTTGCTTGTAGCAAAAGATCCTAAGGATAGGACTGATTTAATTATAACCCTGCACGGTGATGTTTCTGTATGGTAATGACTTCTGATTTTTGGATGATGTGTCATTCTGATCTCGATTCTTTATACATTAGTCTATTCTCAATGCATTCTTTCCCCTTTTTGGCATATATTTCCATTGTTTATCATAATTTTTTCTGTCTTCATTTCTATTTTGTCTATATGTTGTTGGCAGTCCCACATGAATAAAGATCATGCAGAGGATACAAAACTTATTGTGCAACACTCAACCTCAATTCCGGTAATCAAGAATACTCTTTAAACATCTCATTTTCATATGACAAGCAACTGCGAGAGCTGATCATATTAACAAACCCATGCTGTCAACGAGGATAAAACCAGGATTGGTAATTTCGGCATGTTTGGTTGTGTTCATTTTTTTCGTTTTCAGTATTTTTTTTTCATTTTACACATTTTCGAAAACAAAACAATGAAAAAGTGGGTTGTTTTCAGAAATTTTTTCCAGAAAAAGTTTTGGAAACAATTCACCAAACAACTATGTTTTCCGAAAGCTGAAAATAGAAAACAAAAAATGAGAACACAACCAAAAAGTTTGGGAATGCTTATTTTTTGTTTAAAAGTAAACTGGTAGCTGTTGTAGCGTACCAGTGTTGTTCTGGTTGGAAGATGGATTCTTTAACGAAAGAACTCTTGTTTCTTTTTCCCATTTTGTTCTTGAAAAAGATTATTTAACGTACCAGTGTTGTTCTGGTTAGAATGTCAAGTTGATTTTTTCCTTTGGTTTATGCTCTCAGATGTTTCTAGTTCAGAAAAAACACTGCAGTTTCGATGTTGATGTAATTGAATAAAAAACAGAGAGAAGCAAGTGTAGTTTCATTTGTTTCCTCACCCATTTCATGCATGAGAGATTTAATTTAAATGCTATGTTGCCATCTTTCTGATGTGTGATTTTTGGAGAGAGTTTGTGGAAAGAGGTACCTTCCTCAGGTTGCGTGAGCAGAGGTTATCCGCTACTTTTTTTTGGTGTGTGGATGTGTTATGTTATGTTGTTGCATTTTTAGTCACATCTCTATCTGACTGATTACAGGCAAAGCTATGAACACGATTGTTCCCCCCTCGCATCTCATATTGTTCCTCCCTCCTGTGCAGATTCCTTAGTGCTTGCTTATCTGTTGTTAGAGCTGAATTGTCAGCATAATTATGGCGTAAATCTATTTCTCTTGTCAGTTGATGCAGGCATCGCAGGGTATAGGGATGATTCACTTGAAACCGCCAAAAGAAATGAAGTCCAAAGTAGCAAGTCTCTTGATTTTTAGTTCAAAGACAAGTTGGGTCGTTTTTGCTTATTCTCGCTATTGGTTTATTTATTTATTTTCTTGCAAAGACAAGATTTTGATTTTTCTTTTTGTCCCGCAATCTTTTCTTTCTTGTTGTTCGACTCATTAATTTCTGTTCTTGCTGTTCTAAGAACTTCTATTTTAGCTAATAAAATGGTTTTAATCTTTTCTGTCTTTTTAATCAAAGAGTCCTATGTGCTTATGTGTGTCCTTTTTTTCTTTTTCCTTTTTTCAGTATGGACTACCACTAAAAGTGGTGTCTTACAAGGAACTGTATGGATGGACAATGGACAAAATAGAAGATTATTGGATTAAAGAACAATTGCACATTTTGTGGTGTTTTCCTACGCTGTAGAGCAGTTATGCATTTTCAAATTGATGAACTTAATTTCTCTTTTTTCCTGCCCTTGTTTCTGGATGCAGAAATGATGAAATGAATTGAGTTTGATTGTAATGATGGAATGCTTTCTCTGCAAGGCCCTTGATTGTGGTGCCGCATTGCTGAAAGTAGACAAGCTAGCTACTGGGCATAATGCAGATGATATTGCTGAAACAGATCTTTTAAACATATTACGAGGTGATATTGCTAGGTAATATCTCATCTAAGGTTTCTTTTTCTTTAACTTTTGTTTATTTGGTGAGCTGAGATTATGCTTTTCTGTTGTAGGTTGAGTCGATGCACATTCTATAACCAATTCCAAGATGCAAGCCATTTAAGTAATACCTATGAAAAGGAGATTGTTATATATCCTTTCCATTCGGTTGATGATTTGTGCCTAAAGTTGGCATTTATATATTAATCTGATTTTTTACTGATTCCTTTTGGTTGCCAAACCTTAACCAAATTGCTCATGTATGCATATTTTAAGGGCTTGACTACTCCAATTGAATGTAATTTTCAACCCCTTTTCATTTTTATTTTCTAGGAGGCCACATTTACTCACGCTTCTTCCCACTCTCCCGTGAAATGGAATTATCATGTTTAACATTACATGCTATATTTCTCTTTTCAAGTGTTCTTTGACATATTTTCCTTCGTATGCCTACTACGTGACTCCTCATACTGGCACCTGAGATATTTTATTTATTTTGGATGGTGATTTTTCCTTTATAATTCTATGTTTTCCTTAATTGGTTCTTTGATGGGATGATGATTTTTTTTGGCTTCAATATTTTGTAATTATGTACCATGGCTGTACATTTTTTAATAATTTTTTGTATTGCTATATTTAAAAGTTTGTTTGCTATTGAAATTACAGGCATTTGACATAAAATTAGCACAAATTTAAAATAAAAAAAAGAGGGCTATTACGGTGTTTCTAAAAACGTCGCTAAATAGCATCCCAACGTTTGGATTTTTTTGGGAAAATGAGATACCATGGCGTTTTAAAAAGACCGCTAAATAGCATGGTGACGTCATGTGACCTTGAGTAGAAGCTTTAGCTGCGTTTTTAAAAACGCCGCCTATAGTCATACAGTGACGTTTCTAAAGCGTCATAGAGTTATAGCGACGGCCGCATCTTCGACGTTTGGTGCTAAACGTCACAAAAGAATTTAACAGCGTTTTTAAGACTTACAGCGGCGTTTTTTAAACGTCTCTAAAACTTTAATTTCCAGCAGTGAAATATTTTTAATCACACTTAAAAGGTGTGATCTAAATGTTATTAATCACACTTAAAAAGTGTGATTAAAAATGACCCTTTTTAATCACACTTCCAAAGATCACACTTAAAAGGTGTGATCTAAATACTTTTAATCACACTTAAAAGATGTGATCAAAATATTTTTAATCACACTTAAAAAGTGTGATCTAAATACTTTTAATCACACTTAAAAGGTGTGATCTAAATACTTTTAATCACACTTAAAAGATGTGATCAAAATATTTTTAATCACACTTAAAAGGTGTGATCTAAATATTTTTAATCACACTTAAAAAGTGTGATTAAAAATGACCACTTTTAATCACACTCCCAAAGATCACACTTTAATAAAACTTAAAAAGTGTGATTAAATAACATACATCACACCAAAAAAGTGTGATCTTTATCTGTTTTTGTAGTAGTGAACTAAGCAAAAATACAAATAAATCAGCGCCACTTGCCTCATGCTCAAGAGGCCCTCTTCATCTGCTTCCTCAGAGGAAAAGACTCTGGGGCACTGTTGCCATCGGCTCCACTGTCTAAATCTGAACCAGAGTCCAAGCCAGCGTCATCATCTCTCTCTGCCTCAGAGCTCGCATCGGCATCGCCTCCACTCTCAGATAAATCTAAATGCTGACTCACTGCCTCTTCAGAGTCGTTCGTCTCAGCATCATCATCACTCAGAATAGGCTCTGAAGGACCGCTCTCGGCTTGGATGCCCCTAGCTCTGCCTCGGGCACGTGCCAGAGGTTGTCTCTTTTTCCTCCTTAGTACTAGAGGAAGTACTACTGGTGCGGGTGTTGCAGCCGCCACTGGTGCCATCGGTATGGGTGGAATCTGAAGAGACAGTTGTCACATGTCAGCCATAGTATGCATATCAGATGCAAGCATAGTATGCAGAATGAGTGTATGCAGAAATCAGATATAGTGTGTTAGTGCAATATGTTAGATGCAGTGTATCAATACAGTTTGGGAAGTTTTCAGTTGAGATGCCAATGTCAATGTGTCAGTGGAAATTTGATGCCTGGAATGTAAAATTGAAGAAATTACTTGAATACCATAGAGGCTGAGCAATGCCTCTCTCCTTTATACCAACCCTATCAGGGAGGCAATCAACTCGAGAGCACCTCCCGTATACTTGATGGATGCCTGTAAATACAGTTTGAATGATCTGCATTTGCAAATGAACATATTTGAAACGAAATATGGAATACAACTGTAAAGTGTGGTTCATACCTGAGTTGGTCTTCAAACCTCGATAAGCTCATGACCAGCCGCCGCAGGCTCAATCGGAACCTGGTAGGGATCCCCGGTATGTCGCAAGTATGTCAACTCGGTTGGAAGCATTGGCCAGCCAGTGACCTGCCTAGCGGGAGGGGCCCCTCCAATCTTAGCCCTTGTTGCCCGAGTTTTACCTGCCATAGGGGCACGTGCTACTCTGCCTGCACAAGCACGAGCACGAACACCTGTCAAGGGAGGCATCAGATGTATCCGAATGAACGGTATATAATCCCCCTCCCCGCGGAAGTAGTCCGCATCCAAGCCCTCCGTGAATTGGATCATCTCCTGAAAGGAGAGGCTCTCTGTGGCCCTCATAAATACTGGAAAAGGCATGGGCACTACTGGCTCAGGCAAGCCCATGGTCTGGCACATGAAATGCTCGCCTAGAAACCAGGCTTGGCACACTGGGCCCTTTAGCAGAAGTCGAAAACGGGATGCCCCTCGAGCACCATCATACTAGTCTTTAACTCCCACCAGCATCAACGCCCAAGGATGCTAAGCGATTTGCAAATAGGGGATATATATAGATGGTTAGTCATTGCCAGTTGTTGATAAAGCAAAAATAACTGTGAGTTTTGAGTTACTTCTGTCGCAGTCACTGCGTCGAAGTACCAGCAAAAGAATGCAAGGTCTCCCAAGTCCTTCGTAGGCATCTGTCGTCGTATTCATGAGAGTATGGCACAATGGGGGGCATCTCCACCTTTGGCTCTGGAGCAAGGGTCGGGAAATATGCGTATTCCCATAGCTGCAAGGAAAAGGCAACAGTGAGTATACAGTGTATAGATACAAAAGATTCGGAATGCAGAATGTAGAAAGCAGAATGTGTAGTATAGTGTATAGAAAGCACAAGTGTAGATGCGAAAAGCATAATATGTAGTATAGTGTACAAGTGCAAAGCAGATGTAAACAATACAGTATACAATGTACAGAAAATACGAAGCAGAAAGCGTAGAAATGGAAGACAGAAAATGTAAAGTAAAAATGTAATGTATACCTCCCAGACTCTCTAATAGCCTCCAACTCTTTCTCCCCTCCTGCGATACGTCGAGCTCATATAGCCATACAATGTGGCAAGGCCAGAGCCACCCAAATCATAGAGCCGGACCTAAGGTAAGTCCACCAAGGTGCTCAAGAGATACAACCCTACGGTGTTCCACCTGCTTGTAAACAAGGTGGTACTGAAGAGGAACATCAAAAAGCCCCGAGTGTAGTGCTCAGTCTCGTTTGGGGTCTCTGGCTCCCTCTCGCGAAAATGCTCAATGAACCTGCTATATCATACTATCCTTGGTCGGAAGAGAGGTGGGCATGCTCCCATCAGGTGTAGCCAGGGGACCTCCCACCTGCCCATGTCCATATTGTAAGGGATTAGATTACCCCCTACTTCTACGCCCATGAGCATGGCGAAGTCGTAGGGAATCATTGTCATCTCCCTGGTGGGGGAGAAGTGGAAGGAGTTGGTAGTATCCCACCACCGCTCCACCAATGCATTGAGAAGTAGTTGACTCGCGATATGGCGCGATAGCCCCATGCAGAATAAGCCGAAGCGGGCCTCGTCGATGATGTAGCGCACACCGGCAGGGGGCTTTATATACCAGTCCCTCGCGAACATGGCTCCATTGCCTCTAATAGAGCGAGAGTCCTCCTGTGGTCAGAATAGTGATATGAGAAGAGGCAAATGAATATAGTGATATGAGAACAGGCAAATGAAAAGGCAGTGTAAGAAATACAGTGCAAGAGTGTGATTAAGGAAACAAATGCAGTATAAACATTATAGTTGAAGCAACTAATATGGTTAAAGCAAGAAATGCAATGTACAGTGAAGAAAACGTGAGAATACAGTGTATACCTCGGTGGCGCCATAAGACCAATGAGAGTCCAGCTTTCATAGCAAGAGGTCCTCTGGTGCGCATCACGCAAACTCTCTGAAGTGCTTGATACCCCCGGGGGGTAGCTCATGTATCTAAGGATGGTACGTCGCTGGATTAAATGGGCGTACTCCCAGTGGTAGTATCTCAGGCTCAGGCTTGACCTCTATCTCTGCCAAAGATGGAATCTCGAATGGATCTCCGTTATAGGGTAGATCATCCACCATCTAGAAAGAAGATGTGAAAGTGGTGAAAAATAAAGAAAAATAGAGGAAAAGGGGCAAACTTGGAGAAAGTCAAACCCTAGGAGAGAGAAAGTGGAAGGAAAAATCAAAGTCCGGAAAAGTGTACCAAACTCGAGAGAAACTCGAGGGGAACAAGCTTTAAGTGGTGAAACTCCAAGAAAAAGTACTGAAATCAAATTTCAATCGGTTCAAAACGGAGAAAACAAAGAGGTGTTAGCGAATAAACTTCGCATGGGGTGTTGGAAAATGCATAGAAAGCACAGATCTAGAGAGAAGGAGCACCTAGAGAGAGAGAATGAGCAATTTCTTGGGGTAATGAGGAAATGAGACCCCATGCCCTATATTTAAAGACCTGAGCTAAAAAGACCCAAATGCCTTGAATCTACCACAGGTGGCCGGCAGGCAACATTTGTGGCCTGCAAAAGTTGTTGAAGGCCGACAAGTGGCCGGTGGCTTCCTCTAGTGGCTAGTAGGTGGCCCACTGCTTCCCTCTGAGTTCTAATTCTGTTTAGTGTCCTTGTTTTCCAAGAATTGAAGCGATTGTTCACTGTTGAGTTCAGAATGTCTATACGGAAGCTTAAAACCGTGTTTTAGTGCGTGATGTTCGTCATTTGTCAACACGAACGAGGTGTATCCTTTAAACATATTGTAACTCTTCTGACAGGTAAATTGGAAGTTTTGTTTTTTGTCAAATCATGCTTTTGTACATGCATTTCACGTTGTTGCATGAATATGCATTTCATGTCATTGCATTTCACCTTGTTGCATCAATATGTGTTTCATTTCGCTTCCTTGCGTAAGATATGCATTTTATAGGTGTTACATGCACATCTTGCATCATGTTATGAGTTACGCATAGAATATGCTCTCATTATTGTATTACGCGTAGAATATGCTCCAGTTACGAATCATGCATAGAATATGCTTCTGCTTTTGTTTCTCGCATAGAACATGCCATTAACATTGTATCTCGTTTGTTTGTTTTGCATAGAACATGTATTCTTATCGTATCACACTTGTTAAGTTACTTTCTTACACAAGCACGATATTGTATGTACAGTTCATTCAGAGGAGTTCTAGGTAAAATCATTCATGCCATTTTCGGATCGCATCCTTTCCTCCTCTTGCGTGAGACGCGTTAGGATTGCAAATCGGTTAAAAACATTCGGGTGTGCCCGGTGTTCACACCACCTTTCCTCATATCGCGTGTGACGAGTTAGGATTGTTTGCATTAGTTAAAAACATTCGAGTGCGTCTAGTGTTCACACTACTCTTCCTCCTCTCGCGTGAGACGCATTAGGATTTTAATCAGTTAAAAACATTATGGTGCACTCAGTGTTCACACCACTCTTCCTCCTCTCGCGTGAGACGCGTTAGGATTTCAAATTGGTTAAAAACATTCGGGTGCACCCGGTGTTCACACCACCCTTTTTCTCTTCCCGCATGCAACGTGTTAGGATCTAGGTTGAGACCTCGGGTGCACCTGATGGTTACGTCGCCCTCCGCCTTTCCTACGCGACGTGTAATTAATCTTGCATAATTTTCTTACATCTTTTCTACCTGAAATGTGGTTTGGCTCATGATGCCCATCCGTGGCGTGTTTATTTACTTACTTCTTTTCATGATTGAGGTTGCTGTACCTTGTTTTGGGTTTGTTTAAATGTGGCATTTTCATTGCATTGCATTTGCATTTAAATGTTTCATTACACTGCCTCATTGCATGATTATAAGTTATGTTTTCGCATATCATTTGCATTTCGCCCCAGAACTACGCTCGTTTGATTCCTTGCAAAGGGATATGTAGGCAGCCAGCAGATGCAACCATTTGTTTTCTATCTTGTTTGTTTGTCCAAGTCTTTTGGCCTTGTCAAAATGGGTCGTCTATGCGCTTTGACATTAACTCACATCATTTCATGACTTCCGAATTCTGTCAAAGAGGGGCAACTATAGACACCCCATTTTTTATCGTCCCAAGATTTGGACGTCATTGTTTGTGCACTCGATGATAGTGATTGTTTGTGGCGGTTTTAGTGCCCGAAATCCTCGGTGGAATGCCCTATCTTTGAGCCTTCAAACCTCATCCATTCTATGCCCTGTTTCGGACCAAAAGCTTCAAGCCTGTAACCCCTGGTGGCTGCCGGCCACCAATTGAGGCTGCTAGCTACCCAAGTAGCCTGCCAGCCACTAGTGTCTTTTTTCAGATATTTTGTTGACAGTTGTTCCAGCTGTTGGCACAATTGTCTTCATCTCTATACGCGTGTATGGATGGATATTTCTCAGCCAAATACTTGTTTATCTATGTATATGGGGTCTCCTCCCCCATTTTAGAGGGTTAGAAAATTTGGAACAAAATCTCTCTCTCTCTCTCTCTCTCTTGCCAATTTGTGCACACTTGCCTAGTTATACTATACTTTTGCATACACTTCCTTAACCAAAGTTGATCATCTTTGAGCTGAGGTTCCTTTAAGCCTTCTTGGAGCTCTTGAAGGTGGTTTTAGCTTGAGTTAGTGCCTAAAATTGTTCTTTGCTTCAAGAGGCAGACGACTTGTCCTTTAAGCTTGCTTTGTATACTTGTTTTTCTATCTCTTTCCACTGTTTTTGGGATATTTTTGGGCAATAAAAAACTTTGTTTTTGTGGGCTAAAATTAGTGTTTTAGGCCATTTAAGGTTTGGGGGTATCTCACCCTTCTTTATCCATTGCTTTTAAGGCTTTTTAACCTTTGTTTCCCACCTTAAAACTATCTCTTTTTGGCCTTTTGAACACTAAATTTCAGAGTATTTTCAATGGGAAAAATCATATTTTGAAGTCCAAAATTGGAGGGGCTAGCCTCACCCTTGTGTCTTGTTTGCTAACCTAGTTAGCTCCATGTGTTAGCTAAATTTTCTAGCCTTTTGTAGCTTAATTCCAGCATGTCTTAGGCTCTATTTTAGATTGTTCTGTCTTTGTTTTTGGATGTTTATTGCATTTGAGTCTTGTATTGCATAGTTGTAGTGTAATAGTCCTCACAAGCTTGGTGTTTTAGGCAATTAGACACCCCTTGTTTAAGTTGTTGCATATTTTAGCGCTTTTCTCACTTCATTTCAGCACTTATAATCTCCGTAATCTCCCTCATTTCTTCACTCTTTTTTTGCTCTAAGGGTTGTTTCAACCTTCAAATAGTTTAAGTTTGAGATTGAGGTTTCTTCCTTAATGGTTTAATCCTCTTTTAGGGGTTCATTACCAACGGCATGACACCTCTCTCTTGCCTTAAACTACCTCTTGTTTGACACTTCCTTCCCTTTAGAGGACTTCTCACCAATGGACATAATTGGTGAAATAATGGTTGGTAAGTTAAAATGGGTAAACAAGTGGAAACTAAAAGTGTGCAAGATAAGAAATTGGTTGTGTTTTGATGTGTTCATTCGGACGTTAATTGAACACAGGGAAAATTGGGGCATTTCATACTCAAAGTGATGAAATGTGCCAACTTTCCTAAGTCTTCATTACCCTTGATCAGGCATGATAGGCTGATGGCTGTTGAGTCTTGTTTGTGTATTTATTAACTTGTACACCTTGGTTTTTTGGCCATCATGCATTGAAATTGCTTGATTGATGGTTTTGGAACCAAGTGTATCACTCATTTGAGATGTTTTGATGATAAGAAGGGATACACAGTACATACAACCTGTGAGAATATTGTCTCTTTGCCCGGTTTGCTCTCTGTTGCAGCAAGGAAAAGTGGATCATCAGTGGTCGGCCGGCCACTATTACTAGCCGGCAGGCCATCACTGTTGAATGGCAGCCCCTCAACAGTGGCCGGCCGGCGACCACTTCTGGCCTGTCAGCCACCAGTGAATTTTGGGCAGTGTGCTTGTGAAACATGGTAGAGTTGATCTGGAGAAGGAAATAATGCAAGGGTTGCGCAAACAGAGGCTTTCGAGGGGAGAAAATGGATATTCTTCGGGTGAAAACCGAGCATGCATTGGCCTCCCTCACTTCTCGGGGCTACTTAGCTGATTAATTAGTTTAAATTAGCATTTAATTATGTGTTTGTTGTAAATTAATTAGTTGTAGCTAATTAGTTTACTCATTTAATTAGTTTAGATTAATTAACACTACAACAAAAGTAACCTATGGTGACGGAAAAATAGTGAAGAAAATAAATTTCGTCACTAAATAATAATAATCCATGACGAATTATAAAATTTTGTCACATATAATAAAAAAATAAAAATAATAGGTGACGAAATTTATTTTCGTCAACAAATATTTCTTTTTAGGTGAGAAAAATTGCGTTTCGTCACTTAAGGTTTTCTCACTAATTTTTTTGGGGTGGTGCCAAAATTTTTAGACTTTTGGTGAGAAAAAAATTTGTCACAAATTATAAAATTATTAGTGAGGAATATATTTTCGTCACCAATAATTTTATATATATATATATTTTTTGAGAAACTTGATTTTAAATATTTTAAGACCATTTGGTGAGAAATATATTTTTATTACTAATAATTTTGAATATTTTGAGACTTTTTAGTGAGGAAATTATTTTGTCACTAATTTTTGAGAAAAAAATTTGACATATTGTGTAATGAAAAAAATAGACTATTAACACTTTTTCCTTTTTTTTTTTTTTTTTGGTTGTTTATCAGTTTTCCTCTCCCCTCTGTCTCTCTCTGTGAACAAAAAACAAGTTAATTAGCTCTTTAAGGTAACTTATGGTGACGAAAAATAGTGAAGAAAATAAATTTCGTCACTAAATAAGAATAATGCATGACGAATTATAAAATTTTGCCGCATATAATAAAAAAGTAAAAATATTAGGTGTTGAAATTTATTTTTGTCAATAAATTCTTATTTTTATGTGAGGAAAATAAATTTCGTCACTAAAGGTTTTCTCTCTAATTTTTTTGGGTGGCACCAAAATTTTGAGACTTTTGGTGAGAAAAAATTTTGTCATCAATTATAAAATTATGGGTAAATTACAAATGCACCCCCTGAGATTTACTTAAAGTACGAATTGTTCCATGTGGTTTGAAAAATTACAAATATCCTCTTGTGAAAAAATAAAATTCTTAACTGCTGTCCAATATAATAATAAAATTACATGAATTATTACTTGAAATAAAATTTTAACATTATTAAAAACTATTAGTTAATTTGATATTAAAAGGGGTTATTCGTTATGAAATTAAAAATCTTAGGACGCGGGATATAATTTTTAGAATCACAAAGGGCAATATGTATTTTAAACAAATCTCAATGGTGTGTTTGTAATTTATCTTAAAATTATTAGTGAAGAATATATTTTCGTCACCAATAATTTTAAATATTTTGTAATAAAAAAATTTGATTTTAAATGTTTTAAAACTATTTAATGAAGAATATACTTTTCTTATTAATAATTTTAATATTTTAAAATTTTTGATGAAAAAATTATCTTATCACCAATTTTAAAGGGAGAACTTTTGAGATATTGCTAATAATAATAAAAAAAGTCCTTACTAATTCCCCCTAAGCCTTTTGATTGATTTTTCTAGATATTCTTTCTTCTTCCCCAAACACGATCATCTCGCTGAAGGGAAGAACTTGAAATCTTCATCGAGAAGAATATATATATAATAAAACAAATCCAAATCGAAATCCAATTCCTTTTCCCAATTGGAAAATCTAATTCCCCTCTTTGGAAAATCCAATTGTCGTAGACAAACCTTGATCGATCATCGTTTCCAAATCTCCAAATTCTGACTCTGTATCTCCTAATCATCTCTGTCTAGGGCTTTTTTCATTTCACATCAGATTGGTCACTTAGACTCGAAGTTTTGAGGAGCCTCATCACTTGGTAATCGCTTTTCTTTTTCTTCTCAATTGTTTTGATTTTTCTCAAATTTGGTTCGATTTGGATTGTGGGATATGGGTTTTCTTTGTGAATTGTATATGGTTTTTACGATTTGTATTATAAATTTTATTATTTATTTTGTTTTTATTATAGATTTTGTTGTTGGTTCCTGTTTTATATTCTTATGTTTGATGTACTTCTTATTGGTCCACTTGTTATGAGTAGTGCTTCAGATTTTTGCAGAGATTATAAAGGATATGACATTAATCACATATTATACTGGTCATGTGGATTACATTACAAATCAGGAACATGACGATTGTGATAGTATGATGACCCTTCTTCTAGCAAAGGACCCATCTAACAGCCTTCTTATCTATCCTGATAAACGTGGAAACATTGCTCGCTTTATTAATGGCATTAACAATCATACTCCGTAAGCTTGTGTATCCTCTCTCATGCTGTCTAGATTTTAGACTCAAAAAATGCTTCCCTGCTTTTATTTTGATGGTGACTTTATCCATTTCATTGACTTTGATGTCTGTACTCCATTTCTTCCAGTGAAGCCACATAACAAAATTCTTTATTTTTATTGACATCAAAATAAATTTAAAAATTGAGAATACTAAACCTGTTGTTCTTGAAACCTGTCCAATTTTGTGCAGGGAGGGTAGGAAGAAGCAGAATCTTAAATGCGCGAGGTACAGTGTAAATGGTGAATGTCAGGTCCTTTTGGTTGCTACTCATTGTTAGGTCCCTAAGTCTTGTCAAACCCGCAAATAAACTTGTGTAATCGAGTTGTAAATTTCTGTGCTGTTTTGTCTTGCTCGCTTGAGCGAAGAAGTCTTCGCTCGAGCGAAGGACTGCGTCTAGCTTAAAACCTGAAAGACGTCATTGTGCGCTCGAGCATAGCATTGGTGGCTCGAGTGAAGATCTACGTCTACATTAAAACCTAAAGGAGTTTATTCCTCGCTCGAGTGAAGACTTCGTGGCTCGAGCGAAGGCACTTATGGAAATCACGCGAGATAAGCTTCTCGCTCGAGCGAGAGAAGCTTCGCTCAAGCGAGCTTCAGAATCCGGATTTCTATAAGTAGTTGGTTTTCTCCAAACTTTAGGATTACTTTTCCAGATCTATTTTGAGGTTTTCTAAGGTGTTCTTGTGGAGAGATTTTTGAGAGTTTTCCTTGATGTTTTGAGAGAGTTCTTCACTCATGATCTAAGATTCATACATCAAGGAGTTTGTTACTTCATAATTCATGAGAGTTCTCTTTGGTGGATTCCGAAGATTAAAACGTAGAGTTTCAAAAGGCGTTTGATTCTATACGTAGTCGTTAATTCGACAAGTGAAGTTGTGGATTCAACTTCAAGTGGATCAGTTCCGAGACGAAGGCTTGGTGAAAGAGTTGCAGAAGATTCGAAAGCAAATTGACTGAGTTGGGTAATTTGTGTATTATCTTTATAATCTTTCTTTCTTCAGTAGTGGATTGATTAGTGCCATTTCGCCCGTGGTATTTGATTACAATTGAAGGTTCTTCAATTGTGGTTTTTTCCACGTAAAAATTGTTTGTGTCGATTTATTATTTATTCCGAAAAACAAACAATCTAAATCACTTTCGTAAGTGCTTGTTGATTTAGATTGTGTGTTTTGGATTATTGGGATTTGGAATATTTTAATCTTGATCTAATCACGAATCACTTAGGATTTTCAATCGGTATCAGAGCCGGTCACTCTTTGTTTTATCAAAACTATAGGAGTGTGATTTTGTGTGACTAGTATTATGGATTCTATTCGTGAAGGTAACTAGACTCATAGACCTCCTTTACTCGACGGTACAAACTATTCTTATTGGAAAGCTCGTATGAGAGGCGTTTTAAAATCCATCGATGAGAAAGTTTGGCCTGCGTGATCTATGGGTGGAGTGAACCTATTGTCACCATTGATGGTGTAGATATTCCTAAACCCTTGATAAATGGGACACTGGCCCGATTACCAAAACTTCGAGTTGGAACAAGAAGGCTCTCAATTCCTGTTTTGCTCTATCACACTTGAAGAATTTCGTCGTATCTGCACGTGTGAGGTAGCAAAAGAGGCTTGGGACATTCTTGAAACGATTCACGAAGGTACTACCTTTGTCAAAAGGTCAAAACTTCAACGTCTCACCTCCACCTTTGAAACCCTTTTTATTCGGGATGATGAGACATTTGATGATTTCTATGCAAAACTCAGTGATATCGTTAATTCCTGTTTCACACTCGGTGAAAAAATCCCAGAAGCTAAAGTGGTTGGAAAAATTTTGAGGTCTTTACCCAAGAGGTTCCAATCAAAAGTGACAACCATTGAGGAGGCTCAGAATGTTGATACCCTCAAGCTTGATCAATTGGTTGGAAACTTGCAAACTTATGAAGCCCACAAGATTTCAAAGAAAAAACAAAAAGAAAGCGTGGCTTTCACTAGTGCTCATGAGACTGGAAAAACTCCAGAGACTGAATTTGATTTAGAGTCTGAGATGACGGCTATGATTACAAAACAGTTTAAAAAAATTTTGAAGAAAAAGAAGCCTAATTTCAGAGACCCTATTTCAAAAGACAAGAGTAATGAAAAACCCAAAACTTTTCCATCAAAATTTGCTCAAAAAACTGAAAAAAAAAGATTGTAAACGGGTAAGGGGTAAAGTGCTATGAATGTCAAGGGTTTGGTCATATTGCCAAAGAATCGAAATAAAGTTTACACTGTGACTTGGGATGATGAAAGCGGGTCGGAACAAGAACCCGAAGAACCTGAATCTGGTGAAGACGGGGATAGTGCTTTCATGACTTTTTGGTCCTCTTTCGCTCAACCTCTTCCAAAGCCATCAGATTTAGCTCGTGGTCAGAACTTGCATCATGCTCCCACCTTTGATGGGACTAACTACCTGTATTGGAAAATCAAAATGAGAGCTTTTCTGAGAGCTTTTGAACCAAAAGGTTGGCAAGCCATTGAAGAAGATACAGAAAGTGTAGACAATCTGGGCAACCAGAGAGCCCTGATTACTATTCGTGGAGCAATTTCCTATGAAGAACAGCAACGAGTTGCTCACTGCACAAAGGCTAAAGACGCATAGGAAATTCTGAGCTAGTTCCATGAAAGAGGAGATTCACCTTCCCCACCATCCAGCAGCTTCCTTGTCTTAGTTGCTAGATCAGATGAAGTCAAGCAGAATGAAGAGCAAAAAGAGGATGATGAAACATCTGAAGACAATGATGAGGTCAATGGCGAAGAACTGCAACAAGCTTACGAAAAGTTGTATGAGGAATCTCTGGATTTGTCCAAAATCAACGACAAACTCTCTCTCAAGCTCAAAGCATGTGAGAGTGAGAATGTTAGGCTGAAAGGAGAACTTGTAGCAGCAAAGTAGAATATCATCAAGATCTAGAGTGACAGGAAAGACTTATGTGAAAAACTACTATTCTGTGAAACTGGAAGGAATGAACTTCTGAAGGTGTATTCCACATATGAAGAAAAGCTTGATAGTCTTGAGATGTCACAAGCTAAATTGGAAGAGATAGTCTGTCAGAAAGATGAAGAACTTCATATTGCTAGAGCAACAATCTCCATGTGGAACAAAGGTTCCAAATCTCTAGAAGACATCCTTGGGTCTCAACAAATGGGTTATGACAAAAGTGGGCTAGGCTATGGTGCAACAGCTCACAGGGGACATGCCTCTACCTCACATAACCTGAAGACTCAAGCAAAAGCAAAGTTGAAGGTAGACCAGGATGATTCTTCTCTTCATCTATCGAAAGTGGGTAAGATCAACAAAAAAGAGGTAAAACCTATTTTTATTTGTCATCATTGTGGTAGGTATGGCCACATTCATCCTTATTGCTATGAACTGTTTGGTAAGGTGTCTCAAAAGGGTAGAAATTCGAATACATTTTAGGTTAGGAGACAACCTTACATGTCTAGGCGGAATACCAAGATTCATGAGGGTGTTCACAACACCAAGACATTGACCAAGACCAAAAGGATTTGGGTAAGGAAAGATGATTTGACTTGTTTAGTTGTTCACACTGCCTTAAAAGCACGTGACTCACACATGTGGTATCTTGATAGTGGCTGCTCTCGTCACATGTCTGGTAACAAATCCTACTTCACCTCTCTTGAAAAATATGAAGGAGGAATTGTTACCTTTGGAGATGGCGGCACTTCTAGAGTCATTGGTAAGGGCTCTATAAGTGTTGCTGGTCTTCCCAAACTGGATAATGCTCTACTTGTTGATGGTCTTAAAACAAATCTTTTAAGCATTAGTCAAATGTGTGATTCCCATCATGAAGTATTGTTTTCAAAAAATAAATGTGAAATTTTGGATAAAAAGGAAAATACTGTTTTACATGGGGTTCGCACATCTGATAATTGCTATGTGATTGTTACTACTGATGATCTCATTTGTCACTTTGCCATCATAAGTAACATTGATTTGTGGCATCAAAGATTAGGTCACATGAATTTCAAAGACCTAACTAAGATAGCCAACAAAGAGCTTGTGAGAGGAGTACCTAAACTGCGTAAGAATTTGAGCCATGTGTGTGGACCATGTCAACTTGGAAAGCAAACCCATGCCCCTCATAAAAAGGTGAACAGCTTTACAACCAAACATCCTCTTGAATTGGTTCACATGGATTTAATGGGTCCTACTCGCACTAAAAGCATTGGAGGTAAAAGATACATTTTTCTAACTGTTGATGATTTTACTCGTTTTTCTTGGGTAAACTTTTTAAGGGAAAAATCTGATAAGTTTGATGCTTTCTAGGCTTTAGTCCTTAAAATCCAAAATGAACAGGGTGTTTCCAATGGGCGTATCATAAGAATCTGAACTGATCATGGTCGTGAATTTGAAAATAGTTCGTTTTCAGATTTTTGTGATATGCATGGAATTAAGCATGAATTTTTTGCACCTATTACTCCACGAAAAAATGGAGTGGTTGAGAGGAAGAACAAAGTTGTTCAAGAAATGGCTAGGGTCATGCTCCTTTGTAAGCAACTTCTTCCAAAGTTTTGGGCTGAAGCCCTAAATACTGCGGTTTATGTCATAAATCGCGTGTATTTAAGGCCCGACACTTTACAAACTCCATATGAATTGTGGAAGGGATTGAAACCTAATGTAAAATACTTCAAAACTTTTGGGAGTAAATGTTACATCTTTAAAGATAGGGAGCCCTTGGGCAAATTTGACGCCTGAAGTGATGAAGGTATTTTTCTAGGGTATTCAACCAACAATAGGGCTTTTCGAGTCTATAACCTGCGAACTTCATCTTTAATGGAATCTATCAATGTGGTTATAGATGACACAGGTGCACCTACTCCAGCAACAAATGAGGATGACAATGGTGAGTCTCCAATCTTGGATACTGAACCACAAAATCAAGGAGAAGCTGCGGTCCAATCACAAGAAATTGATACAGCACCATCCTCACAGGTAAGTTCAAGTCCAAAGAGTGCTTAAAGGGACATCACTCCTATTGCTTCTGTCACCGCAAGTCCTGAGCTTAAACAATCAGGAAGGGTGAAACTAAATCATCTAGCTCAACAGGTGATTGGAAGTGTTTCGGATCGTATGAAAACCCGAAGACAGATTCGGGATGAGGTATCACATATGTGTTATGTTTCATTAATTGAACCTAAGAATTTTAAAGAGGCCTTGCTAGATGATAGTTGGGTCAATGCTATGCATGAAGAATTAGGTCAATTTGAATGGAACAAAGTTTGGACTCTAGTTCCCAGACCTAGAGACATGAATGTGATAGGTACCAAGTGGATCTTTAAAAATAAATCTGATGAGAATGGTATTGTTGTTAGGAATAAAGCTAGGTTGGTTGCTCAAGGCTACACACAAGTAGAGGGTGTTGACTATGATGAGACGTTTGCCTCAGTTGCACGTCTTGAATCTATTCGTATTTTGCTTGGTGTTGCTTGTTTTCTTGGCTTTAAATTGTTTCAAATGGATGTGAAAAGTGCCTTTCTGAATAGGTACTTGAAAGAAGAGGCACATGTTGAGCAACCAAAAGGGTTTGAGGACCCTAAATGTCCTAATCATGTCTACAAGTTAGACAAGGCTTTGTATGGGTTGAAACAAGCCCCTCGGGCTTGGTATGATAGACTTACTACCTTTCTTCTTGATAATGATTTTCAAAGGGGTAGTGTGGATAGACCTTATTTGTGAAACATACTAAGTCTCATATTCTTGTTGCTCAGATTTATGTTGATGATATTGTGTTTGGATCTACTGCTAAACATCTTGTGAAATATTTTTCGGATTGCATGACACATGAGTTTGAGATGAGCATGATGGGGGAGTTGTCTTATTTCTTGGGTCTTCAAATTAAACAGTCTCCTTCGGGTATGTTTGTTTCTCAGTCTAAGTATGCCAAAAAGCTTGTGTCCAAGTTTGGTCTTGAGTTTGCCAAACATGCACACACTCCCATGAGCACTAGTCTTCACCTCTCCAAAGATTCCTCTAGTATTGATGTTGATCCTACCCTCTATATGAGTATGATAGGGAGTCTTTTGTATCTGACATCCAGTCGTCCTGATATTTCTTTCAATGTCGGTGTTTGTGCCCGTTACCAAGCCAGTCCTAAAGAGTCTCACCTTCTTCCGGTCAAACTCATCATCAAATATGCTAATGGGACCTTGGGGTATGAGGTTTGGTTTTCCACTGATACTATAGCTGAAATTACTGGTTTTTCTGATGCCGACTGTGCAGGGTGTGCTGATGATAGGAAAAGCACATCCGGGGGGTGTTTTTACCTTGGGAATAATCTGGTCTCCTGGCATAGTAAAAAGCAAAATGCCATCTCGCTTTCCACTGCTGAGGCTGAGTACATTGCTGTCGAGAGTTGCTATCCACAAATGTTGTGGATGAAGCAAATGCTTCATGACTATGGGATAGAACAAAACACTCTCACTCTTTTTTGTGATAACACAAGTGCCATAAACATTTCAAAAAATCCTATCCAACACTCTCGCACCAAACACATTGACATTCGTCATCATTTTATTCAAGAGTTAGTGGAAGAAGGCCTTGTTGTCCTTGAGCATGTTTCCACTGAGTATCAAAATGCTGATATTTTTACAAAACCCCTTGATCTTCTTCGGTTTGAGTTCCTTAGAAAGACCTTGGGTGTCATGCTCGATCACTAGAGTGTTACTTGTTCTTGAGTAGGTGTAAGTGTTTGGCTATCTGAGTGCTTGGTTGCTATAATCTCATTGTCATTGATTTCTGTTTTTCTGTCATCCAACTTTTCTACGTACACTACTCATGCTGCTTACAAGATCTCATTGTTCATTGTTCATAGCTCATTTTGAATGTCCATGCTTATTAACCTCATGATCTCATTCTGTATACATCATTGAGATAAATTGCTGCAGGGGTTTCCGCACAAGTGATCAAAGTTCTCTATGGACCACTAACAATGTTTCTTGTACTTTTACAGTGGAATTGACTGATACTAGTATATCATGGGTGATGTAGAATCTCTTAACCATCTACCATCTGTTTTCACTTCCACGGTTTCTCCCTCAGTTCCTTGAAGTCCGGGCATTAGGAAAAGGCTACCTTAGAGGCACCAACCAGGCCATCCTTTATGATTTCATTCTTCTCTGGTTTGGTTTCCATACTCTTGAGCATGAATGCCACCAGTGAGTGCCCACACGAAAGAAAAATTTTAAAAAAAAGGAAAAAAAAAGGAAAAAAAAAATGGACTCATTGATTGAGGGGGAACCTCCGCATTTACTCAATAAATACCCCGTGATTCCTAGTGGTTTGACTTTTCTCTGTGATGTTTAGTTACTCTTGCCGGAGGTCCAGCCATCTGATCACTAGTGGACTCTCATGGATTGCACACACACTTTATTTTGTGAGCTCTCATGTCGGATTTTGAGTTGTACATTCTCATGTAGTTTATGATCACTGATTATATTTTATCTGCTTTGCTAATGATTTCCAGTGTCATTGTTTTTTAAACATTGCAAGTTCTGAAATTCATGAATTGCAGATTATTTCATCTTAGTATTCTTTGTGGCTAAATGTGATCATCTACTTTTGTTCTGGGTGTCTCTTCTAGATATTGAGTATCTTGTTTAAAAAAAAAAAAAAGAGTTTTTTTGGGGTTTGGTTTTTTTCTTCTTGGCTCGAGCGACGAGTTCCTCACTCGAGCGTGCTTCTACTACTGCATTAGACCTGAGAGCATGTGTTTTTGGCTCGAGCGAAAAGTTGTTGGCTCGAGCAAACCCCTACCTCGCTTGAGTGACAAAGTCTTCGCTCGAGCGACCTGCCGCGGTACATATTCTGAATCTGTGTCTATTCAGTTCATTTTTTTCCCTCCTCCTCGTTTTTTTTTTCTCTCTCTCTCTCTCTCTCTCTCCCTTAGGGTTTTCATGGTCGGCTTAGCTACAATCATCTGTTGTTTTTCTCTTGATTCTGGAGCACTTTTCTTCTCTTCATCTGCTTTCTCCATTTCTAGTAAGTTTTTTTTTTTTTCATTTTTTGTTTTTGTTTTTGTGCGTGTGGTGCTTGGGTTGAGATGTGGTTGTGCGTATGCTCTGTTAGCCTTTAGGTTGTATTGTTGTTGTTTTTGGTTCTTTCCTCATGTTTTCGAGCCTCTCTTACATCTAGGGTTCATGGTTTTGAATCATTTTGTTTTGGGGTTTCACATTCGATTTTTTTTGTTAGCATTGCACATTGGGGATTTCATTTCTTATACATCTATTGCCATTGTGAGTTTGGAATGTTTTGTTAGAGTTTAACAATTGGGGAATTCATTTCCATATCCATATATTGCCATTGTGATATTGTCCTCTGTTTTCTCTATATTGTTCCATACATTGATGTTTTTATTTTCATATCATGTTGCCTTTGTGCCCTGTTTTCATTAATGGCTTTCTTCTATTGCTTATTAATGAACTGTTTAATGGACTAATGGTATCTTTCTGTGGTGTTTGGTTTGAATTTGGGGGTACTTTTCTGTTGGGTTTGGTTTGGATTTGGGGGTTTGGTTGGGTGTTCCTTGTCTGTCTGGCCTTTGTGTCTATCTTACTCTGTTTGGGTTGTCTAGTCATGGCTGAGTCGTCTAAATGCTGCAAGACCACTGTTTCCCGTCCATCCTTTAACACTAAAAAATTCCCTTCTAAAGAACCAGCTAAGTCATTTAGGGAGTCTTTTGCGTCTCGCAAGGTCCATTTAGAGCGCAATGTCCTCTCCAATGCCTTTGAGGTTCTTTCCATTTTATTTGATTCATTAGGCGGAGATCAAGTGTTGCATTTTCCGGGTCCCCAAAATTTGAGTCTCATCCGGGAATTCTATTGCAATATTCATTCCATTCAGAAAGAACTTTCGGTTTCCTTTAAAAATTGGGTTAGGCACAAGTCACTTGCAATCACTGGAGATGTGCTTCAGGTATTTCTTGATCTTCCTGAAGTTAGTAATTGTCATTTTCCGTTTCTGACCCGGTTCGGTGTTGATTTTGATAGGGTTGCCTCTGAGTTATGTGGTGTTGACCAGATTTGGCTTGCCGGGGCACTCATTCAGCAGAATGAGTTGCTTCATCGGTTCCGTCTTCTTAATCTCATTGTCTGTGCTAATATCTATGTCACCACCCATTCCTCGCATATTACTCAGGACCAAGGTTATGTTTTGTATTGTATTCATCACCGTCTTCCTATTGATCTTCCCGAAATGATTGTCTTGAAAATGATTGGGGTCTTTGAGGGTAGAAAGTCTTTAGGGCTTCCTTACGAGTGTTTCCTTACCCGTTTTCTCACTTCTCTTGATGTTCCTTTTTCTGATGATGATGAGTTTGCTCACCCTATCAAACCTATTACCAAGCTCACTATTTCCCAGAGTCAGGCCCATGTGAGGGGGAGTGTGTCAGGGATTGGGAGTTCTGGTGTAGGTGATACTGATCCCATTACCGAGGAGGAGGAGTTTGAGGCAGCCACTGCTGGAGCTCCTGATCTACCCGAGATGCACCCTTGCTCATTCTGTGGCCAACTGCAGCACTTTGAGCAGGCTGTTACTCGTCGCCTTGATTTTATGGACGGCTGCCTTGATGCCCTTGACAGCCAACTTGATGAGCAGAGTACCATGCTCTCCCAAATCCTCTCGCTTCTTCAGCTACAACAGCTCCCTCCTACCTAGTTTTGAACTCTGGTTGTCTTTGCACAGTTTTTTTTTTTTTTTTTTTTTTAAATTTTTATCTGGACATTTTTTTGTTGCCTTGGATAGTTTTACTCATATTGTATCTGCCTGTTTTTGGGTAACTCCAGAACAAAAAGGGAGAGTAGTTGTTAGTTGTTTGGTGGTTTGGTGGTCTATATGTTCTTTTTGGAGTACTCATGTTTTTCTTTTGCAGATGGGAATTTGGACAAGTATATATCAGTTTATATGTTACATTGTCATATTTGCTAATGATGTGAATATTAATGATATGGCTATTGGGTTCTATGTTTTTCTTTAATATCTTGATGCTTTGGTTTGTTATGTTCCATTTCAGGTTTGATGGACTTACATTTGATTACAAGTTTTCCTCAAGTTTGGTTTATTGTTTCAAGACGTAGTTCAAGTTTGTTTTGAGATTGGTTGCATAATTGTTTTGATTTGAGTTGTAATAATTTAAGCCTGTTCGTTGGTTTAGGAAATTGTGTTAGAAAGTTTTGTCCGGGTATTGACAAAGGGGGAGATTGTTAGGTCCCTAAGTCTTGTCCAACCTGCGAACAAACTTGTGTAATCGAGTTGTAAATTTCTGCGCTGTTTTGTTTTGCTCGCTCGAGCGAAGAAGTCCTCGTTCGAGCAAAGGACTGCGTCTAGCTTAAAACCTGAAAGAGGTCATTGTGCGCTCAAGCATAGCATTGGTGGCTCGAGCGAAGATCTGTGTCTACATTAAAACCTGAAGCAGTTTATTCCTCGCTCGAGCGAAGACTTCGTGGGTCGAGCGAAGGCACTTATGGAAATCACGCGAGATAAGCTTCTCGCTCGAGCGAGCTTCATAATCTGGATTTCTATAAGTAGTTGGTTTTCTCCAAACTTTAGGATTATTTTTCCAGATCTATTTTGAGGTTTTCTAAGGTGTTCTTGTGGAGAGATTTTTGAGAGTTTTCCTTGATGTTTTGAGAGAGTTCTTCACTCATGATCTAAGATTCATACATCAAGGAGTTTGTTACTTCATAATTCAAAAGAGTTCTCTTCGGTGGATTCCGAAGATTAAAATGTAGAGTTTCAAAAGGCGTTTGATTATGTACGTAGTCGTTAATTCGACAAGTGAAGTTGTGGATTCAACTTCAAGTGGATCAGTTCCGAGACAAAGGCTTGGTGAAAGAGTTACAGAAGATTCGAAGGCAAATTGACTGAGTTGGGTAATTTGTGTATTATCTTTGTAATCTTTCTTTCTTCAGTAGTGGATTGATTAGTGGCATTTCGCCCGTGGTTTTTGATTACAATTGAAGGTTCTTCAATTGTGGTTTTTTCCACGTAAAAATCGTTTGTGTCGATTTATTATTTATTCTGAAAAACAAACAATCTAAATCACTTTCGTTAGTGCTTGTTGATTTAGATTGTGTGTTTTGGATTATTGGGATTTGGAATATTTTAATCATGATCTAATAACAAATCACTTAGGATTTTCACTCGTGATATTGCCAAGGGGGAGAGGCTATATTATGACTATAATGGATATGAGCATGAATACCTGACCCATCATTTTGTCTATGATCCACGTAGATATTCATCTAACGAGTTTGCGTAATTGTCGTGAAATTCCAGATTCTGATAGATCCTTCTGATGTATACACATTTTTTTTTCTTTTGTTTTTTTATTTTTATTTTTTTGTTGCAGCTTACACATTTTTGTTGCAGAGTGTCCACATTTTTTCCTAGTTTTCTAATTGTATCCTCAGCCCATCAATTGTAATTTATCATGTAGTGCTGGCCAAGTATGTGCTGTGAGAGAAATATTGCAAGCGAGGGAACTTTCTTTGGAATTTAACATATGAAGGGTTTTAAATAATTACAAATTTGAGTTATATGGCATTGTCTTTATGTACTACAGTTTCAATGAAATGCATTACTTTTATTTATGGTTTCCTGTAAGTAGGTCTGAAGATTACTATAATGGACTATTGGAGGGCTTTTCCTGCAACATTTGTTTCTCTTTCCTTATCTTTATTTGAGTTAGATGATATTATCTTTATGTGCTAAAGGTTTCAATGGAAGACACTACTTTTATTAAATGGCTTCCTTAATGTAGATCGTAAGATAAACTTTAATAGACTGTTGTGTGTTTTTATTATTAAATTTTTCTCCCACTAAAACATATTTCTCTATCTGTTGTTTCTATTTTGGTTTCTCCTCTCTATAAACATTTCATCATTATTTTCTTAAAATGCTAACCGTCCTCAAGAAAGCTCGAAGACAGGAAAATAAAGTAAAATACAAATATATTCTTTTTGGCTGCCTATTGAACGATTGAAAGTAGTTTGAATTGAAAATGTAAGAGTTGAAGCTTGACTTAAATGTTTGATAGACTCTATGTTAACATGAAACTTGTTTGGGTTCACATTCATGTAGGAGAGATTGATGCTCAATACACTCTGAGTTTAACATGTCAATTCACCCCATGTGTCTTCTTGATCGAGATACCTTAAGGTTTGCTCAATCTGATAGGAAAGTAAGTGGATAATCTCAATTTCGGTCCATATGTTGTGTTATTTAGTTTTTATTTTTTCATATCATAGTCAGCCTAAATGAGAAATTGTAATTCTAATGTGCACCTTGCAACAACTTGGGCTCCTATCGATCTTCTTGATTGACCTATGCCTCACAAAGTATGAGATACTCAAATTCCCACCATCTTTCTTGGCTGCCACAACAATCTACACTGCTAAATGTACCATTTCTGGGTTTAAGCAATAGAGCAAGGCCTGTGAGTGGCATACTAGCTACTCAGAAGATCAGCTCCTAAATGTTCGCTGCCATGTTCAATTTTGAACATGCGTTGAACTGTACTTGTGTTTCATTTGACAGTATTTTTAAGATAATAAATATTTTATCTGTTCTCTCTTTTACTCATGTGATAATAAAACATCATCCATCACTTATGAGAGTTGTGTTGGAGCTAGGAAAGAATTGTAGCAAAACAAAACTAGTCTGAATTGATTAAACCTTGAATATTGTGTTTGATTTAAAATCACTACCATACATGAGTTCAAATATTGTGCAGCAGATATGAGGATCAATTTTGAGCGCTTAATGTTATATATATATATATATATATATATATATATATTTTGGCGATGGTAACAAGATGGTCGCCAAAAAATATGTTAGCATTTTTCTTTATTTTTTGCGACGGCAAAATAGCTATCGCCATAAGTAGTTTAGACAGTCGCAAATAATTTGCAACCGTTACTTTGCTGTCACAAAAAGTCTTTTGCGATTGTTTTTTCATTATTTGCGACAGCTTGTAGCGGTCGCAAAAAGTGCTTTTTTTTGTAGTGGGCCATGGGAAATTAATTAAGTGCATGTCGAGGGAAATCAAAGCCACATAATCAAACCACCAAATCTATAAAGCATCAACAAATGACCACAAGTCTTGCTAGATAATTGAAATCAAAGTCATATAATCAAACCACCAAATCAATATTACCCTTAATTTTTTGTCAAATTTCCTTGTCTATGACATCACTACCACATCCTTTATAACTTTGTTTCTCTAGTTTTTTTTTTTTTTTTCCTTCTCCCATGGTCTGTCTTATACCATTCCTCTCCCTCCTCTCATATAACACCTACACAGCTATCGCCCTGAAGAATTAATTTATTTACAATGATTTTTTCAGTACTAATTTAAGTCCTCTATTGTTAATTGTTAGTAATTGCCTTCTTGTCCCTTGTTCCTAACATGAAGTTTGCTTTTATTCCTTCAATCTTTTGTTATCAAATTTGTTATCCATGTTGTTTATCATCAAGGATCACTTAAACTCTTTGAAGTTTTGGATTGTTATATGCATTTCTACTAAGTTGGTTTATAAAATAAATTATTTAAATATGAGTTTAGATGTAATTGCTAATATATTAATGTTTTCCTTGTTTATTTTCTTTGCAAATTAGTTTTTGATGACATGTGGAAGCGTACTTGCAAATCAAGATCAAGTGTTGAACTTATTTTTTTTCTTGAACTGATATTTAGTTCTAGTTGTAAATCAAGATCTAGAGTTGATTTTTTGTGCGGCCTCCACGTTAGTTCAATTTAGGATTTGCTATGATAGTTTTTTTTTTGTTATACTTAATGAATTATTACTAAATTTATTTGATGGATATATTTTGATTTATAATATAAATTGTTTAGTGAATTTGTTGTGTGGACTGCGTATAATAGCTGGTGGATTTTTTAGTACATTTAGAAGGCAATTGGGATATGAGCATGAATATTTGTGACATAATAATTTTAATTCAAATATAAAATATGCGACAAGTTTAGTGACGAATTTTTTCGTCATTTGTACTTGTTATTATGACAAAGTGATTATTCGTCGCTAATAAATATTTTTTGTGACAAAATTTATTGCAGCTTATATATGAAAGTTTTTGTTGATTTTGTTGTTTGGTGACTAAACATTTCGTCATGTATACATATTTTTGCCACAAAATATATTTTGTCACCCATGTCTGACTTTTGGAGACGAAAAATTTCGTCAGCTTTACATCTTACTGTGATGAAATTATTTCTTCGTCAATGATCAACATGTGTGACAAATTTATTCGTCAACTAAAGTTATAAATGTGGTGTTGAATAGCTATTTGGTGACGAAAATGAAGATTTTTTATGACAAAATATTGTTTTATTGGTGACAAAAAGTTTCGTCACTAAAGTAATTTCATTGGTGATGAAATTATTTTTCGTCACGATACTTTTTAGTGACAAATATTCAATGACAAACCTAGTGATGAAAATATTTCCTCACAAATATCTATAGTGACGAAATTAGCTCTTCGAAGACAAAAACAATTCGTCATCGAAGACCCAACTTCTTGTACTGTAAATTAGTTTGTGTTGTAATATTTAATTGGCCTTGCCTAGTTAAATTCTTATTTAATTAGCTTAGATAGTTGGTTAATTATTCATTCAAGTTTTGTAATAATTAGCTTAATTAGTTTAGCTAGTTAGCTTTATGTTAGGAATAATGGTATCAAACTATATGGAAAATATAATTTAAAATTATGCAAACGCTTTTTGGGCAAAACCAAAATTAAAATAAATCAACATAATAACGTGATAAAACTAAAAAGATAAAGTGTGTGAGCTGTAGACCTTTATCTTAAGAGATCCTTAGTCTCGATTGTGTGCTTAGGAATGGGGCGTCATCTATCTCGGATACAGCGATCAATGTCTTGCACTACAAGCACTTACTATTGCAAACCCTGATGAACTGTTGTGCATGTACTCTCTTTTGTGTACTCTTAATAGGAAAATTAGACTCAGAAAATATGAAGAATAATGCAAAGTGAAGAAGAAACAAATCCCCATTCAAAATGAAGTGAGGGAGATAGAATAAATAGACTTCTGGAGACTCTTTTGAAAGGTTGTGATCCTTCAAAGTAAATTTAAATTCAAATTTTCCAACACTTTATTCATTCGGACTCTCCTCCGTGAGAGCGTAATGTAATAATGTGTATGTCTTTCAACCCCACGTCTTTCTCCCTTTTATTTACCCACTTTTGATGGTTAGATTAGGGACATGTTTCAATTAACGTACCTTATGCTTGCATCCATTTATCTTATATTGCATGCACCGAGGCTCGGTACATCATTCAAACTCCATTGTCATTTCAATATTTCGTTGAATACGTGCTTAGACCGCATGTTTTGAATTGAGTCATATGCCACATTAGTAGCCGAGCCTATTAATTGCATTATTGCATGTATTGCATTAGACATCTTGTATAGTTAGGAAACATGCATTTTTTTCTAACTCTTTTGTTTTGTCTTAGCTTGGAGTACTAGGTGAGTTTTTAGTGCTTTAGCATACTTGCATGAGTGTGAATGATTGCCATGACTAGCATGTTTGCCATGAGGCTAAATGCTTACATGCTAAACTGCTTGAATGCCTATGGATGAAGGCTTGTTGTTTGAAATGAAACGATTTAATAAATGTATGTTTAAGCCCACTTTGTTGAGTGGCAAATTCACAAACTTTAAAGCCCATTTGAGGTGGCAAAATCAAACCCTTTTCACAAAACAAACATGAAAATGAGTTGTTCCAATTCGGGCAAACTAGTCTATAATTGCTTGTGCGCATCACACAGCAAAGGGAGCCTAATAAACAGAACAAGAGCACATAATGTTGATAAAAATCATATCGTGGTTAGTATAGGCCGATCTTTGATCTAGCGAGCGGGGGTGCTCAATTCATGACATTCCCCTATCGTACCCAAGTTCTCGAGTCGAGGCAACTTTAGTGATGACAGACACATGGCCTTTGGCACGAGTCATGGGTTTTCTAAATTTTCCCAAAATAAAATATTTAGGTGGCGACTCTGTATCTGGCAAACCAATCCAATTTTGGCATTTTTGATTCAAAATCAATTTTTTCCAAAAGATTTGCCGAATTTGGACTCTTTGGTGATTATGAATTTCACATTGCACTTGTGAGATTAGATTCAAAACCGCAAGAGTCAGAACTGTAGGGCTTCTTTTCAAACTTCTGAAAAGGGGTGCGAAAAAGTGAGCTACACCTTGGTACTACGATATTTGGAACTTCTTGGAAAATGAGATTTATCCACTAGGGGCAAATGCCAAGGACAAAAAGGAATACGGCGAATAGCCGTCCAATTTATCATTTGCGGAGGTAAACTGTATAAAAGAGGTCATTAAGGAATGCACAAGTTATGTGTTGAAGAAAAGAAATCAAAGCGTCTGGTGGAGGCCATCCATAGAGGGGGGTGCGAGGTGTATATGAACAGTGTGATGCTAGCCCGAAAGATTCTCAATCAAGGTTACTACCAATCCACCATGGAGGAGGATTGTATTGGTTTTTTTTGGCAATGCTAAAAATCCTAGATTCATGCCAATCGCATGAATATTCCTCCATCAAAACTATATAGCATGACTTCGCCATGGCCTTTCTCAGTCTAGGGAATCAACATCATCAGCGCAGTCAAGCCAAAAGGATCGAATGGGCATGAATAATCTTGGTGGCAATTTTACAAAGTGGGTGGAAGCTCAATCCTAAACATTGTTAAAAGCATCGCATGTGGCTAAGTTCATCAAAAACAATATTATTTGCTAATATGGAGTCCCAAATGAGATCATATCAGATAATGGCTCGCACTTCAAGAAAGAAGTGATAGACTTGTTGGAGAAATACAATGTGGCTTTTCATGAGTCATCTACATACAAGCTGCAAACTAATGGAGCTATTAAAGTCGCCGACAAGAACATCAAGAATAACTTGCAAAAGATGGTTGAGACCTCTGAGGGTGGTCGATAAATTGCCATTCGCACTCTAGGGCTATAGAACTTCAATTCGAACATCTACAGGGGCAACTCCTTATTCTCTCGTCTACGGGATGGAAGCTATTTTGCCAATTGAAATAGAAGCCCCGTCGCTATGAATTATGGCTGAGTGTCAAATAGCAAAAGCGGACTAGTAATAGAGCGGATTTGAAGAGTTGATGTTGTTTGATGAGAGAAGACAGAAAGCATTGTATCATGTTTATGGCCACTAGCGCAGAATTGCTAGGGCTTTTAACAAGAAAGTTAAGTCCAGGAATCTCAAGGAAGGAGATATGGTGTTAAAAGACAACCGAGCTCCCATTCATGACCCTAGGGGCAAGTTCAGACCCAATTGGACTAGTCTTTACATCAACAAAGCTATTTGGTCAGGTGGAGCTGTTATTCTCATGGACCTAGATGGCTTGGAATTTTCACAACCGATCAACATGGACAAGTTGAAAAAATACTATCCCTGAGAGGCTCGCTAGGACGAAAACCCGGAAGAGCAACCTAGGCAAAAGTTAGACCATGAAAAATTAGAAATAAAGAAAAACTAAGCTCGCAAGGTTTAAAACCCTAAAGGGTGACTTTAGCTAAAGTTAGAGCACAAAATGAGAGAGTTAATACTCGAGTGAACCTGAACCGAACTACGTAAGGCCGGATTCCCATCTTTGGGATACATAGGCAACTTCAGCCTGAAGTAATCACCTCCAACTCAATTGTCCTGTCCATATGTCTGATCAGGTCATCTTTGTTAGTTTTTTACCTGAGAGTTCGGTTGTGATCTTTACTCTGAGAAGAAGAGCTGGTTACAATGCAGAGCAGTGGTGTTCAATCAAGGGGCATTTATGATCTTTTGATTCGGGGTTGTACATCTTGAGGATTGATTCTGTGCATGTCAGGTGGTGATCCTTTTCGAAAATGGTTTTGAAAAGTTCTAATAAAAGTTGATTTTGTTCAAAATTTTACGTCTTACAACTTAGACCATTTTTGGACCAAAAAGGAAATTTTTAGTGCTCACAACTTTAATTTCATTCATTTCAACATAAAGTTCTCCAACTCTCTGATACAAATCAAAGTTACTTTTATTACATCAAAAAAACTTGAAAAGAAAGGTCAAAGCAATAAACTAGGGGCATAGGTGAATCAGGTGCTCATGCATCCTCTGCTCGTGCTTGTGGAAGCTTTTGAAGCTAAAGTGAGGCTGGTTTGTGCTTCATCATCAAGCCGAGCCAAGCACTCGCTAGAAAAGGCATGACTGAAACTAAGGGTAGGGGCCAGAAGCTCTCTCATCCTCTAGGCAGTGAGGTACCTAGCCAAGTGTGAACCACAAATAGGGAATGAAACCGGGTACTCTATCCCCTCCTCTAGGCGGGTCTAAGCATGCCCGAACGAACGTCTTAACCGAAAGGGAAAGTAGAATACGCTATGCATAAGGCCAATCAACTCTATGCTAGGTTGGTGAGCCATGATGTAACTCATCTCGGTCAGATTAAGCCAAGGGCAACGCCAAGCTATGTCGATGTTGAACTGCTTTGCACATCGATTACACCACCATCCTTGTTGGGAAATCCACTAGTGGTGGCGGAATAAATAACCTCATTTGAGTACTCAAGGCAAGAGACCACTACCTTCAGCTTATCCATAAGCCACACCCGGGAAGGAATGAAAGAAATGAGAGATCAAAGAATAGAGAGATGCATGTTGAGAGAAAAGTAAGAAAAAGGCTTTGAGAGAAAAATAGAGCATGAGTGTAAAGTTATGTGAGAAACAGATATGATGAAGGGTGGGAAACAATACCTGAAAAAGTAGTGGACTCCCCGCGAATCTGGTAGTCTCTCATCGATGAAAGGCATCTAAGCCCATCAAGGTCTCGACCAACGCCAAACCAATGCAACTCTTTCCTTCTTTCAGACCTTAGGCCATTTCGATTAATCGAATGCTGGATCTGTTGAAACTAGGAGCAAGAAGGAAATGTGCAAGCATACATAAGCAGAGGGCATGTTGCTGAATCCCTTGCCAAAGAAGGTTGGCTCTGTCATCGATATCGGAGAATCGATGAATCAAGCTGGGTATGTCTAGCTCTTCGTTGTGGGCCAAAGTTTGAGCCTTGTGCAGAGTGAGCCCACACATCCATCCTAAAGCTTGGGCGTGGCCAAAATGGGGCTGAGGCATGATTTCCTCATAGCACCAGGATTCCATTAATGCCTGAAATTCTTTAAGTGTCGGGCATATTTCTTATCATAAAGTGAAAGACATATGTAATTGGGTCCCGACATCGGTTGTAGCATATAGAAGCAGAAAACAAAGTGTAATGCGGATCAGCGAAAAAAGTGCATTTATCTTTGAAACCCAGAAATTTACTTTTTTCGTGCAGTCTAAAGTCGCTATCAATCCATGAGTTTCTCAACAAGGAATATCTTCATTTGTGGAAGAAATTGTAGCTAAAATGAGGTTACGGAGAAGAAATCATGAAGCGAGAACCTTTTGTAGAAGATAAAAGGTGTGAGTGGAAGCCGACTATCAACAATCTAGAGGTTACTCATCTTGGTGGCAATGAGCCATCTCCTGCCAAGAACCACCTCATTCTCAGTGACAACTCTCTTTTCTAGCTTGCCGTCCACTTGTGTGCTGGGCAGTGTTGGCAGCATGTGTTTTGTCTTGATCTTTGAGTGTTTTAAGGTCTTGTCTATCTTTTTGGTTTTAGCAAGTTTGTTTATTTGTATTTGAGTTATTTTTGCTTTGTTTATCAAGTTGTATTTTGTATTTTGTAATTTGGTTGTTGGTTAGCTCATTACTCGACTAAGAACATTGTTTCAATCAAGCGCTCTCTTGGCCAATTCAATTCCATGACCATTTCATGCAAATATGGTGCTCATGATGTAAAATGATAAACATTTTTCATAAAAGCTGTGAGGTTTTATTCCGATCATGGTTTTTTACAAAAGTTGAGCACAATTTTCAAAAGCAAAAATAAACCTATTTGAAGCTATACATGTGCTAATGCTACCAAACAAAAAGAAACTAAGCAAAAAGTACAAAAAAATCAGCGCCAGCCGCCTCAAGCTCAAGGTGCCCTTTTTGTCCACTTTCTCGGAGGGGACTCGACAGCACTCTCTCCATTGGCTTCGCTGTCAGAATTAAACTCTGAATTAGAGCCGGTATCATCTCCGCTCCCTGTCTTAGACTCCTCGGTGTCGTCTCCGCTCTCAAACCTCGAACCAGCATCATCGTCTCTACTCTCAAATGACTTAGAATGCTGACTCATTGTCTCCTCAGAGTCACTAGTCTCAGCATCATCATTGCTTAAAATGGGCTCTGAAGGATTGCTCTGGCCTCAGGTGCCCCAATCTCTGCCTCAGTCGTGGCTTACATCTCGGCCACAAGCAGGTGCATGTTTCTCTCTCCTCTCTACTGCTAGAGGAGGTGTTGCCACTGCTGGTGCTGGTGCTGGTGCTGCTGCTGTTGCCATCAGTGCAGATGGAATCTGGAAAAGAAGAAACAATTATCAACATATCAGCTACAGTGTGTGTATCAGATATAGGCATAGTATGCAGAATAAGTGCCGTGCAGAAATTAGATACAATGTGTGAGTACAGTGTGCTAATGCAAAGTATCAGTGCAGTTTAGGAAAGACTATAGTTGAAATGCCAGTGTATCAGTGGAAATGTGATAGCATGAAGTGCAAACTGAATGAAATTACCTGGGTACTGGGGAGACCAAGTTGCATCTCCCTCCTCTGCACCATACTCATTAGAGAAGCCACCAGCACAAGGAGGCTCCCTGTACACTCTATAAATGCCTGCAAGTGCATTTGGATGATCAATGTTTGAAATAAACATATCTGAAATGGAAATGTGTGGGTGCAAATTGTAAAATATGGTTTATACTTGGGACGAGCCTTGAACTCTAACATACTCGTGCCCAGCCTCTGCCGGCTCAATTAGAATCGGATAAGCAGTCCTAATCGGCCGCCAGCATATGAGCGTAGTGGGAAGCTCTGGCCAACAAATTGTTTGCTCAACAAGGGGAGCCCATCTAGTATGGGCCCTAGTTGTCCATGTCACCTCTCCTGCCATAGGAGCCCTTGCCGCCTCATCTGTGTGAGCTCCCGTCAAAGGAGGCATAAGGTGGGTCGGAATAAATTTCGTGTAATCTCCCTCTCCTCTAAAGAAGTCAGCGTCCAAGCCTACCATGAAGGCCCATAGTGTGTCCTTGAATGGGTTATCCGTTGTCCTCATAGACTCCGAAAGTGGCATCGGAACGACTGGATCAGGCAAGCCCACAGTCTGGCGAATGAATCTCTTGCTCAAAAACCAAGCTGGTGATTGGGCGTCGGCATAATTCGAAGCGCTTGATGTGGCCACGCTCCACATACTAGCCTCTCACCCCGATCGACATGATGGCTCGAGGCGCCACGCGATCTACAAGCGGAGGTTGTATAGATTGTTAGTTCCGTCATTTGTCAAAGGGTGAATCGAGCGATATTAAAGTAAAATATTTGTGAGTGTCGGGTTACCTCGGCGGCAACCGCGATTATCAAAATAATGGCAAAAAGGCCAAGGTCTCACGACTCGCATTGATATCAACCATCATATCGTCTTGGTAGGGAACCACAAGGGGAGCTCCCCATAGGCTTTGGGCGAGGGCTAGAATATATGCATAAGCGCATAGGCTGCAAGGAAAGGGCAATGATGTTATTAACGACATGAATAGATGTAGAAAGTGCAAAGCGAAGCGCAAGGCATGAATAGATCACGAGAAAGTGCAAAGCGAAAGTGCACCACATGAATAGATGTAGAAAGTGTAAAGTAGAAAGCCTGAGCATAAGCAGAATCTGAGAAAGTGTAAAGAAGAAAGCACAAAGCATGAGCAGATGCAGAAAGTGTAAAGCAAAAAGCACAAGTTTGAATAGATATAAAGCAGAAAATATGAAATAAAAAGTGTAAAATGCAAAGAGGTAACTGAAATGCATACCTCCCAAGCTGGCCAGTAGCCTCCGATCTGCCCTCTTCTCATGCGGGAGGTGGAGCTCATATAGCCATACAGGGTGGCGAGGCTAGCTCTGCCCCAGTCATAAAAGCGTACTTGGAAAGGGTCACCAGGGCACTCAACAGATATAAATCCACGGTGTTCCACCCGTTTGAAAACAAAGTGGTACTGCGGACAAACATCAGGATGCCCTGGGCATACTACTCCATCTCCTCCAATATCTCGTGCTCGCTCCCGTGAAACTGCTCGGCAAACCAGTTGTATCTCACCATAGCTGGCCAGTACAGAGGTGGGCACGCTCCCACCAGGTCAATCTAAGCAGCCTCCTACTCGCCCAGATCTATGTTAAAAGGGATAGGAGCGGATCACCCCCTACTCCTAAGCCTATGATCATAGCAAAGTCATAGAGAGTCATCAACATCTCCCTGGCAGTAGAGAGGTGAAGGAGTTGGTGGTATCCCACCACCTCTCCACTAGCACTTCTAGAAATGGGTGGCTCGCTATGATACGTGTCAGGCCGGAGCAGAAAAGGCCGAAGCTAGTCTCATCGATGATGTCATGGATCCCGTTAGGGAGCTCGTCATGCTAGTCCCTTGCCGTCGTCGCTCCATACCCCCTGTTGGCACGAGAGCCTCCCTGTGGCAGAGAAGAATAGGTGAATCAGATGAAAGGCATTGATGAAAGTGCAATAAGATGAAAGGCGGTGCAAGAAATGTAGTTAACGGAAAGGTAGGAATGCATGAAAACATAGTTCATACCTCAATAGCACTAGAAGAAAGGTGGGAGGCCGGCTCCCTCAACAGGAGGTCCTTTGGTACACTTGACAAAGTTCTTTGAAACGCCTAATGCATACAGGCGATAATATGTGCTTGCGGGGATGATATGTCGCCGGATCAAAGGGCCACACTCTCAATAGTAATGGCTCTGGTTTGACCTCTGGCGCAAACTCCGCCTCAAGGTCAGCCTCAATGCCCTCTGCCGCCTCACCGACCTCTGCAACTACTGGCTCATTTACCTCGATAACGGATGGAACCTCTAGAGGAGCTTCGTCGTGAGAAATCTCATTTGCCATCTAGACAATGGGTAAAAGTAGCTGAAAAGTGGAGAAAAATGGAGAAAAGAGGGTAAACTTAGAAAAAGTCAACCCTATGAGAGAAAATGGGAGAAAAAGTCAAAATTCGGAAAAGTTCACGAAACCCAAGAGAAACTTAAAGGAAACAAGCTTGAAGTTGTGAAAATTTGAGAAAAAACAACGAAATCAAAATTTAATTGGTTCAAAATGTAGATAACTAAGGGTTTTATGAAAAAAGTTTATGTGGGGCGTTCGAAAATGCGTATAAAACATGGATCTAGAGAGAGAAAATACCTAGAGAGAGAGACAGGATTTTCGGCCTTGTGGGCATGAGGAAATGAAGCCTTGAGCCCTATATTTAAAGGCAAAACAAAAGTCATCTTTTCCCCAAATCTACCATCATTGGCCGGGGCGTGTTTTATTCTAGGACACGTAAAGCGCAGCCTAGCAGTTCTCTTGTATCTCGGGGCGTGAAGCGTGGCCTGGCGTGTTTATGTTGGGACTCTGAGCACGAGTTCGGCGGTTCTCTTGTATCTCAAGATGTGTGAAGAGTGGCCCTAGCTCGGGATGCATGAAGCGCAAGCTGGCGGTTTTATTGTATCTTAGGATGCGTAAAGTGTGGGCCTAGGCGTGTTGTATCTCGAGGCAGCGTAAAGCACGAGGCCGGCGGTTCTCTTGTATCTCAAGACGCGTGAAGCGCAAGCTTGAGCTATTTTTCTTGTTTCTTAGGACACGTGAAATGCGACCCTAAGTGGTTTTCGTTCCTCCGTTTCTCAAGATTCGTGAAGCGCGACCTTGAGCGGTTTTTATCTTGGGATGTATGAAACACGACCTCGAGTGCTTTTTGTTTCTTAGTTTCTTAGGATGCACGAGACGCAAGCCTGAGCGGTGTTTTCTTTCCTCATCTCATCTTTTGGCTTGGTCAGAGTGTGTTTTAGATCTTTTTGCAGGGAATCTGTGTTGGTTTTGAGCTTCAAGCTGCTTATTCATATGTTATTATCTCGTTATCTTGCTTATTGCATTATTGTTTATTGCATCATCTTGCATGATCATGAGTTTTCAAAATAGCCGGCTTCGCGATGCGTGTTAGTCCAGCTTTCAAAGTTTTTGTGCAGATCATTTACGTCTTGCCCCTGAACTGCGCTGGTTTGATTCCTTGCAAAAGGATACGTAGGCAGCCTGTGGGCACAACCATTTATTTCTGTCTTGATTGTTTGTCCAAGTCTTACCGCCTTGTCAAAATGGTCATCTTCGGGCCTTGACACCCACTCACGTCATTTCATGACTCTGAGTTCTGTCAAAGAGGTGCAACTGGCCTGCCAGCCACTGCTCTTGGTTGCTAGCTGTAACAAGCCCGCGAGGGACCTCAGTGCTACAGTTTGGACTCACGTTTTTGCTGTGTTTCTAAATCTGAACCAAAGAGTCCAAATCTGGGAAATCGTTTTGAGAAAATATATTTTGTTGAAAGAAGTGCCAAACATGGACAGCTTTGCCAGATACAGAGTCGCCATCTAAATATTTTATTTTGGGGAATTTAGGAAACCCTAACTCGGTGCCAAATGCCACGTGTCCGTCATCACCAAAGTTGCCTCGAATTTAGGAATGATGCACGCATGCATAGCATAGGATATGCTGAAGTAAACATGCCCTAATACTAACCATCAAAGCAAGTAAGTAAAAGGAAGAAAGAGGTGGGGGTTGGAAGACATACACACACTCACCCACACTTATTACAAATTTGCCCTCCTTCGGAGGGACCAAAAGAATAATACAATTCAAATAATGAATTAACTATCCTAGCTAATTAATTATTACAGACCAAATAAATTAATTAAGCAAATTAATTAATCTAAGAAAGCAATAAATAGCAGCCTCGGGGAGAGGGCCCGATGCATGCGCGCTCGGTTTCGCCCAGAAATCCACTGTCATGCTCAAGATGCCTCTGTTTTCCCTGCTCTGCTCCTCTGATGACTGCCAAAGTCTCAGGGTTTGCTCTATGGATACCAGGGGACACCACTGGCTGAAGGAGAACACCACCGGCCATGTTGAATGGTCACCGGCCACAAACTTGATTCATCGGCCAACAATGGTGGCCGGTCAGACAAAAGTTCTTGCAGAATCTGGTTTGACAGTAGCAGAGGGTAACACTTGGCGTGGCAATGCATTTCAAGCAATGTATGCACCAATCATATCCCTTATCATGTTTATAACTCAAAGGGACATGAGCCTCGATTCTCGGACCACCAATCACGCATTTCCATGCATGATGGCCCAGAGAATCAAGTATGCAACTTCAATTTCAAATGAAATGCAAACCAAATAAACACACAAGGAGGCCTAACCTCTATCATACTCATTTCAAGAGGTCTAGCATGCATGCTTATGCAATGCAATCCTAAGCATGTTGGCTAGCATGCAATTTGGAAATGTAAAGAAGCATACAAAACATGCAAGACATGAGACAATTCAACCAACAAGCATGCAAGGTACAATGTAGGTGTTTGAGCATGCAAACAAGCATGTGACTTCATTCAATCATGCAAGTTCAAACATGCAACAACTCACTAATATGCTACCACATACAAGGAACATATGCAACGAGCAAAGAGATGGACTTAGACATGATTTAGGCAGCCCTAACTAGGCCTAAAACAGTGGCCAAAAGCTCAAGAAATGGGACCAAACACACATGCAAGAATACATATGTTAATGAGCCAACACTTAAGCAAGCAGAGGAAACTTTCAGGGCAGTTAAAAGAGGCTAAGCATGGACTAATAACATGCAATATAAGCTCTGAAATCATGTTAAGATGGTGGCAAACCAAGTAAACAAGATAGGCTAAACATGCAACAGTTGTCCAAAACTTAAGGCTAACAAGCCAAAATGCAAAAGAACTATACAATGGGAGCCTTGGCCGACCAAAATAGCCAAGGACAGAGCTTAAACATGGCAAAACAAGTACAAAAGCTTCACAAAGCTAGGCCTAATACATGCTTGAATAAGGGTTAAAACCTAGATGCATGTTTAGGTAACAAAATGGCATTACAAGGCATGTATGCTAAGCAAGCATGGTGTACCAAAACCAACTAAAAACAGAGGCATATTATGACATAATAAGCACAAAAATCAGCTAAGGCATGGCCAACACACACTTAAACATGGTGCTCCCTCAAGAGGTAAAAATGGTCCTTTTCAAGGACAACAAGGAGAGGGGGTGGCCCTCTCCCTCCTAGGACCTCAAGGCACCATCCTCACCTCTGAAATCCCTCAAGATTTCAGTGGTGAGAGCAAACACTATGGTCCGGAGCTCACACAAAATAGCACAAAACAAGGGCCAAACAAGGCTTAGAGGGTCAATTACCCAAAGCTTAAAACACTCTTAACAAACTATTTAGAGGCCTTAAAATAGAACTTTTATGTGTTATGTGCAAAGCCAAAAACAGTACCAAGATAGGTAGAAAAGCTTTGCATAAATGGGGAAAAAAGGGACAAGCTTCTAACCTTTGAAGACCCTCTTCAACAATGGAGCTCTAGCAGTTTCTTTAGGTTGAAACTAGCTCCAAAACTCTAAAAATAACCCTCAAGGGCCTCAGCTCCAAGAGATGATGTGATGGTGGGTGTTTGTGGGCAAAAATAAGACAAAACACACACAAGGGAGAGAGATAGATATAGGATATAAAGCAAACCCTAACCCTAGAACTCAAACCCTAAAAATGGTACGTCTAAAATGTCTAACCCCTAAAACAAGAGAAGACCTTTCTTTATAGAGCTTTTTGTCTTGTAAAGCTTACAAGACAAGCTTCTAAGAGAGAGATCCTCCATACATTGTATGGAGGAGAGCCATCATGCCATTGTGAGAAAATATCTGCAAGCAGATGCACGAGTCGGCCCCAAAGATGCAATGTGAAAAAAAGATGGCCGGCCAAGCATTTGGCAGTGGCCACAAAACTGACCGATGGCCTCAAGCCTGGCCGGTGATGGGTGGAGATGGTCTATAAGCCCTACCTGCCTCTCAAAGGAAAAAACACAAGTGTTTGGTGCAAAACCGGACACAAAAGCAGTCAGTCGAGAGATCTTGGCGGTAGCGTTGCCAAGGCTTCAGGAACTCAAGGCGAACACAAACAAGGGTGATAGCGAGTGTTCAATCGGTGGCGTCAAGTCTTGAGGGCGGTCAAAAATGTGTGCTCTGATTGCCCTCTTTGTGAACTTCGAAAGTCATAACAATGGCGGGAGTGAATGTCAAAGCCGAACGACCCATTTTGACAAGGCGAAGACTTAGACAAACATGCAAGACAAACAAGATATGTGCCGGCGGGGGCAAAATGCAAGACAATGCACCGAAGACATAACTTATGATCATGCAAAAGAAAGGCATGAAGCATGACAATGCAACAATTTTAAACTAGCATACACCAAACTACACTATAATGCGAGAAGGGTGTAAGAGAATTATGCAATTCTCGATACGTCTCCTGTGGAGGATACAATACTGTCCGGTTCATGCGGTTCCTGACCACAAATGAACCGTACATACAATATCGTGCCTACAAAGAAAACAACTTAAAAGGTACGATGTTATTAGCAACATGCATGACAATGCAAAAATGAATGGAAAATGGTATGCAATATATACAAAACAATGTATAAACAATGCAAACTACAATGCAATGCAATTGAAACAATGCAAACTATATGCAAAGCAATTGAATCATGATCCAATCATGAGCAGTTCGAAATCACACATATGTCAAATAGATTGATGGAGGTAACAAGTCCGTTTACCATAGAACGGTCTACTGATCTATGAGTAACATCGACGGACACAAGGATGAGCATTGGGGGGTGAATGACATAAGTGGGGAAACGACCCGCTGGAGAAAGGACAATGACCCTAATGCCGGATGAAAAATTACACTACAATGTAATATACACAATGGATATGGCATGTAGCCAAACCAAATCTTGCCTAGGAAAGGCATGTACACATACAAGCCGTGGCTAACATAGAACGGTCTATTGAACTATGTTTTGACGTGAAAAGTATAGGCACATACGGACCAAGCTCAACATGAAAAGGCGCCAAGCCATAGATGGAAATGATGAAATGAATGCATGCAATCTACAATGCAATATCTATAAATATGCAATGCAATGTACATGCAATATTCTGATGGAAATGCATGACAATGCATGTTTACTTTCGATGCCGACAATGCAATATTTACCATGTATGCATGATAATGCTCTATTTACAATGCATGCACTACATATGCATGTCTTTTTTGTTTTTTTGTTTTTTTTGTTTTAAATGCAAATGATGCATGGAATGCATGTTGCTTGGAATGCGCGACAATGTAAGTCGTTTTGAAATGCAAGACAATGCATGGATTTTCTAATCTTGTGACAGCGTGCCTTGAGATGCATGAAAATGCATGAATTTTGTTTTTTTGAATGTATGATTTTGCATGGTTTCGAAGTGCGCGACAACGCGCGGCTTTTGAGATGCATGACAATGCATGTTGATGCAAGTGCGAAACAACGCGTGTCTAATGCATATGAACCCGAATACGAAACCACGCGCGTTATTTGAAATGCATGACAATGCAACCGAGTGAGTTTAAGGTCTCGCCAGACCGAGCGTATTTAAGGTCTCGCCAAACCGGTGCGTGTTTAGGGTCTCGCCAGACCATGACGTATTTAAGGTCTCGCCAGACCGGGATTTTCTCATGCTGGCGACAGCGGCAAGATGCATGAAAATGCATGAATTTTAAATCTGTGACAGCAGCGGCTTTAAGATGCATGACAATGCAAACGAACAATGCACATCAATGCCCGGAAGGTCTTACACCTTCCAAGGATTTAAGGTCTCCTAGACCGGTGATGCATGTGTGCGGGGCGGCATGATCGCCAAAATAACTTGTGCTAGGCAGTAGCGGTTGAATGCATGCAAAATGCACATGGGGCAACTTTTTGAATCTTGTAAGAGAGCAGAAGGATACGGAAAGGATACACTGCGAATTCGAGTGCCACGCCTGAAGACACACCGAGGCCCAAAGCGAGGTCGGTTTAACCGGAAATGCCTTGTTCTTGTACTATCTTGAGCAATGAGGGCCCCAAACTGGTCGACCCAAAAAAGGTTGTAGGAGGCTCACCGGCCACATGGGTAGGCCACCGGCCAATAAAAAACTTCACCGGCCAAACATTTGGCCGGCCGGCCAAAAATGTAGCCGACCGGCCAAAAATGCCTGAATCGGGGCAATTTTGACTTTTCACCTTGGGTCTTTTAAAATAGCATTTTAAACCCTATTTCTTTCATTTCTCTTAGCTGAAATTCACTTCTCTCTCTCTCTAGAGCATTTTCCTCTCTTCATTTCTCAGTTTCCCCGTTTCGTCGTTCAATTCACGTATACCTTCGCGTTTCGAACACTTTGAACAGAATATTTCTCCATTTTGGTGTCCTTTTTGCTCTTTCTGTCTTTTGCGGTTTGTTCCCCTCGAGTTTCTCTCGATCTTCGTGTCTCTTCCACTTTTCGGCTTTTTCGGCCATTTTCCACCCTCCCGAGGTTAACTTTCGGTTGACTTTCCATATTTTCACCCGGTTTTCCCTCTTCTGGCTATTTTCTCATCATTTTGACATGGCCGACGATATTCCATGGGGCGGGACTCCCCCGGATCATGAGATGGATCCCGGGGCCGGGCTCCTCCCTTTGAGCGTCCGCCCATTCGACCCGGTGACCTACCGGCCGGCGATCCACGTCTTGCCTCCCGATGGACTTCCCGGTTTGAACCGATAGGCGATGCCTCTGAGCTACTACTACAGCCTACCTCTCATCTATCCTTGGCACTTCGAGGTAACTTTCTTTCCTCTGCTTTACTTTACGCAATGTAGAATACAAAATTGTCGTGGTTGATTACGTCTTTAGCGCTTTAGCTCGGATACGGATACTGCTTGTATGTTGTAGTTGATCATAAGCACTTGCAACTAATATCTGTTTGAGGCCCGACACGTGCACACACTTGCGGCTCTGAATCACTCAAGCGCATTGACACAATACACCGGCACCTGCGTAGTTTATTGCAATCCTGCGATACGGTATTTATTTGGATCTAAAAACGCGCACACATACTATATTCGCACTGAACCACTCAAACATGCTAACACATCACACGTTGTAGTTCCCTGTAAGCACACCGGTAGCCAGTATCTGTTTGAATCTGAAAAACTTGCACGCATGCTACATTTGCACTGAACCACTCAAACATGTTGACACATCGCATGTTGTAGTTCACGATGGCTGCACCGGCACATTTTGACTGTTTGAATATGAAAATATGCACCGTGACATAATCACCTCAATTTTGCATGCCTTACAAAGCTGGTATGTTTAGCAACCTCCACCCTGTTTGTTTGAACAGGGAGATTCCCATACCGTCATGGTATGGGAACATTACCACTCGAGGCGGTATCTTGCGAGCTACAGGCGATTCGCCACATCGTTGACCAGGCCGGCTTTGGCGCATTCAGAGGACTATCCTGGCTCACCACGAGCAGGCCTCTCCTTACTACTCTAGCGGAGAGGTAGTGGGACACCACCGACTCATTCCGTCTATCTGTGCGGGAGACATGACGATGACTCCCTATGATTTCTCAATGCTCACAGGCATCGGGGTAAGGGGTGATCCGATCGCCGACAACGATATAGGCAGGTGAATTGCTCTGGTCCATCTGCCTGGCGAGGTGCCGCCTCTCGCCCGTCCAGGCTTTGTTCGTTATTCCGGGTTTGAGGTGCAGTTCAGGGTCCAGCCCGCGTTAGTGGAGGAGGCTTCGATGACTTAGGATGTTGTGGAAGCGATGCGCGCGACTTTACGATGTTCTGCTTGAAGCGACTATTTTTACGCCGGAGCGAATACCATGCGTTTGTGCTTGCTCAGCGCTCTAGTGGGTGTCACTCGGATCTTGTGCTACAACTAGGGTGGTATTGCTACACGCTTTATGGATACATGAGATCGGCTTCCGTGGCGGCTAGTTGCTCGAGACTCTTGGCGGCGCAGGAGAATGCGTTTCTTCTTTTTGCTTTACATTTCTGCTCTACATTTTCGTACTACATCTTGTACTCGTACTCTGCACACACTGCTATGATCTGCTTTATCTTGGTGTATCTTGTACACAGCACACACATACTCTACTTCACATTGTTGTACCTGCACACAATACTTGCACAATACCTGTCATGCGATACGGCTCTATTATTTACTTTAATACATGCCTGCTTTATCGATGAGCATCTTTGGTATTTACTCTGCAGTTGTGGGTGTATGCCTCATTTCGAGCTTGCCCGATGCGAGCGTGGAGACCCTCTCGTCGACCCATTCTTATACGTTTAACGGAGATGCTAGCGGAGGCCATAGGAGACATTCATCTTTTTCCGCCGCTACTTCGACAATATCACCAATGCTGAGGTATGTTTTACTTGCAGTTCATTCAAACTTCGCTTTTCACTGTATGTTTTCAATAACAGTAGATAATAATCTGTATTTCATTTTCAGATCACCTGGCAGCCTTGGGCTCCCTTGGCAGCTGTGATGCGAGATCAATTTGCCGGCGCTGAGGAGACCTCACATTTTCGGATTTTGCTAGAGGCGATGCAGCCGGGCTTAGTACTGGGTGGCGTTTCTCGCGGAGACCCTAGGGTTACCTGAGCAGATAGTTCTAGTTCACCCATCGGAGCACATGAGGGATCTGAGAGACTCACTGCGGCGAGATGGCGAGTATCTGATCATTTGGGGGCGCTATCCGCTTGAGGCATCGGCGTCTGAAGTATGTGGAGACATACATCATCACGACCTCTGGCGGTGGCCGTCGGGTTGAGGAAGCGAACTGCTGGCGCCTGAGAGGCGGCGGGGTTGGAGCAGGAGCATCGAGGAGAGCCCGAGTTCTTTGTAGGGGTGGAGCTCAGAGAGGACATGGGGCTGGTTGGCTTGCATTGCCCACCTCGATGACATATAGAGGGCAGGGCGGGGCGACCTACCAGATCCCCTTTGCTCCTCCTCCGGCTGATCACGAGCTGGTCGGGTTCCACGACTTGCCTCCGGTATGTATTATTACATTTTTCATCTTGCATTGTCATTTCATTTTCAGTTTATTTGATATTTCGCAGAATATTGATGCATCTGATATTTCTCTGAGCTTCCTCGAGTACACCCGGTCATTGGAGTTGAATGCCTCCATGATGGGGATGTTGTAGCAGACTTTCGACCTTCTGGCCCTCTGATGATACGGTATGTTCTTCTAACCACAGTCTCAAACCATCATAAAGCGCTTGACATAATCGATACATAATATAACACTTGACATCACGGCTCTTCTTGGCATCGATACACGTACTCATACTTGCATTCTACTGATTATTGCTCACGGCATCCACACCTGTACTCATACCTGTATTCTACGCGATTCAACATTTTGCGTAGCACTCTTGATCGTCTGCGATTTATGTTTTCAACCTCCTTCGATTCGGCGTAGGAGGTGCTCTAGCTGGACCTTCCGTTCCTACTCAAGGGAGAGTTGAGGAGGGCAGAGTATTTCCCGCACCAAGGCGGGGCGCACTCATCTTGGGGAGTAGCTCCGGCGCCGATTCGAGGCGGCAGCGGAGTCGAGAGGTGGAAGCGAGTGTCAGAGGAGGAAGCATCGGAGGAGGGGCCCGGAGCCGACCCGGACTCGGTCTCAGATGATGATGCTCCTGATGATACTCCTGGACCCTCGTCCAGGAAGAGGACTAGGATGAGCTCCCAGGCCTGAGATTTCTTGATATTGATCCAGATTTTGCTACTTTTTCTCTTCTTGTATTTCCCTTTCTTCTTTTTTTGTTGGTAGTTAGATTACCTTGTCTTTATGGCGAATTTTTGTTTCCAAAACTATGTACTTGAAAAGATGATGAAATGGAACAAACTTTTTATCTAAAAAGTGTTACATTTGTATATCTCATGCATTGCATCGCATTACATTACGCTATATCATATTACACTTCAATGTAAATGAAATTGATCTATTGTCTGAAAATTGAGCACTTGTACTGTAATAATCAGATAACCAACTAGCCAATAGCAAACAACCCAAGCAAACCACAGTTTAACCTGAACACAGCTCATACTCTGTTGGGGATCAATCCGCATCTGACCCATAACGATGCTTTCGGTTTGTTACGCACCAGCAAACCACTGAACAAACAACCCAATTTGACAAGGCGGACTACAAAAGTTGAAGCGGTTGAAGTTGAAACACACTCGAGATGTCCCAAATTTTCCCTTTTCTTCTTTTAGCCGCATAAAATGTAAAGAATGTACGAACTACGAGCATAAGCGATTTTAACTTTTGAAGAAGGGTTCATGGCAAGGTGTCGAGCCTAAAACTAAACCTGAGAAAGACTCAAACAAAAGGTGCGCGACCTGGACACAACGAGACACGCTCGAAAATGACTCAAAACGAGAGTTGAGGTAAACAAGACAAAAGACACGACACACGGACGTGTTTACAAAAACAAAAGACCTTAGATCTCAAGGCGGTTCCTTGGTATGATTCCCACCCTTCGACTTGTGATTCTCCGTCCTTTCGGCTCTCAAGCTTGTTTTCTCACAAGACCCTTTTCCTCACTTTTCTCTCGACTTACACCTCTCTATTCTTTATTCTCTCATTTTCATCCCTCCCCAGGGTGATTGATAGACGAATAGGAAGTTGTGGGTTCACCCACAACTTATTAGCTTCATGACTATTTCCTCCAATGGCCGAGTCGGGGTTACGGATAGGAAAGCTTCTTGGTGAATAGGGTGCCTTTACGCAAGCATGTTATGGCGGGGAAAGAGAATACAGCCTCCTTTGTGCCCCTAGTTCATCACTTTGACCATTTTTTGTTTTCTTTATACTAAAACAATTTTGACCAACATGAGAGTTAGATTAACATGCTTGTTCGATTTTCTGATTTTAAAGTCATGCAAGTCAGGCTGTGAGCACTGAAAATTTTCCCTTTTTTGGGTCCAAGAAAATGGACCAGTTTTGAAAAATGAAATAGTTTTCGAGAAAATAGTCAACCTAAGTAAAAATTTCCAAAAACTATTTTCGCGAACAGCCAATGTTAAATGAGTATGAAACCTACCCTCGAGATACGCGACTTCGGATCGGAGGCAATGGAAAATTGCCCCTTGCTTGAAGGGGCGCGTGGCAACGGAAAGTTGCCCCTGGTTTGGACAGCAACTCGGAGCAACTTATGACAACGCATGGCAACGGATGGCAACGGAAAGTTGCCCCTTGTTTGGATGATGCCGTAGCATGCTGAAAATAGTCTTCACAAATGATGATCAAAATTTCGAACACGGAGAAGATGAGGACGGTCTGAACCAATATATGGACACAGCCACTGTGAGAGTGTTGGTGGCTGGACTTCAAGATGAAGTTGCCTACGTATCCCAGACATGGGAATCAAGCCTTACGTAGTTTCGGTTGTCATAACCGAACTATCGGATCTGAATGAGGCAAGAATGGTCAAAAGCCATTACATGGACTGAGGCGCTATGAAAGCGTTGGGGGCTGGGCTTCAAGATGAAGTTGCCTACGTATCCCAAACATGGGAATCAAGCCTTACGTAGTTCCGGTTAAGGTACACTCGGGTATTTCAACCTTTACTTTTCAGGCTCTAACTTTTGCCAAGGCGCCCGATGCGGGTTTTTGACCTTGCGAGCTTTGTTTTTCTCTTCTCTTTTTTTTTTTAAATTCTTTTCTTTTTCTCTTCTTTTCTCCTTTTTTGCACTTATTATTTTCTTCTTTTTCTTTTCTTTTGCATTTTTTGTATTTTTTGTATTTTTCTCTTTTCTTTTGCTCTTGCATTTTTTCTTTGCTCTAACTTTTGCCTGGGTCGGTCTTCCGGGTTTTCAGCCCAGCGAGCCTCTCAAAGGCTAAAAGTGTAACAAGTCCATGCCAGATGGTTTTGAAATTGAAGCCCTCTGTACCCAGGAGAATGGCTGTTATATTGATCTGCAGAAGGATTCATCACGGTTGCTTCACGAGCTTCTTGCGATGAGATCCAACCTTCTTGATCTGATTTTGGTTCCTCTTGCTCGAGGGTTGCTTCAAAGTTGGCCATACAGGCCTCACATGATGGTTAGCCGTTGAACGTTCCGAATGGGTTCAAGGTTGAAAATATCTTTGGAGGAACCTTGAAGGTGAAAGCGATCTAGTGCACAATCTCAAGAGGAATTCTATACAAGTCTTCACAAGACCGCGCAAAACAGTTTGTTTTTGAAAGTTTTTAAGGAAGCGACAAATCGCTTCATGGCGAAGATAGTGTGGAACGATGCAGGTCGGTCGGGTCCTTCTCGGTACTCACACTAAGGCATGATTTTATTCATTAAAGACTTATGCGCCTCTCTTTCTCTCAAAAATGATCAAAGTTTATAAAACCGAAATTCCTTCCTCTTCATTTTTATCACCGCAGTGTTCAAAAAGGGTTTTTTTTGAAAAACTTAGGTTAATGCAATGAGTTTGGCGTGCAGGAGAGCAAGCGAGATGTACTGTCATCCCATTCAAATCCTCTGGCATAATTGGCTCAAGACAAACAATAAGTAAGGGAAAATGATAGCCGCAGCCGTTTCATTCAAAACTTCCAACTTCTAAGCGGCTCTTGAGAGACAGACTCAAAAGGAAAACAAAAGGGTAATTACAAAATGGTGTTGAGCAACAACCTTGGAATCACCGACATCCTATACAAAGGGGACCGACTACGCTACAACAGCAGACCCTTGAGCTAAAAGGATGACTCAAGACAATGAGACAGACTCAAAACAAAACAAAAGACGACTCGATACCCAAGCGAATTTACAAGACTATCATTCACGGATGCTCAAAAGCGTGCCATACGCCACATCCAAAATATACCAAGCGCCACCGCAGGTGGTTTACTCTCTGGTTATATACTCACAGTATCAGTGTGCTCAAAATCCAATAACTGGGTGGTAACGGACTTGGCTGAGGTGGGCAGGAGGATAACCTCGTTGTTAATCAAATCCTGTACCTCATGACGGAGGTGGAAGCAATTATCGGTAGCATGACTAGTTTGCTGGTGGTATGCGCAGTACAAAGCAGTATCATGTGTAGCAGGGAGATTCTTCGGGAGAGGCCGAGGCTCCAAGGGTTTAAGATGCCCTCTCTCGGCAAGGATTGGAATTGCCTTGGACAACGGCATGTAGAGAGCATGGAAGACCCTGCACCCTCAGGGTAGGTACTTTGAGGTCTAAGTATTCTTGCTAGATGCACTAGCGAATGGGTCGGCAGGCACTGCCTTGACTTTCTGATCTTTCTCGGGTGCAAGGTTGGGAATGGGAGGAACTGTTCTGGCATGACGGGGCCTATCATGGTTTTTTGATTGGCTTGTACTGCCTTCAGTTGGAGTGAAGAAAGCATCCTCCACAGCTTTTATCACAACTGCAGATATCTGTTGCTTGTTCATCTCCTCGGCTTTCAAAGCCTCGACTGCCCACAGCAGTTGTTTAATGGGATCGACATCTGCCTTTACTTTGTCCTTACCTCTGGCCTCAGCCTGATCGAGGGTTTGGGTTGATGTTGATACGTCATTGCCATAGTTGGAGGCCATCTCCGGTTCGCTAAGTTCAATCTGGTCGTCCCAATAACGGGCTCTGGGGTATAAAATTCCCGGCATATGGTGCGGTGGTGGCGTGACATTCCATAAGCGAGATCACGCTGGGACCTCTGGAGGTCTCCTATCATCCCCATTAATTGAATGTAGTAGGCTCGTGAGCTTTGATATAGTTAAGGGGCAGGCGGGTGCGCCAGCAGGCGACCTAGGTGGATGTGGCATATCAACATTGGTCTCACTTTGTAGAGTGATTCCTTGATCTAGTGCTGCTGTCATGACCATGATCTCTTCTTAATTCTGCGTCATCATAAGTCTTGCCTCAGCAAGGGGGAACACTAACCATTCTAGGTCAATTCTCGAGCTGAAGGAAAACAAACATTTCATTAAGCGGATCAAACACAAGTGTGGTGAACAAGCATGCTCTACTACTAATCCTTGTTCCCCGAGAATCCTTTGCATTACTGCCCCAAAATACTAAATCGGACACCCACAGATATAACTGATTCTCACAAACTGATACCGGTGCCCTCAAGTCTGATACTCAAACTTGCAGACTAATGTGCGCGTTTCCTGTAGAGATACACTCTAAAAGCACATAACAAGTAAATGAGAGCCAAAACACCCCTATGTTGGGGTAGGGTTTCCCTGTCCTATTTTGTCAGGAGTTAGGGTTTACTATGCACGTAGCGGTTTCAAACAACCTAAAATCGGGTAAGCAACCTGTCCTAGTTTGGAATGGTCACTATGGATTCCGAACATGCATTAGGTCGAATGGTCAAAAGGGTGCCCCGGTAAAACCGGGGTTTGTGTTACCATACTGTCAGAGCCCATAACCAGTCAACCTTATGGTCATGTCTTGACAAGACAAGCCTCTGGCAAACCGATCAGGAATGGCAGATGGCAAACACGATATCCTAGGTGCACCAATGCACATGCAATGCAAAGAAACACACAAGTGTAATCAAAACAAGATATCACGAGTTCGAGTCAAGCTCTCTAAACTCCCAGTGCTTGACTGTAACAAGCCCATGGGACCTCGGTGCTGATTCGGACTCCCATTTTTGTTGTGGTTCTAAATCTGAACCAAAGAGTCGAAATCCGGCAAATCGTTTTGAGAAAACAGATTTTGTTGAAAGAAGTGCCAAACATGGACTGCTTTGCCAGATACAGAGTCGCCATCTAAATATTTTATTTTGGGGAATTTAGGAAACCCTAACTCGGAGCCAAATGCCACGTGTCCGTCATCACCAAAGTTGCCTCGACTCGGGAACTTGGGTACGATTGGGGAAGGTCAGCTATGAGCACCCTGTCTCGCCCGATCCGAAGATCGGCCTCTACTAACCATGATATCCGTTTTTGAAAACGTTATGTGTTCTTATCCCCGTTAATTAGCCTAGAATTACTAAGTGATGCGCACAACACAAAGGTATAGACTAGATCGCCTAATTTGGAAACAAGCATTGCATATCCGTTTATTTGGAAAGCGTTTTGGAATTTGCTACTACTTAAGTAGGCTAAAATCTGATTTCAAGGAGTTGTTCCAACAAACAATCAACCTTCACCCCAGGCATTCAAGCGGTTATATCACATAAGCAACTAGCCTCATGGTAAGCATGCTATCATGGTAGCATTTACGCATAGCGATATGCTAAAGTATAAAAATACTTACATTGTACTCCGTGCCAAAACAAGAACATGTTAGCAATCAATGCATGATCCAAGTCCATGTTAAATGCCTAATGCATCGCATACAAAATGTCACTAGAATAGGCTCGGCTAATCTAAGGATGACATGTGAAATGTACAAGTAGCATGTATTCTAATTTGTTTTGGAATATAATGCGACTAGCATGATCATGAGCACAGTGCATGCAATATTGATGAATGATGCATGCATACAATAGGATATGCTGAAGTAAACATGCCCTAATACTAACCATCAAAGCAGGTAAGTAAAAGGAAGAAAGAGGTGGGGGTTGGAAGACATACACACACTCACCCACACTTATTACAAATTTGCCCTCCCTCGGAGGGACCAAAAATAATACAATTGAATAATGAATTAACTATCCTAGCTAATTAATTATTACAGACCAACTAAATTAATTAAGAAATTAATTAATCTAAGAAAGCAATAAGCGGCCTCGGGAGAGGCCCGATGCATCGTGCTCGGTTCATAGGAAATCCTTGTCATGCTCAAGATGCCTCTGTTTTCCTGCTGCTGCTCCTCTATGATTGCCAAAGTCTCGGGTTTGCTCTTTAGATTCCAAGGACACCACCGGTGAAGGAGAACACCACAGACCATGTTGAATGGTCGCGCCTAAACTTGATTCATCGGCCAACAATCATGGCGGTCGCACTAAATGTGGCGGTCGGACAAAAGTTCTTGCTGTCTGGTTTGACAGCAGCAGAGGGCAACACCTGGCATGGCAATGCATTTCAAGCAATGTATGCACCAATCATATCCCTTATCATGTTTATAACTCAAAGGGACATGAGCCTCGATTCTCGGTCCACCAATCACGCATTTCCATGCATGATGGCCCAAAGAATCAAGTATGCAACTTCAATTTCAAATGAAATGCAAACCAAATAAACACACAAGGAGGCCTAACCTCTATCATACTCATTTCAAGAGGTCTAGCATGCATGCTTATGCAATGCAATCCTAAGCATGTTGGCTAGCATGCAACATGGAAATGTAAAGAAGCATACAAAACATGCAAGACATGAGACAATGCAACCAACAAGCATGCAAGGTACAATGTTGGTGTTTGAGCATGCAAGCAAGCATGTGACTTCATTCAATCATGCAAGTTCAAACATGCAACAACTCACCAATATGCTACCACATACAAGGAACATATACATGAGCAAAGAGATGGACTTAGACATGATTTAGGCAGCCCTAACTATGGCCTAAAAGCTCAAGAAATGGGACCAAACACACATGCAAGAATACATATGTTAATGAGCCAACACTTAAGCAAGCAGAGGAAACTTTCAAGGACAGTTAAAAGAGGCTAAGCATGGACTAATAACATGCAATATAAGCTCTGAAATCATGTTAAGATGGTGGCAAACCAAGTAAACAAGATAGGCTAAACAAGCATGATGGTCCAAAACTTAAGGCTAACAAGCCAAAATGCAAAAGAACTACACAATGGGAGCCTTGGCCGACCAAAATAGCCAAGGACAAAGCTTAAACATGGCAAAACAAGTACAAAAGCTTCACAAAGCTAGGCCTAATACATGCTTGAATAAGTGCTAAAACCTAGATGCATGTTTAGGCAACAAAATGGCATTACAAGGCATGTATGCTAAGCAAGCATGGTGTACCAAAACCAACTAAAAACAGAGGCATATTATGACATAATAAGCACAAAAATCAACTAAGGCATGGCCAACACACACTTAAACATGGTGCTCCCTCAAGAGGCAAAAATGGTCATTTTCAAGGACAACAAGGAGAGGGGGTGGCCCTCTCCTTCCTAGGACCTCAAGGCACCATCCTCACCTCTGAAATCCCTAAAGATTTCAGTGGTGAGAAGGCCCAAACACTATGGTCTTGGAGCTCACACAAAATAGCACAAAACAAGGGCCAAACAAGGCTTAAGAGGGGTCAATTTACCCAAAGCTTAAAACACTCTTAACAAACTATTTAGAGGCCTTAAAAACAGAACTTTTATGTGTTATGTGCAAAGCCAAAAAACAACTGCAAGATAGGTAGACAAGCTTTACAAAAATGGGAAATAAAGGGACAAGCTTCTAACCTTTGAAGACCCTCTTCAACAATGGAGCTCCAGCAGTTTCTTTAGGTTGAAACCAGCTCCAAAACTCTAAAAATAACCCTCAAGGGCCTCAGCTCCAAGAGATGGTGTGATGGTGGGTGTTTGTGGGCAAAAACAAGACAAAACACACAGAAGGGAGAGAGATAGATATAGGATATGAACCAAACCCTAACCCTAGAACTCAAACCCTAAAAATGGCTGTCTAAAATGTCTAACCCCTAAAACAAGAGAGAAGACCTCTCTTTATCTGACTTTGTCTTGTAAGGCTTACAAGACATGCTTCTAAAGAGAGATCCTCAAACACGTGTATGGAGGAGCCAAATGCATGCCAGTGTGAGAAAATATCTGCAAGCGGATGCACGAGTCGTAGGCCAAAGATGTAATTGACCAAAAATAGATAGCCGGCCGGCCATCTATAGTGCCGGTCGGCCAAACATTTGGCTGGTGGCCACAAAACACAGCCAGTGGCCTCAAGCTCTAGCCGGTGATGAGTGGGGATGGTCTACAAGCCCTACCCTGCCTCTCAAAGGCAAAACACAAGTATTTGGTGCAAAACGAGACACAAAACAGTCGAGTCGAGAGATCCTGAGGTGAGGCACATTGCCAAGACTTCTGGGAACTCAAGACGAACACAAACAAGGGTGATAACTGAGTGTTCAATCAGTGACGTCCAAGTCTTGAGGACGGTCAAAAATGGGGTGTCTACACTAGCCACCAATGTGTTTTGCAGATATTTTGTGACAGTTGTGCCACTTGTTTGCATAGATGCTTACATCTGCTCCTACGTGTATGGCTAGATGCTTTTGGGGGAGGTTCATGTTTTTCTATATATAGAGGACATCCCCTCTTGCTTTGGGGTTAGAAAAATTTTGGAGCAAAATTTTCCCTCTCTCTACAATTCTCTCTCACTCTTGCAAATTTCTTCACCCAACCAAACATCTCTATCTTTAAGCTGAGATATCTTTGAACCTTGTTTGAGCTCTTGAGGGTGTGTTTTTCTTGTTTTATTGCTTGAAAGTGATCTCCTCTTCAAGAGGTATAAAGCTTTGCCTCTTCACTTGTTTTAATTACTCTTTTTCTTATTATTTTCCAACTGTTTTTAGGCTATAAAAACTATGCATTTTTGGGCCGAAACTTGGGTTTTAAGGCCGATAAAGGTTGAGGGGTGGTTCACTCTTCTTTACACCTTGCTCTCAAGGCCTTCACCCTTGTGTTTCCCACCTTTACACTATCTTTTTTCGAGGTTTTAAACACTGATTTTTAGAGTTATTTCAGTGGCTAAAATCATGGTTTGAAGTCCAAAATTGGAGGGGTTAGCCTCCCCTCCTTGTGTTTTGCTTATTAGCCTAGCATGATCCATGTTTTAGCTTATTGTCCTAGCTATTTTTGTCTTAATTCTAGCATGTTTTAGGACTTATATAGCACTATATTAGGACTATTTTTAAGTGTTCATTGCATTTGAGCCATGCTTATAGTGTAATTGTCCTCATGAGTTTGGTGTTTTAAGCCTTAGACACCACCTTGTTTGAGTTTATAGCATTTATTTAGTGCTTTTCTTACTTGTTCTCACCTTTAATCACCTCTGCAACCTCCCACCTTTCTTGGCCTTTTTTCTTTGCTTTGAAAGTGGTTTCAAATTATTTGTTTGTTTAGGTATGAGATTGAGGTGTCATGCTTAATGGGTTAATCTCTTTGGGGGTTCATTACCAATGGTATGATGTCTCTTTCATGCCCAAAACAACACTTGGTTTGAGCCCTCTTTCTATTAGAAGACTTAAATTCACTTGTGGACTTAATTGATTAAAGAATTGGGAAGTAATTAAAATGGAATAATAAAATTGGTGAATAAAAAGGTGCAATATAATAATTTGGTTGGGGTTCAATCAGAGGTTTCTTGAACCCTTGAGTCTTGAGTAGTTTCATACTCATTAGTGATGAAAACGGTTTAAGATTCATTGTCAACTACTTCCCTTGATCTTTCATGATAGGTAGGTGGTTTTAAGAGTCTTGTTTTCTTGCATTCATTAAACGTGCACACTTGATTCATAAGCCATCATGCAATAAAATCGCATCCATTGGTGGTTTGTGAATTAAACTTACTACTCCTTTGAGCTGTTCAAATGATAAGGAGGGGTAAATTATGCAAACAAACCCTTGAGAATACACTGCCTCTGCTCTGTTTGCTCTCTATTGCAGTAGGAAAGTCCGATCATCGATGGCGCCCTCAACCTTTGTGGCGGAGGCCATCATTAGTGGACAGCGGCCTCTACCGACCACCGATGCAAAATCCAGGTGTACTTTTGAAGCGAGCGAGTTAGTGCGGAGGTGGAAATCGATGCAAATGTTCTACTATACAACAGAGGCATTTAGTAGCAGAAATAGTGACTTTTTCAGATGGAAACCGCATTCATGCATGAGCCCTCCATTGATCCTCGGCATCCATGTTGTAAATATATTAGCCTTGTGCTTAAAATAGTGGCTTTGTAATTAATTAGTTAGAATAACTAATTCTTCTCGTGTTGTAATTATTTTAATTAGCTAGATTAGTTAATTAATTAGTTCATTTGTTGTTGTAATAATTAGTTAGAGTAGCTTAGCTAATTTATTCATTTTGTTTTGTAATAGCTAGTTAATTAGCTTAGCTATTCGGACCCTCCTGCGTGACGGCGAAATGTTGTAATAATGTGTATGTCTTCCAACTCCATCTTTTTCCCTTTATTTACTAGCTTATGTTGGTTAGTTTAGGGCATCATGTTTTGTTTAGCATACTTCATGTTTGCATCCATTTGTATTGCATGCAGGGCTCGACTCATCATTCTAACTTGCATTGTTAGTTGAACACTTCTTTGAATCGTGCTTAAACATGCTATAGAATTGATTCACATGCCATATTTGTGGCGAGCCTAGTAATTGCATATCACATGTGTTGCATTAGTCACATTGCATAGTTAGGATCATGCATTATTCTAAGCTGTTTCATGTTTTTGTTGGCTTAGAGTACTAGGTGAGCCTTTACTTGCTTTAGCATAATTGCATGAATGTGATTGTTGGCGTGTCTAGCATGCTTGCTATGAGGCTAAATGCTTAAATGATAAAGTTTGAATACTGTGGATGAAGGCTAATTGCTTGAATTGAAATAATTTGAGTAATGTTTATATGCAATCAGTTTTTAAGTGGCACATATTGAAAACAATTTTTCAAAACAAACATGAAATGAAAGCGTTCTCAAGTTTGCTATTCATACATTGCGAAACAGTGATTGGATAACAAGTTCACTATTCCTCCTCTCGCGCACGGAAGGATTGGATCAAAAGTTCACTATTTCTCCTCTCGCAAATGAAGCGATCGGATCTCAAGTTTACTATTCCTTCTCTCGCGCACGGAGCGATTGGATCTCAAGTTCACAATTCCTTATCTCACGCACGGAGTGATTGGATCTCAAGTTCACGATTCCTACTCTCGTACACGGAGCAATTGGATCTCAAGTTCCCATTTCTCCTCTTGCGTAAGATGCATTTGAATCTCAAGGCCACTATTTCTCCTCTCGCATAAGACGCGTTTGGATCTCAAGTTCACTATTCCTCCTCTCGCGAACGAAGCTTTGGATCTCAAGTTCACATTTCTCCTCTCGCGAGTGAAGCATTTGGATCTCGAGTTTACATTTTTTCCTCTCGCGTAAGACGCGTTTGGATCTCAAGTTCACTATTCCTCCTCTCGCATAAGACATGTTTGGATCTCAAGTTCACCATTCCTCCTCTCGCGTAAGATGCATTTGGATCTCAAAGTTCACTATCGCTTCTCTCGCCCACGGTGAGTTTGGATCCTGAATTCACCTTTCCTCTTTTTACGTGAGACACAACTAGATTTGTTTTGCTTTGGTTTATGCTTTCGTTCAGTGTCACATCATTGTCTTGATTGCATTTTCATTGGATGATCATAAGTTATGTTTTACATATCATTTTATATCTTGCCCCTGAACTACGCAGGTATGATTCCTTGCAATGGGATATGTAGACAACCCTCGGGTTCAACCAATTGTTTGCACATTTGTTTGTTTGCCCGAAGGCTTACGATCTTGTCAAACAGGTTATCTTCGGTCTTTGACATTCACTCGCGTCAAGAAATGAGTTCGAGCTCTATCAAAGATGGGCAATTGTAGACACCCCAGTTTTGACCGCTCATAAGACTTAGGCGCTTTATTCCGAGCACTCGATGAGGATGATTGTATTGTGTGCATGGTTTTAATTCTCAATAAAAGAATCTGAGTTCGAGCTCTAAACAATTCCAACCTACCATACCCATTGTATTTCTACCCTAGAAAGTCAATTTTGTACCTGTATTGAACCTAAAAGAGAGGAACAGTGGGCATGCATTGACCTTCGGCCGTACATCAGTGACCACCGGCCAGAGACACTAAGGTCCGGCCAGACCTCTTGACTTTTCAGGCAGTTTGTACAGCAATCTGCCAGCTGCCCAATTCTGTAGATATTTTGAGCAGCAGCTCAAGTTCTATAAATACGGGCCTCATCCTGCTGTATCAAAGGTTAAGAACAAACAAGATTAAGAGGTTAAAAAAACAATATAGAATTGGGTCAATATCAAGTGAGTTAGAAATATCAAGAGTTAGAAAAGATCAAAGCTACCATCCATCTTGTTCTTCCATAAGCCTTGAAGCTCTCATATCATCCATACATACCATACAAGAGCTTGAACTTGGAACTTGATTTGAGAATTGAAAATCATAACTCAAACTTGAGGGTGCTTTGGAATCAAGTTTGGTTTACAACAAGAACACCTTCTCTACAAGAGGTAAAGCTTCCTCACTTTCATTTCAATCTTTGTTAATCTTTTTCTTGTATTTTCATATTGTTTTAGGACTGTTTTAAGGGCTAGAACTTGTGATTAAAAGCTACCCAAAGGTGGAGGGGTTAACCACCCTTGCTTGAACCTTATTCCTAGCTTAAATCCTTGTATTTCCCACTTGTTTTCCCTTATGTTTATTATCGTTTTGGGGCTGATTTGGGACTGTTTTGGGGTTGCTTTTCAATATCTAAATATGTGATTCGAAGTTATAAAAGTAGGGGGGGTTAGCCACCCTCCCTTACACTTTTTTACTAGCTTTAATCTCTTTATAATTGTACACCTTCTATAGCTTAATTTCAGCACTATTTCATGCTATTAAGGGGTTGTTTAATTTATTTCAATAATTTTTCTTTGCATATTATGTTTGTTTTATAATAATCAATTAATCAACTTTGCATAATCATCTCTGCAACCTCCCCCAATTCTTTGATTATTTTGATTAAAAAGTTGTGAAAAATTAAGGTTGTTATTCAAGTATAAGAATGAAATTTTTTCCATGCTTAATGGTTTAATCTCTTCGGAGGTTCATTACCAAAGGCATAAACTTTTTCATGCTTAATGGTTTAATCTCGCCGGAGGTTCATTACCAAAGGCATACATCTTTCTTATACTAAAGCCAATCTTTTATTTTTATTTCTTTTTGTAACTAGTGTGTTTACTTTTAAGGAATAATGGACCCTTGAAATCACCAAGGAAAGCATCATTATCACTAATTATCAAGTTTGGATTTCAAGTCATTATCACTCACTTTGGATTTTTCTATGTCATTATCACTCTTCTGAGTTTGACTAGTCCTTGTTGCGCATCTTGGGTTTGACTTGAAATCCTTAACTTGTAAATAAGTTTGACCCTTCCTTTGTAATTTCCCCCGAAAAAAATAAGGTTTATTTCCTTGGGTTAAGTCAACACTTGTTTCCCTTTAATGTGTTTCAGACTTTGTGGATGTAAATATCACCGTGGACTTAATGGATTAAAGAAAAGGAAAGGTAATATAAAATAGACTAATAAAATTGAGTTTAAAATGAATCAACCGACATAAAGAACCAATATGATTGATTGAATTCGGTCGAATGTTATACCGAGTTTATTGTGTCAAGGCTTGTCATAGACACTCCATTTTCTGACCCTTTAAGGCTTGGATGTTCTTGCAAGTACGGATGTTCTTGCGGTACATCTGTCATGACCCTAACCGCCCGTGGATTAAGGACATAACGGCCGATGTCATTGAGATTACCTCGCCTCAAACCAAACCAAATGTATTCTACTTGAGTTAGTGGAGGCCAAACGGAAGCAATTTAAAAACTTTGTCCTTAGAGCTATGCTTACATGGCACGTCAAACAAGTTATACATCTAAACATTAATAACTCACGACAGAATTAAAGTATCAAAAGTTCAGTACAAATAGGATCATCCCAAAACTATGTCAACCCGTGAAACTATATACAAACATATACAAGACTTCACCAACATGACAAAATATAACTACATAACAAAAGGGCGAAGATGGGTCTCGCGCGTGAGACACAAGGGCTGACTTTCCAAAACCTATGTTGATCCACTTAGGCTTTATTGAGGCTGGGTTTGGACCTCCCTTGGCCCACCTACAACCACATGAATGAGCGTGAGTGAAAGCCTAGTGAATAATATCAAGTAAAGGAAGTGCATTGAAACATTATACAATAGATGGCCCTAGGGCCCCAATTCATTCATGTTAACTGGCCTTGGGCCTTTTCAAACTTTCATATCAAACTGGCTCATTGGCCTTTATATTAGACTAGCTCTTAGGCCTTTCAAACTTTCATATCAAACTGGCACATAGGCCTTTCGAACTTTCATATCAAACTGGCACATAGGCTTTTCAAACTTTCATATCAAACTGTGTCCACCATTTAAAATTAATGAACCTTACAGAACTTACATGGAAGCAAGTAATTGGACAATGACATATTTCTGATATTACTCACAGTGATCGGCTTATGGAGTTGCCCTGGAGCTTGACCCTACATATCATGTAACACATATGGGTCACAATTAGTTCAATTCGTTCATTAATTCACATATTCCTCTTTAGGCTTCATTCTTATCCCTTTAACTCAATTACAATGCTCAATGCATGCCTAAGAGTGCTTAGAAGTGAAAGGGAATGGAAAAACAGAACATAGAATGCATTTTCAGATTTTCAGAAAATAGGGTCCCGCTTGAGTGTGGACTTCCCTTTCGGCGGACCCTTAAACACAAAAGTACTAGTTGCATGAAAAATACGCTCGAGCGTGTAATAAGAAGCTCGAACGGAAGGCCTGTCTAAAAAGCTCCCCCGCTCGAGCGTGGCCTCCCTAGCTCGAGCGAGCACCAAATCTGCAAAAAGTACTGGGAGCACGAAATTCACGCTCGAGCGGCGATTTCCCCGCTCGAGCGGACATCAAACTTTCTGGAAATTCCAGGACTGGTCTTGGAGTTCAATTTTGATATTCAAAGGCTTCAACTCATGATTTTGGTCCCAAAAACATATAAACACATTATATTGTATGAGAGTGTAAGGATATTACATCAATTCGTTCAAAATCATTATCTAATTCTCAAACAACTTTCATTTCTCAAGTATGAACAAAACTCCTACATTACAAACTCCATATAAGCTCCAATCCTTGAAAAATCAAACATGCATGTATGTTTTGGCCCCTAATTTGAGTTCAAATGGTACAATTAAGGCTTATGATCATGGAACTTAGGAAAACTATGCATGTATGTGATATTTGGTGCCCAAATCCTCTTGCTCAACATGATTCATGCATGAATATGCAAAACTCTTGCAATTATGCACATGCATGTTCACCTAACTCCCAATTTAACAAATTCAACTCAAATTATGCTCTTGATCATAAATAGACTTTGAACTTACAAAATTACAAATTCAAACTCATGAACCAAGGGGTGATTACTCACCTTGGAGCTTAATCCTTACAATTTATGGTAGATTCTTGAGCTAGCCTTCAAGATCACCTAGCTACAATGATCAAGCTTCAATTTGAGTTCCCTCACTCTCTAGAGCTGACCCTCTCTCACACTAAGGTGTAAAATCAGATTTTTGATCCTTCAAACACCAAATGAGGGTGTATTGCCTCTCCAACAAAACCCACTAACTTCAATATAATATTACTAAAGTAATTGGGCACTAATTTAACAATTTAATCAACTTAATCTGACCCGAATCAATTTTTCAATTAAATTTCACCGTAGGTTCTAAAAATTATGCCAAACACAATGGCGTAATCGATTTCGGGTTCCGTGGCCGATAAGGCCTCAAATTTAATTTCCAAAGCAAATTATTCAAACAGATATTCCTACGGTGAACAGATAAAACTTCAAAATCACATGTATTCACAAAATGGCACATAAAATCATGCTAAACACATAATCATACACAAGTTAAGAACCAATTAGCATACTACGGGCGGGGTATCACACATCAGATAATGAGTTTGATTGCCCACGGAATGCTCGAAATCTGCGGAGAATGCCACGAGTTTGAGTTCTCTAAACCCGGCATCCATTTGCCTTATCTTTGGATCATGCTTGGGTCTTTTCAAGGTAAAGTTTTGATGGCTTGCCGACCATCCTTGAAATTTGCGCGTGGTTTTAGCTTGGTTGCCGTTGATGCCTTGCGATCAATGTAGCCTTGCCGGCCATCAGTCTTTTCTGCAAATATTTTGTGATATTTTGTGCCAGCTGTTTGCACAAGTTCATGCATCTTCCAACACGTGTGTGGCTAGATCTTTGTGAGGAGGTTTTGTATTTTTTATATATAGGACCCCTCTCTTGCATGTGGGGGGGTTAGAAAAATTTGAAGACAAAAAACTCTCTCTCTCTCTCTGTCTCTCTCTCTCTCTCTAGATTTCTTTCTCGCTTTTACAAGTTAGTGCCTTGAAGCTTGTTTTTCTACACTTTTCATACACTTCCTTGATAGAAGTTACTTCTCTTTGAGTTGAGGTTCATTGAGACTTGGTTTGAGCTCTAGCAAGTGGTTTTGGCTTGGATTGTTGCCTATTTTGTGCCTTTGCTTCAAGAGGTATAGCACTTGTTACTTAAGGTTGTTTTCAATGTCATCTTTTTCTACTATTTTGGGCCTGGTTTTGGCATGTAAAAATTTCTATTTTTGAGGCCTAAAAGTGGTGGTTTGGGATCTTTTGAGTTAGGGGGTTGTCCGCCCCTTTTGCTTTTTAGCTTGTTAAGCTTTTGTGCCATCTTTTCATCACTTTCAAATCAAACTTTTTGGACCCTTTAACCACTAAATCTCAGAGGTTTTTCAGTGGTAAAAATCAACTTTTGAAGTCCAAAATTGGAGGGGTTAGCCTCCCTTCCTTGTGTCTTGTTTGTATGCCTGGATAGCTTCATATGTTAGCATATTTTTCTAGCTTAATTTAGCTTAAGTGCAGCATGTTTTTGCCTCTGAAAGAACCTGTTTTGGCTCTGTTTTGGGCTGGTTAGTTCAGTTGAGGCTTGTATTGCATAGTTGTAGTGTTATTTCCTTCACTAGCTTGATGTTTTAATGCTTTAATCATGATTGTTCTGAGTTCAAAGCATGTTTTAGTATTGTTTTGCACTCCATTTAAGCACTTTAATCTCTACAACCTCCTTCCATTCTTCACTCTTTTGTTTGCTTTGAAAGTGGTTTCAAACTACTTGTTTGCCTAAGTGTGGAATTGAGGTGTTGCACCTAATGGTTTAATCCCTTAGGGGGTTCATTACCATCAATGTAATGTCTCTTTCATGCCCAAAGCACATTGTTGTTTGAGCCATCCTTCCATTAGAGGACACTCACTTTTGGACTTAATCAATTAAAGTATGGTTTTGGTAATTAAAATGAGTAAACAAAATTGGACAAGTAAAATAAACTAGAGAAGCATTCTTTGTGTTGCATTGCATGTGTTCAAATTAGACATTAGTTTGAACACAAGGCAAATAGGACATTTCATACTCAAAAGAGATGAAATGTGCCATTTTCCTTGGTCTCCATTGCCCTTGATCATACAAGATAGGGTGGTGGTCATTTAAGTCTTATTTGTGCATTTATTAAAATTGTAAAACTTGGATCTTTGGCCATCATGCAATGAAATCGCTTGATTGGTGGTTTCGGATCCAAGTATGCCACTCCTTTGAGGTTTTGAGATGATAAGGTGGGGTATAGTACAAACATACCCTTAGAAAAACCTTCATTTTGCTCTGTTTGTGCTCTGTTGCAGTATGGTAACCTAGAGCATCAGTGGCCCACAGTGCCTCACCAATGGCTGACAAGGCTTCATTTTTGGTCGACAGAGGGCCGGCAGCGGACATCCATGGTCGGTAGGTCACTGATGCAATCCTCAGGAGAGATTTGGTAAGTTGGAGCAGAAAGATTCTGAAGTGTGCTCAACCCTACAAATAGAGCCTCTCAAGATCAAAAGCAGGAGGTCTTCAGGAAAAGCGGCGTGTCATCTCCCACTTCCCAAGGCGAAGCAGTGGTAGCGTAGTTTAATGCCTTGCATGCTTAGTTAGTGTGCATTTGTTTTAATTAATTAGTTTACTTATTGATTAAATTGTTGTAATAATTAGTAATTTTTTGCTAGCAATTCATTTGGTTTGTAACAATTAGATTAGTTTGATTAGCTTAGTTTAGATTAGCTTAGCTCTTATTCATTTGGACCCTCCTTCGTGACGGAGTAATGTTGTAATAAGTGTGTGTGTGTGTGTGTGTGTCTTCCAACCCCGCGTCTTTCTCCCTTTTATTTAATCTCTTTCGACGGTTAGATTAGGGACATATTTTGATAACATACATTATGCTTGCATGCTTGCATCCATTCGTTTGTCTTGCATGCATCGAGGCTCGACGCATCATTCAAGCTACATGAACTCCCATTTTTGACCGTCCTTAAGACTTGGGCACTATTGATTGGATCATTCGATGCTACAAGCTATGCTATGAAAAGGTTCGATTACTTGACAAGAGGGTTTGAATCAACCTCCTTACCTTTTGGACCAAAATTATTTTGACGGAAAATATTTTAGACCTTAAAACACTCTCTTTCAAAATATTTTTCGAAAATTTCTCTACGATGTTCCAAGGCTCGCATTTTGATAAATGTTGCTTTTGATAAACCGAGCAAGGATAAAAGTGGGAATAAATGAAGGAGAGGTGAAATCTTTGAAAAATCTTTCAAAAATCTTGTTAGAGGTTTGCGGTTGAAGAAAAGAAAAGGAGAGGAAGAAACCAAGTTGGGGAAGAAGATGGGCATGAACCATTAAGAGAGTCGGCGACCCTCGCTAAATTGGGCCTATCCATTTGTATACTTGGATTTCAGCTATAAAGGCCCACCACCATTGGGAAGAAGACTTACGGGGCTTCATTTTCACTCAAGAATCTCCTAATCTTTGAGTGGGATGAGGGAGATATGGTTGGTTGAAATTAGGCATCAATCGAGTAGGACCAAAGCTGAGCAGCCTTCACTAAAAGAGATACCTCTTTGCACACTTAGAATTTTTGTGAGGCTACCACCATTGGAAAGCTAACTTCCGGGGTTCAATTTAAACACAAGCATGACCTGAAAAGGAGTCGAGATGAAGGAGTTATGGCCATTTGAAGTCAGGCAGAAATGGAATTTTGTGGCGGTCGATGCGAAAAGTGGGCGGTCGGCCACGGTATAGTGTGATTGGCAGAAAAGAAGTGGGTTGTCGACTACTAAAGTGGCGATCGGCCACAAAAAGTGGCCGGTTGGCCACTAGTGTCCCAAACTTCGAATATTTTGCGGATCTTTTGCCTCCAAGCTGTTTCTACACAACCTCCGGTATCCCCAATTCAGATATTTCGACCAAGGCTTGTTTTTTTGTCATATATGGAGGCCATATCTCTCATTTTGGGAGGTTAGAAAATTTTGGGAGCCTCTCTCTCTTAAAATCCTCTCTCTCTACATTCCTCTCTCTCTAGAGTTCTCTCTCTCTCTCTCTTGCCCTTTTGTGTATACAAGAAGATAATGTGCATGGAAGTAGAGATACACCTCTCCTTTGCCTAAACATCCTTAACCAAAGTTGCATATCTTTGGGCTGAGGCATCTTGGGACTAATTTTGGGCTATTGAAGGATCATATGGGCCAAGAGAGTGGTTGTTTATGTGTTATGCTTCAAAGGTAGAAGTCTCACCCTTTTAAGCTTATTTTTTTTCACACTTGTTTGGCCACCTTTGCATGTTGTTTTTGGCCTACTTTTCAGCTACAAAAACCTCTACTTTTTTTAGGTTTAAATGATGGTTTAAGGCCCTTTTGGAGTGAGGGTGGTCACCCTCTTTTTTTGCCTATTTGCTATGAGTTGTGCTATCTTTTAAAGCTTTTCAAACAATTCTTTTTTGGCCTTTTAACCACTGAATTCAGTGGAATTTCGATCAAGCAAAAACATGGTTTTGAGGTCTAAAATAGAACGGGGTGGCCTCCCCTCCTTGTATCTTGTTTGCATGTGTAGATGGCCTAGGATGTGAGCATGCTTTTCTACCTTTTGTAGCTTAATTCAAGCATGGTTTTTGGCTTTATTTTGACCTGCTTTAACTCTATTTTGGCTGGTTGGGTCACTTCTTGCTTCTTTTTGCACTTGTAGTGCAATCATGCTTACTAACCTAGCATATTTGATGAGTTAGTTTATCATTCTGGCTTGTGTTAGCTTAACTCTAGTGCATTGTTGCTACCGATTTAGCATGGTTTAGCTCTATTTTGGATGGCCTTGGTCATATATGCTTTGCTTTGTATAGCTATAGTGTAGTTGGCTTCAGCAGGCTTTGAGTTTTAAGGCCTCCAACATGTTTTTGCATGAGATGATTGCATGATATAGCATCATTTAGCATGTGGTTTCAGTACATATACCTTTGTAATACTCTCACATATTTCACTTCTTCATTGCTTTTGAGGTTGTGGTATTGTGCCTTGTTAGGTAGGCTAACATGTGTGCATGTTGTCCTATTCTTTTGAGCTTCTATCTCAGCATGTTTAGACCATTGTTTTAGCATGTTTGAGCTCTGTCTAGAAGCTGGTTTGACCATTTGAAGTTTGATATTGCATGCCTCTAGTGTAGTGCTCTTCACTAGTTTCAACGCTTTGGCACCACAAGCATAACATGTTTAATGCATATGTTGATTGCATGACTTAGTGTCTGAGCACGCCATTTCAGCACTACTAGTCTACAACCTCCTCATTTCTTCATT